>JAGFNQ010000437.1:320713-629663 GCA_024364735.1 Boesenbergia rotunda | reverse complement strand
TCCTTTTAAGCATGATTCACATGTATCAAATGAACCGGGTTCAAATGATTCCAAAATTCCACATCGGTGTAATTCGGTCATGCGTTTCTTACTTACATGGCAAGACGACAGTGCCACGTGTAGGAGTCTATTCGATTATCTGTTCGAGCACGTTTGTTGCTAACTTCGATATTGAAAACGTCACTGGATAAATCTAACGTGTAGATCCATTGCACAAAGTTCCATTCCCATAAAAAACCCCATTTAAAGTTATGTAACAACAATTGTTACTAAAAGTTAAATGATAACCTTTTTCATTCAAACATGAAATAGATACAATGTTCTTTATTAATGAAGGAACAAAATAACAATTATCCAATTCTAAGACACGTCCAGTGGGGAGCTTTAGCAAATAGGTTCCGATGGCAACAGCAGCAATCTTTGCTCCATTTCCAACTCGCATATTTGCTTCTCCTTTGACAAGTCTTCTTCTATTCCTTAGCCCCTGTATGTCATTACATATATGTGAGCTACACCCAGTATCAAGTACCCAGGTATTTGAGGAAATAGAGTGACATTCAATAACGAAGATACCTGAAGAGGATGGGGCATCGGATGCCTTATTCTTCAAGGACTCAAGATAAACCTTGCAGTTTCTTCGCCAGTGACCCTCCTTGCCACAATGATGGCAAGTTCCTTTTGGTTTCTTTTCAGTCTTCTTGGCCTTTTTCTTCTTCCCTTTATTCTGTTCTTTGGCCTTCCTCTTAGAACCTTTCTTGAGGAACCAACTAACAGTACCGCCTTTGATCCGGCTTTACAGAAGGCTCTACAGTCTTCAGCAGTTGACAACTCAGGAATGGTAGTCTCCAGCTTGTTCATCCGATAGTTCATCACAAATTGTGAATAACTTTTGGGCAACAATTCAGAATTAAGTCAATACTTAGTTCATGATCCATTGCAAAGCCGAGTGTGCTCCAGTCGCTCAATGTACCCCAACATCTTTAACACAATTGTGAGGCAGAAGTGCCTTCCTGCATCTTTGAGTGAAGAGGAGTCTGGAGACCTCGAACCTTTCGGATCTCGCCTGCTCTCAAATAACTCATGAAGATGGAAGATGATGGTATAAGCATCCATATGCTCATGCTGCTTTTGCAGCTCAGGTACCATAGAGCTAGCATGATGCAACTCGCAAGTTCAGAATCGGTCACATGTTTCTGATAGGCCAACAATTGGTCTGGAGTTGCATTCTCTGGAGGATGGTGGGAAGTTGATCTTCAAGGACATAAGCAAGCTTCTCTGCCTTAAGGACTATCCTTAGGTTTCGAAGCCAGTCCATGTAGTTCGGCCCAGTCAGTTTATTGGTGTCCAAAATGGAACGCAAGTTTAGAGAAGACATGATCGAGTGATTATCCTAGAAATACAAATTGAGATTATGTGAGAAGAATGATTAAAGAATGTATCAATATACATAATAAAATCCTATTTATTTTTCAAATTGAATAACCCTTTTTATCAATTCGGGAGATCGTAGGAACATCTCCAAATAGGTTGATATCCAACCATAGATAAGATCAACCATGGCTGTGGCCATCAAGTTATTCTTAGCTATGAAGGTAGGTAATTAAGCCGATTACACATCACATATATGTAACTATCACTTTATGCTATCAACTAATTGAATGTTTGCATAAATCATTGGGTTGTTAACTCATTAACAAGTATGTAACATTTTACATAGCACCCAACTGCACCTCTCTTTACATCGACCTTGGCTGTGGCACAACAAATCGATGCTCCAAGCTTAAGGCTGACCCATTAATCAAGAAATAGTTTTAATATGGTTGGAGCTCATTCAACCGTTTAGTCAGGCTTGGATGTGTCCAACAACCAAAACTAAGGATTGACCTCTGACTCCAACTATATTATTCATAAACTAATTCCATGGTTTGAACATGTTGAGGTTCAAGTCGGGCATGGATGTGTCCATCAACCCAAACGAGAAACAAAACTCCGGTTCTAACCATATTAATGGAAGGTGTTAGCCTTAATATTTTGTAAGGGGTTTTGGGTCCATCTTTTCCTTTTTAAGCACATTCATGACATTATGTCATGACTAACGATTTCCTTAATAAAGTATGTATGTGACTTAAGTTATCAAGTCTCATTAATTGAATTAGGAACCGGATTTCCTCATTCTAATTTCATACTTTATTAAAGGAATTGTTTTGGGAAATAATTTCCTAAATTGTCATAATCAATTTCGGAAATAATATGTTTAAGACTTTGATTTCTCTAAATCAAATCTTATTAAATTAAGAGGCAATTCCCTTAATTCAACGACATATTATTTTCATGAAAATCTCATTTAAGAAAACTCTATAGGAAACCATTTCCTAATTAATTTTGGAGACAACAATATGTAAGAGCATCACCTCTTAAATCATATTTTATTCATGGATTTAATTAATTACAATAAATCGTTTTCTAAGGGTGGCTCCCCGAGGCTTAGATACCCAAAGAAAAATAATTTGTTGTAAATCCAATTGGACGGCTCCCCGAGGCTCAATCCAAATCAAACATGACAATTTCAATTAAAAATTAGGAAATTAAATTACAACAACTAGCTTTAAATTGGACGGCTCCCCGAGGCTCAATCCAAAATAAAGAATTTTGTTGTCAATTTAAAGACCAATTCAAATTTAATTGTCAATTAACTGTCCATGAATTTGTCTAGACTTTCTTAAAAGAAAGTACCCAAAATTGCAAGATTTCATAAATTGGTTTTCAGAATAATTGTAAGTTTCTGTTACAAAGAAAAGTTACATATTTCCAAAATTGAAAAATTTCTAAAATTAGAAAAATTTCCAAAATTGGAAAGTTTCCAAAGATGGGAAGTTTTCACAATTATTATAAAATTTCAGAAACTAGAAAATTTCAAAAGTTTGCGAAATTTCATGAGGATTTCCAAACTTTGAAATTCCTAAATCTAAAATTTATTATAATTGGAAAGTTTCCATAATTGAAAATTTTTCCAAAATTGAGATCATGACAAAGTGTTCCGCAAAACAATTATATGATTATGTCGAACACTAACCGGCTCTGATACCACTGTTGGGACCGGGTGCATGCTGACAAGGATACGAGTTCGTAAAATTTTAAATTTTTACGTGCAGCGGAAGAATTTGCATAAAATAATTTCCTAAATTATTTTAACTTCGTATCTAGCATGCAACCTTATAGTGTGTTGACATAATCATAAAATAAAACTTTGCGGAAAAGTAAACTAATTTACATTATACCTCTCGTAACTCGAAGTAAGGGACGAGATCCAACCGTAGCGTCCCTTAGAAGCTCCGCCTCTATTCGCGTCCACGCCGAGTTCTCTTCGGGATGACTTCGCAAAGTCACGAGTTTTGTGCCGACGAGAACTACTAGATTCTCCGAAGGCACAACTAGAAGAACAAGAAGAGAAAAGTATGGAAACTAACCACCAAAGAAACGGAATCGAATTCCGAGGAGGAAGGAGATGTGATTCGCTTCTTCTTCTTCTTGGTTGGCTTCTCCTTGGTGTAGATGGCTCACGGCAACCCTTGCTCACGCCAACCCTTGCTTGGGTGTAGGTTGGGCGCCGGCCCTAGAAAGGCTAGGGTGGGCGCCGGCCCTAAAGGGAAGAGGGGAGAAGGGAAGGAGAAGAATAAAAGAGAGAGAGAGAGGGAGCTCTATATCAATTACTCAATTATTGATTGGGAATCCAAGGCTTGCCTATGGTTCCTTATATAGTTGCTTCTCCCTCGCTAAGTCTCCTCTTTAACAGAATTAACGGAATTAGTTATCATAAGAATTTTTATCTTATAAAATTTCTTATGACTTATTCCGTTAAGCCTAGTCTTATTATAACTAATTTATAATAAAACAAATTCTTCTTCTCTTTAAATTATGGAATAAATTTTATAAGAAATTTATAAACTTTCTTATTATGGAAAAAATCAATTCATAATTGATTTTATAAAATTAAAATAAACCAATTCATGGATTATTTTAACTTCCATAAAAAGAATAAATTTCTATAAATTTATTTATATAAATTTCTTTATACAAATTTATTTATCCATAATTTATAAAATAAATCGTGCTAGATTTATTTTTATTAATTAAACCAAAATTAATTGGTTTTTCTCCCTTCAGGTGGCCGGCCAACCAAGGAGGGTTGGCACCCTCTTTGGCCGGCCCAAACCGAGCCGAACCAACGCGAATTAAACTCATTTAATTCGCCCAAAAAGCCTTCAAAAGACTTAGCCATTTTTAGCTTCCATTGCGCCTCTGATTAACTCAGATTCGACTTATTTCTCTTGATCGGAAAATCTAATTTTTAACTCGTTTTAAATCCCTCGGATTACTCGTAGTGCGTGTGACTAAATAGGCTTTCGATTTATGTTGGCCGTCTATAATCAACCAATTATAGAACGATCATGAGTGGCACCTAGTAGTACATCATGATCCCCAATTAATCGAAAGATCAACGGTTTGACCTCAGAAGAAATTATTCTAAAACCCTTCAGTAGCTCTAATGAGTCGTGCCCCATTCCCTTCACCATCTTATACCCACTTGGTTCAGGACACGGTCTATTTGTGTCAGTCCCCACTAGGCTGACTACGTCACACCTAGCCCAAGTAATGTCTTTCTCGTCCTTTGGATTTCTAATTACTCTCATGTATTTAAGAGACTCGCACTCTTAACATGATATACTCTGGCCAGAGGTTTTGAGTAACAATCCGACGATAGGCCTGGGTATACATCTCCTCGCAAGGAGTGGTGAATCCTTTGTAGGTTGTTCAAACATCTTCGGGCACTTCGGCTCATGCCCAATCATCCTGGGTCCACACCTCCTTGGAGATGCTTGCTTAAGATGTTAAAGTATAAGTCTCCATGACCAAGATGACTTGAACACCGCAAGTCAAAGGAACATCGCACTTAAGCTGCAGTAAGAACTTCATTGACATATCTTTATAGATAACCATATGAAGTTTTACAGCTAGTCACTTCAATGAACTAGTTCCCTTAACTAGCATCCATGTTTATCTCCGGACATCCCAATGTCTCCAGCCAGTGAGAATCAGCTGATTAGAGAATAACCCATGCTAGTCTCAACAGAATTGATAGTGTCCGTTTTTATCAATTCATCGACTAGGGATAATTTCAATACTTCACAATTGCACATTAGAGATAATCACTAGTTGTGATCCCATCACAAATTCTCTTATGCTGTGAGTTGTATTGCGGACATTCAGTAGATGAGTTTAAGATCCCAATCAAATACACAAAACATGTATACTCAAATAGTGAATTATCATTTATTAATATAAATGTTTACATCATAAGGCGATTGCCTTAGGACACTTCTCTCATATCACTAACAGAGGCTGCTGGTGAAGAGTCGACCAGGTTGTGAGGGTCCTAGTGTGAGTCGTTGTACTCGGGAACTAAGCTGGGAGGGTTCGAGTGCGGAGTGAAATTACTCGGGGAGTGTAACCCTAGGTTTATGTTCGGACCAGTCGACTGCTCTGGGAGCAATCGACTGGTGTCGATTGGAACAGCTGGCAGATTCGAACGTTGGGTGTAACGGTCGAATCTAAGTGGGACAGGGCAGTCGACTGGTAGCGGCTGTTTCAGACTCAAGCCCTATTTAAACGAGCTCGTTTCATGCTTTCTTTTTTTGGCAAAATCTGCTTGGGTAGAGTAGATTAATAGCCTTTGGTGCTCAGGTGTTATCGAAGTGCTGTGGCGAGGTTTCTCCACCCACAAGGAGCGACAATGGCTAGCCGGAGTTTTTCCGGGGAGTGATCCACCGAAGGATTCTTGGATTAGTCACCCTTAGGGGTAGATACCAAGTAAATCTTCCTATTAGCATTGCTTTCTTGTTGTTTGTGTTTATTATTTGTATTTCCGCTTGCGCAACTAACAACGTAGGATCAAGAAAGCCGAAGAATTGCTATTCACCCCCCCCTCTAGCAACGTACACGATCCAACACTTGCTACTACTCGTTTATGACCGACCGCTATCGGAAGACCGACTCCAACACTCAAACACAACTAACACTTCTTCATTTGTGTTGGGTAACGAATTTAATTTACTATACTTACATCATTGTTTGTAGGAAGTGTAGGGTTGTTATACTTCCCATCTTTTTTCATAACTCATATGCATTTTTATATTCACTTACACTACTCAAAACATTATTAGGTAAAATATTAATTAATATACCAATTACCTTCTCATTTGCCCTAGATTGGGCTTGTTACTCCTTGGTCCAATATCTAGGTCGAAGCTTTTTCCCATGCTTATCTCTTGGAATTTCGAGTGGTTCTTCTAGCACCACCATGCACTCCCAATCCATTCCAAGCCAAGTCTTCATTCGCATCCTCCAATAGTCAAAGTCTTCACAATCATAGGGAGGTGGAATGTTGATGTCATCACCCAACTTGTCTTCCATTATCATTTCCTCTAGCATGTGCTCTTTTGGCGGTTATTCAAACAAGAGCGGACCTTCGCTCTGATACCACTTGTTAGGACCGTGACCGTCAACCTAGAGAGGGGGGTGAATAGGTTTTGCTCGATTCGTTCTTCCTACGATGTTAGTGTACGCAAGCGGAAACAATAATAACAAAATTAACCAACGCTAACACATTACCGTTTACGTGGTTCGAAGATGACTCTCCTGCTCCACGGTTGTCCGTAAGGTGGACGATTCCTTGATCCTTCGGTGGATCACTCCCCGGATGCCCTCCGGCTAGCTCGTGTAGCTCCTTGAGGGTGGAGAAACCTCGTCATAAACCAAACTTCACTTCTGAGCTCTTAGACTACTATTTGGCCTTTAACCTAAGCCAAATTCGTCAAAGACTCTCAGCCAAAACCGAGCCCCTTTAAATAGAGATCAAGGCTAAGAAGACGCCTATCAGTCGACTGGTCCATTACCAGTCGACTGATCCCACTGAAATTCGAACGTTAAGCTTACGTTCGAATTTCCATCCACACCAGTCGACTGCCCCATTAGCAGTCGACTGATCTTTCTGTGGCATTGATCAGTCGACTGCCTAGACACCAGTCGACTGGTCCATTACCAGTCGACTGATCCCACTGAAATTCGACCGTTACAGCTTAACGTTCGAATTTCCAACCACACCAGTCGACTGCCCCATTAGCAGTCGACTGATTTTTCTATGGCATTGATCAGTCGACTGCCCCATTCTCACACCTAAGGTTTCCCTTCCCGAGTACACTTCTCTCATCACTCGAACCCTAGGATTTCCCGAGTATATTTCACTCCGCACACGTACCCTCACGACTCAGCTGACTCTTCACCAGCAGCCTCGATCTGTTGCCTTCACGCCTTCTCTGTCTTCGACTCCCATCCCTTAGATGCGCACACAAGCTCCGTGGCTTGACTCCATGCCATCCTTCACACATGCCTCAAAGTCCGCGTCCCTCGGCTTATCGTCCCTGCTCCAGCAGCCTCAACCTGTTGCCTTCAAGCCCTCTTCGACTTTGGGCCTCATCCCTCAGATGCGCACACAAGCTCCCCGGCTTGCCTCCATGTCATCCTTCACGTTCGCCTCGAAGTCCGCTTCCCTCGGCTCATCGTCCCTGCTATACTCATGGTCCCTCGGATGCACACAAGCCCATGGCTTGCCTCCATGCCATCCTTTACTGTACTCGAAGCCGTCCAACTGAGTCAATGTGTATCCTGCAAACCTGCACACTCAAATACACATATCAAAACACACGGGTGAACCTAACTTAAACCCTTTGCCCAAACATCAAAACACATGATCACTCCGGACTATAGATTGCCCCAACACGAGCTTCCTCTCGGATTCTTATCCCTCAGACGTCGTGTGCGTCCTTCTCGCTCCACCGGCGTACTCTTCCGCAGACCACCGTGTCTCTCGAATGCACTGAGCTCATCGGCTCCTTTCCCGTGTCATCCTTCTCGACCGCTGCATTTTTCACTCGACTTTCTGCGCTCCTATGCTCCTGTACACTTAGACACAGGGATTAAAAATCAACATAACCTAAGTTGACTTGGTTGACCACATCAAAATCAACCTGGGGCACTTACAGAAAGTAAGAGAAGGTGCTAACAACCCGGCTTACACGGATCTACATGCCCTGCCTTAACGGGATGAGTAGCTATCTAGGCAACCATCGATGGTCTTAGAATAGTGGGAGGCTTCTGAGGCTGACATCTTTTTATTTTTATTCTCAATGGTTGCCCTGACTCCTCAATGGAAACCGGAACGACCACTTGATGGGCAAGGTGAAGGCGACTCTCCTAGTTCATGGTTGCATCCCTTAAAGAACTAACGAGCGCGGAGCACTACACTACTTAAACTCAGACTTGGTCAACCTGAGAGACTTGTTGAGGGGCACTCTTCATATTATTTGAGTTGCACAAAGGCAATCCTTCAGTTAGCAAACACATATAACGAAAAAAGTAAACTCTTATTAAATGAAGATAGGAGCTCAACTTTAATCAGGCTCAATCCAAATCGAATGAGAAGAGATATCTAAATCCCTTTGATCTTAACAATTGGTATTAGAGCCAGGACTGTCAGAAGGTCTAACCACCGACTGTGCACAAGAGCTATAGTCTAATTGAAATATGTGGGTTAAGCCTTGAATAAAGGAAGTGTGGTCTCCCGTGTCTTGATCATGAGGATCAGATACCAAGCAGATAAGTCTTAGTTGCAGCTAGACAATTAAGTCCTAATAGGTCGAGTGGACCGAGGGACAGAAAATCATGGTTATCCGAGAATCGAACATCAAACGGAAAGACTTTACACTTAAAGCACTTAAAGGGAGTCTGTGGTCCTTTGTTTGGGGGTGATTGTTGAGGTTACAAGGTTGTAAACATAGTTTCACATTGAAAATATATAGGAAAGATTATGGGCTTATAAGAGAAAGATATCTCCATTGGTATGAGATTTTTTTTTGAGAGTCCAAGAGCAAATTATTGAGGGATTAGGCCCAAAGAGGACGATATCATACGATTATGGAGATACCATCATGGACACACCAGACTCCCTCAGCTCAGCCACCCGACTCCCTCAACCTTGTTGCTTGACTCCCTCAACTCATCTACCTAACTCCCTTAGCTCCATCAACTCGTCTACCTAACTCCCTTAGCCCGGTCGCTTGACTCCTTAATCCATGTGGCCCGACTCTCTCGGGCAGGACTTGCATCCTATATAGCTCGTTAAATTATTTTTCCTAGAAGACGTGGATAATGTAGCTATTCTCTCCTTGAAAATGTAGGCATTGTAACCGTTTATCCTGGAAAACGTGGATGGCATTTCAATTTCTCCCAAAGACATCTCGGAACACATGGAAAATGTGAGGGCATAATTACATCTCTATAAAAGACCGTCTACTCCGGCGAGCATAGGCATGCAAATACCATCTTTGGGATTCTTCTATTTTTTTCATAGCTTTAACTTTTTCTCTAACTTGAGTCCTCTATTAATTTGAACGCCGAAGTGGTCATGCCGCATTTAATCTTGATGCTCATTCTATTTTCTTGTCGTCATGCCGCATTTAATCTTGATGCTCATTCTATTTTCTTGTCGAGTATTTATAGGGGTTTTGTGAATTCTCCTGTGCCTTCCCATCACTCGCAGCTTTTTCTATAGTGGTAGAATACTGGCTAGATCGTGATTTCACATAGGAATACAGCTTTAGTTATTGGATACTGAAGCGAAAATTACGTGGGACTAAAAATAACAGTCATCATCGTCCCCTCGAAGAATTGTCGAGATGATGAGATTTTTTTTTTTTCAAAATTTAAAAATATTTTTGAAATGTTCAAATTATGAGGGTACTTTTAAAAAGTTGACGGTGCCATAAAAGTCCTCTCCGTACGCTTCCCCTATATTTCCACTGGTCGAAGCGTCAATGACCAATAGGAGCAGAGAAGAAGTCAGCCGAGACATGGACGACAATTCCCATCGCTCCATCGACGATGACGACGGCCATGCCGACGACGATGCCCTGCGCGACGTCATCCGACGCAATCGCAGCTCCAGACGCGAGCGTCTACGCGCCCATATCAAGCTCCTCCACGGCGAGATCAACAAGCCTCTCGCCGGCGTCATCCGCGACCGCGTCCTTCACTACCTCCCCGCCTGCTCCCTCCTCCGCCTCCGCGCTGTCGCCCCTTCTTGGGACCGATTCATCTCCTCCCCTTTCTTCGCCCACACCCAATCCCTCAGCAACCGTTGCATCTCCGGCGTCTTCTTAGGATCTCCCCCCTCCGCCTACGCCCACTTCCCTCCCGCCTCGGCCCATAAAATTCCCAACGCTGATCTCCCCTTCTTATCCGCCTGCTCCGTTTCTGTCCTCTCCTCTTCCAATGGACTTCTCCTTTGCTTCGATGAAGACACTTCCACCTTCTACGTCTGCAATCCGGTCACCGCCGCCTGGTCCGCCGTCCCCTGCCCGCCCTTCGATCCCGGGAACGACCCCTCCGCCGTTCTCATCTTCCTTCCTGGCGTCTACAACTTCCGCCCTGACTACTCCATCGTGCTCCCCTTCCGGATCGGCGACGCCTCCTCGGGCTTTCTAGGGTTTCAAACCTTCTCCTCGTCTGTCGGCGAGTGGTGGGTGTCCAACGAGATGTGCGAGGTTGAATCTCTACACTCGGGCTCTGGCATCGTCGCAGGCGCCGCTGCCTACTGGAGGACAACGATGTTCACGGTGGTCCGATACGACCCAACTACGGACAGCGTCCAGACGGTGCCGTGGCCGATGGGCCACGTGTTGGGGATCCAGTGGGCGATCGGCGAGATGGGGGGCAGCGGCCTACTGTACTGCGTCTCCGTGAACCGCACGTCTGTGCAAGTACACAAGCTGCTTGGGAAGTCCGGCGAGTGGTTGATGGTAGAATCAATGGGCGTGATCGACGCACGGATCTTAAACGAGGCGGTGGCCGGAGAAGAAAGAGAGGAAACAGAGGACGAAGACGAAGAAGTTGTAGAAGAACAAAAGGAAGAGGAGGAGGCGCCGTGGGCGGTGGAGGCGGACGGCAAAGTGGTGTTCAAGCGGCGGCCATGGCCGCTGAGGTTCCAGGGAGCGGGCACGGAGATTCTGCTCTGGGTGTCGGGTAAATTGGTGGGCATTGACCTGGCAAACAAGCGGCTGCGCATGGCCACGGCCTACGGCGGACCTCCTAGAGGCGACTACGTCCCTTACATCAGCACATTGGCGGAGGTACCGCACTTGGGCCACACAAAAATCTCAATCTCTATTCCTGCCGCTGTTTTGCCGCCGCAGAGCAAGCATGTTCGGATGGAACCGGCGGATTCCAACGGTAAGTAACAGGTTATTGCTGTTTCATGCAAGTGTTTTGACATGCGCTCATAGCTCCGTAATGACTTCTGTTCGTGCAGATACTAAATTTCCATAAGCAAATTCAGAATTGAACGTTGCAAACAATTTTCAATTTCAGACCGAGTTTGTTTGAATTAATTTATGAGTGCCTAGTGGATACTCATCTGTGGGTTTGATGAATACAATTTACGTTGAAGTATGGAGTCAAAGAATTTAGATGTTTATTTATCATTTATCATGCTCATAAGTTAGTTTTTTTTAAAGAATTCAATAGTTTTTGTTGAGATTAGATAATGAGTAGCTAGCTAGCTAATCATGTTCGAGTTTGAATGCTATCAAATTATGGAGAGACAGAGAGATTCGTTTGCTATGTTTGACGAAAACTTAGCATCAACGTGATCACAACTTTGTGATTTGATGGTTTTAGAGAGTGGTTTCTAATTGGAAGGAAGATCAAGAAGATACCATAGGGTAGGCTCAAATTATAAGATTCTATGGTCGTCAAAAACTTTAGATAGCCGACTGCCTAGCAAGGAGAGCTTAGGTAATGAACTAAGTAAGTTTGCATGTATTGGCAAACTTCATATTTGGAATAACCAAAACCTATGGACAAATAAGTGATGGAGAAATTGCGAGGCTAGTGCTCAAAAATAAGACCGATCTTGAGCTCCAAAACGTGTTTCAAACAATGTCCTTAAGGTTTTATTTGGTCTATAAATCCTACAACACAAAGATCAAATATTCTATAGGATTAGACGAAGTTAATTGCCTTTACTTTGCACAGAGAAAGATAATTCAGAAAACAAGAAAAAGAAGAGCAAGAGTATGTCTTTGTTTTCTATCTAACAATTAGCCCTTCTATAGATAATCATGATATTGAAATGATAAAAAATTACAACTTTTCCCAAATGTCATAATTTTTTTCAAAGGTAGTCCTTTCAATTATTTAAAATATCCAAGAATCCCACGTTATTTTATATAATTGAAAAATATTTTATTCATATATTACAAAACACATCTTAATAATTTGTGCATCAATAATGATTTCTTTCGATCGAACCACTATCTTAGTGATGGTTTCTTGTAAGTTTGTAAACCATTTTGGTAGCTAAGCTTTGAACCAAAGGTTTATGTAACAAACCACATGAACCATCACATACAGATTTACTTCTTTCCAATGGTTATTAAAAGTACACACATTGTGTAATGCCACAATTCTTTCATGAATGTGTCAAAGTTTGAGTCCAAAACTTTAATGGATAATTAAATCCTACATTCAATTAGGAAAGTTCTCAAATGCCCCCACCATATGTGGTATTTTCTGAGACTTGTTAAGAATCACTAAGTTCATCCTCACTTTACTAGTGGAAATTTAAATACTTATACTAGTAGAATTTGCTTAATTTACTTCGTATATTCACCGAAGTTATAGATAGATAATTACCGAAGTAGACGCACGTGAAGTAAAAAGGGATTATTTTACTTCGCCATATAACCGAAGTCATATGCATGAAAATAGCGAAGTCTTTTACCGGTTCAAAGAGGCAAACCGGTTCAGATTTGGACCGATTCTGAAGTAAAAACTTATCTTTTACTTCGTTGGTTTTGTAAAGTGCCGAAGTAATCGATGATATATAACTTTATAGTTTAAATTAATTGTCGAAGTAAAAAAATATCTATTGCTTTAGTAGTTTTGCAATGCGACGAAGTAATAGATGATATGTAACTGTAGGATAGGGTCGACCGGCTAGAGGGGGGTGAATAGACGGTTTATGAAAAATAAGCACTAACACTCGTCTTTAAAAAGAAATAAACTTGGTTGCAACAGAGTCGTTGCTTCCAAGGCAGTTGATGCTCAAACAGAAACTCCTTAAAGCGGAGAAGCCTTTACAGTTGTAGCACAGAGAAAGCTTAGAGAGAAAGAGAGTTTACAACTCAATGAATTGAATTTCTAAAGCAAACCTCTAAGTCTATTTATAGCCTAAGAGAATAAATCTGGATGGTTGATTGTTGATCACTTTTCTCTTGGTCGTTGATCCATGGATGTAATCTGGATGGTTGATCTTGGATGGGATTAAACTGCATCCATTGGATTTGATTAAAGGATAATGTAATATTATCCTTTAAGTTTTAATTATTTTAATTAAAACTTTATCTTCCCCCCTGCTCGAGATGATTGTTGTATCTATCTCGCTGTTATAATCTAGGTAGCAATATCGCCAATACATATTTGCCAACGCCCTTTATCCCAGTTGGTAAGTGGATTTGTGTATTTGGTGGAGGACTTGGGTTTGATCCTTCCTTGGCATCAAAACTTTGTTTTTTTTTCTTTTGGGCGAATTTCTTTCATTTCTTTTGGGCGCTTGGACTAGTCTTTTTGATTCTTCGTCTTCTGGGTGATTTCCGGCCAACCGAAGTTAGGCTCACCCGAACCCGACTCCGGCCTTTCGCCCCTCGAGCGTCCTTCCTCCCGGCTTCTCGTCCCTCGGACACCGCGCACGTCCTTCTCGCTCCACCGGTGTACCCTTCCGCAGCTTCCGCGTCCCTCGGATTGCACTGAGCCCGTCGGCTCACTTCCCCGCGCAATCCTTCTCGTCCACTGCGTCTTACGCTTGACTTTCTCCGTACCTAAGTTCCTGCACACTTAGACAGAGGGATTAAAAACACACAGGACCTAACTAACCTAGTTGATCACATCAAAACCAGCCGGGGCACCAACAATCTCCCCCTTTTTGATGTGGATCAACCCAAGTTTAGTTAGGGTAAACCAAAAAAAATAATAAAACTAGAACTAAATTAAGCAGTTAAGCATAGAAAAAAAATATTGCAATCAATAACCACAACCTCCCCCTAAACTTAAGCTACTCTCCCCCTTTGATTACAGCAAAAATGGGGCACAAAAAATAGGGAAAGAAAAAAATATGATTAGAACTTAGAAAAATGTGAAATATTTTTTTTTTGAGCCGTGAATAGATTAAGTGCATATCACCGAAATTTAATTTTTGAATAAAAAATTTCCAAATATTTTTTAAAATTAAAAAATACGAATTTCAATTAAAAATTTATAGAAATTAATTCGTCCATTGGAAAATTTTAAAAATTTTTGTACAGGTGGAAGATAAAATTATTGCTTTTTACAAAAATTTCCAAATTAAAATCTATTTTGTATATTAAAAAAAATAAATCATATAGTGGCAGAATAAAAACTTCAAAGACATATTTTTAAAATTCAAAAATCTCATGAAAAATAAAAAAAATTTACCAAGTTTAATTGACTATGTGTAGATCTCAAAAAAATCTATTCTTGCAGAATAAATTAATTTTCTATTTTTAAAGTTAAAATTTTATTTTTCAAAAGAAACTTAATCATAAAATGTGTTAATATATTTCTAATTTTGCAAGAAAAATTATGCAGTAATAGAAAACTAATTCAAAATTGATTTTGGTATCCAAAATAGATTTCTATCGACAGGATTAACTAAAAATTTGGATGGAATGTAATTCTTTGGCACCTTTTTAAATTGGCCTTTATGGTTTTTAAAATACCAATTTAACTTTTCAGGATAACTATTTTTCTTGTGTCGTAAACAGACAATATCACATTCTAATTTCTCAACTAAATTTTTCAGATCAATATTTTTATTTTTTAATTTAGAATTTTCTTTTTCTAATCTGCAATTAGATTTGAGCAAGGCTTTAACACCAGCATACAATTGATCATGAGGAAGAAAACAAACCTCACTTACCGGATCGCTTTCGAAAAGCGAGTTTCCTTTTTCGTTGTCGCTTTCTGATGTCGCTCCCCCTTCAACACTGCTCCCCTCTCGATGACTTGCCATCAGCGCAAGTCCCGCGTACTCTTGAACTTCTGATTCGTCCGACGAGGTCTCGTCCCAGGTGGCCTTCAATGCCTTCTTCTTCTTTGGCTGGTTTTTGATTTTGGGACACTGATCTTTTAGGTGTCCCTCCTCGTTGCAGTTGTAGCATCGGACAGTTCGTTTCTTCGGAGACCGCCTTTTCTTCTGCATTCTCGAAAAGTTATTAGCTTTAAAAAAACTTTTAAACGAACTTACTATTTGCGTTGTCTCGTCGTCCGTCGAGGATTCTGACTCCTTCTCCGTTCTCCTTGTGTTTAGGGCCAGATTCTTCGTCTTTCTAGATCTTGCCCACCGAGATTCGTGTAATTCGAAAATGGAAAACATTTCATCTAATGTACTTACCTCTAAATCTTTGGAGATGTAATAAGCGTCGACGATTGAGCTCCACTCCTGGGTCCTTGGGAAGGCGTTGAGGGCGTATCGAATGGAGTCGCGATTACTTACCGATTCGCCGAGTTGGGTGAGTCCGGAGATTAGCTCCTTTATTTTGGCATGAAGTTTAGCCACCGTTTCTCCTTCCTTCATTTGCAGGTTTATCAGCTGGTTCCGGAGGAGATCCTTTCTTGCTGATTTGGCTTCAGAGGTACCCTCATGAAGTTCTAGGAACTTCTCCCATAATTCTTTTGCGGAGTGGTAGTTGCCGATCCGGTTTACCTCTTGAGTAGGCAAGACTGTTAGGAGGTGGAACTCGGCCTTACCATTGGCAACAGATTCCGACTGCTCCTTCTTATTCCACAAGCTTTCTTCTTTTTCATCCCCGTTCGCATCTTTAGGAACTGTAAAACCATATTTTATTGATAAAAGAATATCAAAATCTGTATGAAAAAATACCTCCATTTTTTTCTTCCAGACGGTGAAATCCCCTTCGAATTTAGGTGGATGAATGTGCGCGCCGGCCATCGTCTTGTTGCTTTCTCAGGAGATTAGTCCTTCAAAAGCGAACCTGGCTCTGATACCACTTGTAGGATCGGGTCGACCAGCTAGAGGGGGGTGAATAGACGGTTTATGAAAAATAAGCACTAACACTCGTCTTTAAAAAGAAATAAACTTGGTTGCAACAGAGTCGTTGCTTCCAAGGCAGTTGATGCTCAAACAGAAACTCCTTAAGGCGGAGAAGCCTTTACAGTTGTAGCACAGAGAAAGCTTAGAGAGAAAGAGAGTTTACAACTCAATGAATTGAATTTCTAAAGCAAACCTCTAAGTCTATTTATAGCCTAAGAGAATAAATCTAGATGGTTGATTGTTGATCACTTTTCTCTTGGTCGTTGATTCATGGATGTAATCTGGATGGTTGATCTTGGATGGGATTAAACTACATCCATTGGATTTGATTAAAGGATAATGTAATATTATCCTTAAGTTTTAATTATTTTAATTAAAACTTTATCTTCCCCCCTTGCTCGAGATGATTGTTGTATCTATCTCGCTGTTATAATCTAGGTAGCAATATCGCCAATACATATTTGCTAATGCTCTTTATCCTAGTTGGTAAGTGGATTTGTATATTTGGTGGAGGACTTGGGTTCGATCCTTCCTTGGCATCAAAACTTTGTTTTTTTTCTTTTGGGCGAATTTCTTTCATTTCTTTTGGGCGCTTGGACTAGTCTTTTTGATTCTTCGTCTTCTGGGTGATTTCCGGCCAACCGAAGTTAGGCTCACCCGAACCCGACTCCGGTCTTTCGCCCCTCGAGCGTCCTTCCTCCCGGCTTCTCGTCCCTCGGACACCGCGCACGTCCTTCTCGCTCCACCGGTGTACTCTTCCGCAGCTTCCGCGTCCCTCGGATTGCACTGAGCCCGTCGGCTCACTTCCCCGCGCAATCCTTCTCGTCCACTGCGTCTTACGCTTGACTTCCTCCGTACCTAAGTTCCTGGACACTTAGACAGAGGGATTAAAAACACACAGGACCTAACTAACCTAGTTGATCACATCAAAACCAGCCGGGGCACCAACAGTAACTTCACAGTTTACATTAATTGTCGAAGCAAATATATTTTATAACTTCGCCAGTATTTATATTTATCGAAGTATATAGTATTATGTTACTTCATCGTATACATTTATTGACACAGTAATCGATTTAAAAGACTTTATTATTTTGTATGATACAGAAGTAATAGATTTGAAACGACTTCACAATTATTAAATTGTGATGAAGTAAATATGCTTTTTAACTTCATCACAATTTAAATGGATGAAGTATTTTATTTTTTATTACTTCACCATCAAATTTTATTATCGAAGTAAATAATCATATTTTATTACAATATAATTTTAATTTAATAAAGTAAATGTCACTTACCACCGCACTAATTTGCTTTAAGAGTGAAGTTCATTAAATTTAAACAATTATCCATTCAAAATGATGAATATATATCAACGAATCCATCAATGCACAAGTACATATCCACAAATTCACAAATATATTTAACCAAAATATATATCCACAAGTTTATCCAAAATCCATAATGAAATAACAAAATATGTATCCTAAGTACATCACCAATTTAGACACCTACATATGAGTAGACAAATTCACTCCATTCACTTCTGACATCATCATATTCGGATTGTTGGTAATATTAATTCTTGATTGTTCCTGCAAACTTTTATGCCAAAATACAAAATCCATTAGATTCATCCAACTGTAATAGTTTATCTCAATTATAAACCAAAGCATATAATAACAAATATATTACCATCTTCTCCAACTGTGGATTTTCACATTCAACTATCTCTTTCATGTACCTCATTACACAATATCCACATTCAATAGAACCACTTTGTTTTAGATTACCCTACAATGAAATATAAAAGGTAATATAATGGTCACAATCAAGTTATAAGAACCATCCATTCATATCTTCATACATAAGCACAATACATACTGTTAATTGTTTAAAACCTGGTCTTTTAGAGATACCCTTTGAGGCATTATACATCTTGACTCCACTACATTTTAAAAAGTAAAAAAGTAAGTTTTTTCATATTTATAAGTGAATGCATTCGAAATCAACATAATCTACTACTTACTTGGTCACTATAGTTTTCCATGCATCGTCGTGATTTCTGTTTGACATAGAGTCCAATAAATATATCATATTTTTATCTTCATTGACGATAGTCAAAATCCAATGGTACCTGGAAAAATGAAAATATAGCATTGACTAGAATGTAGTAAAAATCAATAAATAGCTAAAATATTACCCAGTGTTGTATGGGATGAGGCAAATGCTATCTCTACACATTGCTTTTAAGTTATCAGCAATATTTTGTGATAAGTCACGACCATCTTTGCCAAGTGGACATGTACGTATGTAGTCGGGATCCATAAATGAAATATAATCAGCTTTGTCTTCGTCCCTCAAATATTTGTAGAGATGACTGCACACAAATATTATATAACTCGGTTAGAAATGTTTCAAGATATGGATAAGTTTCAAAAAAATATAAATATGCAAACAAACATTGTAAGTTAGACATTGTAGGATTGGTGCCGTCGATAGAGGGGGGGTGAATATCGACCGTGAAAACTCTTTCGGAATTCTTCGTTCGTAAAACTACTCAGATCGTTAGTGCAGCGGAAAATAAAAACAAAAAGAACACAGGTACACAGTGGATTTTTACTTGGTTCCCGACCCCCCAGGGTCAGTACATCCAAGGCCTATGCACGGAAACGCCCGTCCACTATTGGTCTCCTTTCCGAACTTTCCGGAGGCGGAGAAACCCGACTTACAGTGCAAGATTACAAGCAATAATATAGAAAAATTAAGTGCGTAATTAAATGAATGCAAACCAACAAGACAAAGTATGAAGCTCGGCCGATCTGGACCTCCGAAGTGCCGCGCACCTTCTCCTAGAGCCTCCCGGTCGTAGAGCCTCGTCTCTAGCATGTTGTCGTCGGTCAGAATGCTTGGAATGGTTCTTGAAAATCGTGTATGAAGTAGAGGGGTCGAAGCCCCTTATATAGGCCTCCTGGGGGCGCCCTGGACGCTGGGGGCGCCCCGGAAGACTCGGTCAAACTTTATCCCTGCGCCTACCTCGCCGCAGCTGATAACAGCTTTGACCAGGTCGCCCCGAATCTTCCGGGCGCCCTTGTGAAGTCTTATCCTGTGTTTCGACCTCGAAACAGCAAAACAGCTTCAAACCCGGGAGCCCCGGACGCTCCGGGCGCCCCGCTTGACACCTGTTTTGCCTGCTTCACGTTTACTACCTCTTTAGTACTGCCTGGGGGCGCCCCCACTGTTGGGGGCGCCCTGGTTGCATGGGGGCGCCCCCCCTTGCTGGGGGCGCCCCCCTTAAAGCCTGCAAACCATGTTTTTTTCTTAGTTTACCTGCTTTGTCTCCGGTTCTTGATACCTGCAAGATACACAAACACAAAGCATAGATACATATAATGTTAGCCTTAAGGACTTGGTTTTGACTTCGGATTTGCACGAAACCCTAGGTCGAACTGGCACGAGTTCCTATCCCCGAGAACTCGCCCTTCACCTACTCCTTTCAGGAGACGGTTGTCACCCAGTCCTTCGGGTGGACTTTTACTTAGCTTCCGATACCTCCGGACCTCGAGACGCCCAAACCCTGACCCGTCTCTACTCCTGTCCTTAGTCATCGCTCAGCTAAGTTGCTCAGTCCCTCGGACCAAGACTTCATTCCTTGGCAGTCCTTCGCCAGGTGCCTAGCAGCCCTTCGCTAGGTCTTCTATGCCTAGCAGCCCTTCGCTAGGTGCCTAGCATCCCTTCGCTAGGTCTTCTATGCCTAGCAGCCCTTCGCTAGGTGCCTAGCAGCCCTTCGCTAGGTCTTTAGGTTACGATACCTAGCAGCCCTTCGCTAGGTCTTTAGGTTACGATACCTAGCAGCCCTTCGCTAGGTGCCTAGCAGCCCTTCGCTAGGTCTTAGGGTTTCGATGCCTAGATTAACTAGGACTTTTCTTCAGCTTAGGTTGCTTCTCTCTTACTCCCCTTTGTCTGTTCAATGTATCACTGACTTAAGTGTATTGTCAAACATTAAAACACTTAAAGAGGAATATCATTGATGCAACTTGCACCAACAGACATAACATACCCCATATAAATCAAAATTTGTCTGGCACCTATCTCTCTCATCTCCATAAAGCGAAGGACATCTTCTCTTAGCAATTGTATGCTTTTAGGATGTCCAAACATAGCATTCTCAAACTTAATGTATATGCTCTCCGATTCAATTCACTAAATGCTTTAAGGAAGCTTGAGTGATGACTTTACTGCGTCAACATACTAAATGCTTCAAGGAAGCTATAGTGATGGGATTATCAGTAAGCTACAACATGAATGAATTCACCAAGGCTTTCAACGTACATGAGATAAAGGACAACTCTAAAAACTAACTTAAACCACTAGTTGTGAAACTTACACCACACAAGAAATGTATATAGAATGATAGATTCAATTCATAAATAACTAAAGGAAGCCATTACAAATATCAAGAACCATTTCATAAGTCGGTAGTACTTTTGCCAACATCTGATTTGAAAATTAAAGGATGTGCAGGAGATTTGATGACTTTATAGCAGAAATTTGATACAAGAGGGCATTTACCTCAATGGCATTGTCCTTGTCCTTCAAGCGTTGGTCCTTCTCGTAGCATGCTTTCCTTAATGTAATTACTTCCTTCTGTAACATATACAATGGTCCAAAGACACAATCTTCTGATTCATCATTAGGGTGCTCATATGTTTTCACAATTGGGATTTCCATCCACATATTAGGTGAGAGAGTATCTCCAGTTGCATCGGACGATCTATTTAGAAACACTCCTATTCTTGTTTTGCAGGTCATCTACCATGGCAGCCTTAGGTAAAGCAATTTGTACAGTCTTTTCTACTTCTAATAATGCTTTTTCTTTTGATTTAGTGAGTCGATCTAATACCCTGTTATCATCCTATAACTTTACAATTTGCAAAAGAGAAAAACACTTGGGTACCACGACACAAAGGAGATGTATTCAATAGTTTACACTCTTTCTACTGATATATTTAGAAAGTTAAAAGGTTCATAATGAACAAAACATGTGTATGTAAACTAGCAGAAGTATTAACCTTCAATCTAAAAGGTAACCAACACGGTAAATAGATATGACAACAATTTCTGAAATAACTAAGCTTACATATCACACTAAAACCAAGTCTAACAACATTAGAAACCCAAATGGTTAAACATGATACCTTTAAACAATTTGGCTCATGGAAAAATTTAGTAATGGGTGATACAAATATTAAATGCAACTAGTCCAAGTAAAACAAAGGGAATAGTCAACATCTAAATGCATAGAGAATTAAATCAGTAATATATAAATGATGACAAAATCAAATAAAATAAAAAGAAAATACCTCACTAAAAATTTTAAAACAATTGAGTTGCTTATAAACTTAAGAGAATGCGATGATTATTTAGTGAGTACAACTTGTCATTATTTTCAATTTTTAGGTGCAACATTGTGTCCAAGAAAGTGTGATAGAGTAAAGTTTAGAGGAGCAAAATTTCAAATTAACACCTCTTGTCTTGCTACCCTCAATTTTGCCTCAAGGGGTGCAAGAATCACTTCAATAGGAGGCATATCATCATTCTTTTGTGTTGCATGTCTAAGAGTTTCCTTGGCAGCAAACTGAGCAGCCAATGCTGCTCTCCTTTCATCATTTATCTTCTTAATATAAATGTATAATATCAAACAACAAAGAAAAAAATTTTCAATCCGCGATGTCTCTACAACAAAGTGAGAAGATCTTGAAAATCTTACCATCGAGTCGACTGGTGAACAAAACCCTAGTGCTGTCACACTCGATTAAGATCGGGGAACAAAGGTTGCTGAAGAAGAAGAGGAGGAAAAAAAGACACTCAGTGCTTGGAGAAAAAAATGGTCGGGATCGGGGAAAAAGAGGTTGCCGAAGAAGAAGAAAAAGAGTCGGTCGGTGTTGGGAGAAAAATATCTCACATGCCTTAGGGTTTCCTTAGGGTTTTAAAGTGGGGATTGAGTGGATAAAATATTAACCGGTTCAATTTATGTTTTAGCAGTTCAAACTTATTACTTCATCACTTAAAAATATAAATTTTATTTTAAGACTTATTACTTCATCGAATAAATATTACGAAGTAAATTGTCACTTAAAATTAGAAGTGAAGCCCGCTTTTTTCAACCTATGAAATCTAAAATCATATTTACTTTATCATTTTTATAACCGAAGTTGATTACTATATATTACTTAGTATTTCAACCTTTGTCCAATATATTTTTCACTTCATTGTATTCAAGACTACGCAATGTGGTAGCATTGGATTGAGATTTCCAATGTTGAAGGTTTTGAGGGTGATCGAAAGTCGGCAAGAGGGGGGTGAATTGTCCCTGAAAAAGCAAACTGAATTCTTTTGTCTATCTTTGACAAAGATATTAGTTAGATCAAAACTAATATAAACAAATGAAGCAAATAGTAAATAACGAGGCACCCGGATTACACTTGGTTTGTAACCAGGGAGATTGATAATCCAAGGCTGAATATGATTTGATTTTCCTGAATAAAACATCTTCGAGCGGAGAAGCCTCTTACATGTGGAAAGCTCAGAAAATAAAGAAAGATTACACCAAACTAGTTTGCTAATGCTTGGAATGAATGAAATTGAGCTCCAGGGGTCTATTTATAGCCTCGGTCAGAGTTATCCATTTTCTAATGTGACACTTATAGGGCGCCCGAGAGCTCTTGGGCGCCTGACACGGGGCCTGATGCTTATCCAGTGAGCAACACTCGCAAACGGCTAAGATTAGCCACTCGACCGCCTAATGGCTCACGGTTGCTCGAGTGCTCGGGCGCCGGAAAACCCAGACGCTCGTATGCTCACGGGCGGCCGACAGTGGTTGTTTTGGTCAGCAACCGTTGACCACTCTCTAGCCAGACTACTGGTCTTCTTGTGTGATTTCTGGCTAACCGAAGTTAGGCTCACTTAAATCCGACTCCAGCCTTTCGCCCTTCGAGCGACCTTCCTCCCGGCTTCTCGTCCCTTAAACGCCGCGCATGTCCTTCTCACTCCACCGACATACTTTTCCGCAAAGCTCCGCATCCCTCGAATGCACCGAGCCCGTCAGCTCCCTTTCTGTGTCATCCTTCTCAACCACTGCGTCTTCCGCTCGACTTCCTACCCTCCTAAATTCCTGTACACTTAGACACATGGATTAAAAATACCAGGACCTAACTTAAATCGGTTAACCACATCAAAACCAACATGAGGTACTTACAATCTCCCCTTTTTTGATGTGCATCAACCCGAATTAAGTTAGGGTAAACAAATATAAAAAAACATGAATAAATATATAACAGCGTAAGCACAAAAAATATGAAATTAGTGTAGGATCGATCGTATCCGCTAGAGGGGGTGAATAGCGATTTTCGAACCCCTTTCTTCCTACACGGTTAGTTTGCACAGCGGAAATAATAATAAACAAAATAAACAACACTAACTAATGCTAACACGAAGATTTACTTGGTACCCACCCCGGACAGGTGACTAATCCAAGAATCTGTCGGTGGATCAAATCCCGGATAACCTCCGGCTAGTCCTCGTCGCTCCTTGTGGGTGGAGAAACCTCACCACAAACTCAAACAAAGCACTGAGCACAAAGACTACTATCTTGCTTTTAACCAAGACAAGATTAGTCAAGAATCTCAGCCACCGCGAAGTCCTCTTTAAATAGGATCCGGGCTGAAACCCTCGCTACCAGGGCAGTCAACTGGTGCCACTGAAATTCGACCGTTGCACCCCAACGTTCGAATTCTCAGCCAACTCACCAGCCACCTACCAGTCGACTGCCCCCAGGGTAGTCGACTGGTCCCAGGGCTGAGACCTTTCTGTGAGTTCCATCAGTTGACTGCCCCCAAGCCAGTTGACTGGTCTACTCACCCACCTAAGGTTACCTTTCTTGAGTACATTCCACTCCGCACTCAAACCCTAGGATTTTCCCGAGTACAATCACACAACACTCGTACCCTCACGACTCAACTGACTCCTCCTCCGCAGCCTCAACTGTTGCCTTCGCGCCCTGTTCATCTTCGGCTCCCGTCCCTCGGATACACGCAAGCCTCCAGCTTGCCTCCATGCCATTCTTCACGCATGCCTCGAAGTCCGCGTCCATCAGCTCATCGTCCCTGCTCTCCAAGGTCCCTCGAGTGCGCACAAGCGTCCAGCTTGTGTCCATGCCACCCTTAACCCTACCGAGGCCGTCCAGCCAAGTTCATATGTGTAACCTGTACAACCTGCACACTCAACATACACATATGAGATAACAAGGGTGAACCTAACTAAAACTCTTTGCTCAAACATCAAAACACTTGGTCACTCCGAACCACAGATTGCCTCAACAATCTCTCCCTTTTTAATGTTTAGTAATACGTTTAAGTTAGGGAAAGCAAAATAGTAGTCAACAGCAAAAACAATGCTAAATGAATGCATATGCAATGCAAAAAATGGATCCTATCCCAAGGCATCCCACACCTAACCCTCCAAGTTAGGAATTTCTCACCAAAACGGGTTTCTCCCAAGCTCCCCCAACATTGGACTTACAAAGACTTTTTAAGAACCTCTCCAAGGTTCCCCTTGTTGATGCAGTCTGACCCTGATATTGTTTTGGTGTTGACATTGATTTTAGTTTAGGTTGATGATTATGATTATGATTGGGTTTAAGTCCTGGTCGTGGACTAGGCATACCTTGTTAGTGATATGAGAGAAGTGTCCTAAGGCAATCGCCTTATGATTGTAAACATTTATTTCAATAAATGATAATTCACTATTTGAGTATACATGTTTGTGTATTTGATTGGGATCTTAAACTCATCTACTGAATGTCCGCCATACAATTCACAGCATAAGAGAATTTGTGATGGGATCGCAACTAGTGATTATCTCTAAATGTGCAAATGTGAAGTGTTGGAAATATCCCTAGTCGATGAATTGATAAATACGGACATTATCAATTCTGTTGAGACTAGCATGGGTTATTTTCTAATCAGCTGATTCTCACTGGCTGGTGACATTGGGATGTCCGGAGATAAACATGGATGCTAGTTAAGGGAACTAGTTCATTGGAGTGACTAGCTGTAAGACTTCATATGGGAATCTACATATATATATGTCAATGAAGATCTTACTGTGGCTTAAGTGCGATGTTCCTTTGACTTGCGGTGTTCAAGTCATCTTGGTCATGGAGACTTATACTTTGACATCTTAAGCAAGCATCTCCAAGGAGGTGTGGACCCAGGATGATCGGGTATAAGCCGAAGTGCTCGAAGATGTTTGAACAGCCTACAAAGGATTCACCACTCCTTGCGAGGAGATGTATACCCAGGCCTATCGTCGGATTGTTACTCAAAGCCTCTGGCCAGAGCATATCATGTTAAGAGTGCGAGTCTCTTAAACACATGAGAGTAATTAGAAATCCAAAGGACGAGAAAGACACTACTTGGGCTAGGTGTGACGTAGTCAGCCTAGTGGGGACTGACACCATTGACCGTGTCCTGAACCAAGTGGGTATAAGGTGGTGAAGGGAATGGGGCACGATTCATTAGAGCTGCTGAAGGGTTTCAGAATAATTTCTTCTGAGGTCAAACCGTTGATCTTTCGATTAATTGGGGATCATGATGTACTACTAGGTGCCACTCATGATCGTTCTATAATTAGTTAAATTATAGACGGCCAACATAAATCGAAAGCCTATTTAGTCACACGCACTACGAGTAATCCGAGGGATTTAAAACGAGTTGAAAATTGGATTTTCCGATCAAGAGAAATAAGTCGAATCTGAGTTAGTCAGAGGCGCAATGGAAGCTAAAAATGACTAAGTCTTTTGAAGGCTTTTTGGGCGAATTAAATGAGTTTAATTCGCGGCGGTTCGGGTTGGTTTGGCCGGCCAAAGAGGGTGTCAAAACCCCCTTTGGTGGCCGGCCAAATAAGAGGAGAAAACCAATTAATTTTGGTTTAATTAATAAAATAAATCTAGTGCTATTTATTTTATAAATTATGGATGAATAAATTTGTATAAAGAAATTTATATAAATAAAATTTATAGAAATTTATTCTTTTATGGAAGATTAAAATAATCCATGAATTGGTTTATTTTAATTTTATAAAATCAATTATGAATTGATTTTTCCATAATAAGAAAGTTTATAAATTTCTTATAAAAATTTATTCCATAATTTAAAGAGAAGAAGAATTAGTTTTATTATAAATTAGTTTATAATAAAGACTCGGTTTAAACGGAATAATTAATAAGAAAATTTATAAGATAAATTTCTTATAACTAATTTCGTTAAATCCGTTAATTCGGTTTAGAGGGAGACTTAGCAAAGGAGTTGCTACAATATAAAGGAACCAAAGGCTAGCCCTTATTCCCAATTGAGTAATTGTTATTATTCTCTCCCTCTCTCTCTTAATCTCTCCTCCTCTCCCCTCTCTTGCCTAGGGCCGGTGCCCAACCTTGTGGTTTAGGGCCGGCGCACCCAACCTACATCCAAGGTGAAGTTGGCGTGAGCTATCAAGAAGAAGGAGAACCCGAACACGAAGAAGAAGAAGCAGATAGCGACTCCTCTCTTCCCGGAATTCGATTCCGTTACTTCGTTGGTTAGTTTTCCATTATTTTCTCTTATTCTTCTAGTTGTGCCTTCCGAGAATCTAGTAGTTCTCGTCGGCACAAAACTCGTGACTTTGCGAAGTCATCCCGAAGAGAACTCGGCGTGGACGCGAATAGAGGCGAAGCTTCCAAGGGACGCTACGGTTGGATCTCGTCCCTTCCTTCGAGATACGCGAGGTACAAAAGTAAATTAGTTTACTTTTTGTAATATTTTATTTTATGATTATGTCAACACACCATAGGGTTGCATACTAGATACGAAGTTAAAATAATTTAGGAAATTATTTTATGCAAACTCTTCCGCTGCACGTAAAATTTTTTGAATTTTACGAACTCGTATCCTTGTCGACATGCACCCGGTCCCAACATACCTAGTGGGACTAGGTTGGATGAAATCCTAGCTTGGAGGGCTAGGTGTGGAGAAATCCTAACCTGGTGGGTTAGGTGTGAAAAATCCTAGCTTGGAGGGTTAGGTGTGGAAAAGTCCTAACTTTGAAGGTTGGGTGAAAAGTCCTAGCTTGGAGGGCTAGGTGAAAAGTCCTAACATGGAGGGTTAGATGAAAAGTCCCAACTTGGAGGATTAGGTGTGAAAAATCCTAGCTTGGAGGGCTAGGTGTGGAAAAGTCCTAACTTGGAAGGTTGGGTGAAAAGTCCTAGCTTGGAGGGCTAGGTGAAAAGTCCTAACTTGGAGGGTTAGGTGAAAAGTCCCAACTTGGAGGGTTAGGTGAATTATCCTGACTTGGAGGGTCAGGTCCTAGCTTGGAGGGCTAGGTTGGGTGAAACCCTAGCTTGTTGGGCTAGGTTGGAGCCCCTGGATCGGTCTGGTGACCGATCAAGGAGATTGGCACGGTGCTCCTTCCTGGATCGGTCTGGTGACCGATCCAGCGATGACTGATCGGTCTGGTGACCAATCAAGGAGTATGCGTTTCACTCACTACACAGCTCCTGATCGGTCTGGTGACCGATCAGGGAGCCCACAGTGAGTTGAGTTCCCCTGCTGATCTGCTCCTGATCAGTCTGGTGACCAATCTGGAACACTGTTCAGACCATTCCGGAGAACAATCAGGTGTCGCGAGTTCCTCACTATGACCGATCAGGACGGAACCTGATCGGTCTGAGCATGATCTGATCGGTCTGGTGACCGATCAGGTGGCTCTCTGATCGGTCCGGTGACCGAACAGGAGGGTTGGACTGCGAAGCTCATAAATCGCCCGATAAAGGGGTGGATCGGTCTGGTGATCGATCCACAACCTGGGATCGGTCTGGTGATCAGTCCAGGAGAGTCCCAAAGAAATCGCGATTTCTGATTGAGCGTTGGGGACCGATCAGGATGGAGCCTGATCGGTCTGAATCCAGCCTGATCGGTGTGGTGACCGATCAGGAGGCTGTTTGATCGGTCCGGTGACCGATCACTTAAATTCAAATTGCACTGTCAGACGCTCTGATCGCGTCTGAACATATCTGATTCTCTGCGTTTGATATCTGATACTTGATTTGCTGCTTGATATGCTGTGCTAATGGTCTGATTAAGCTGCAGGTGACAGGGATGGATTCAAACACTCAAGGAGAGTCAAAGGAGCTCTTTCCTTGGAGCAGGTTTATCCATTTGCCATCTCAGGTTGCAACGGCTGGAGCTGCTGACTGGAGCTGCTGACTGGAGCTTGGCTGAGAGAAGCTCAGGGAGTCCAGAAAGAGTTCAGTGGTAGCTGAGTGTTGCAGGTGAGCAGCTGGAGGCTGCAGTGAGGTGGTGACCTGGAGCTGAGTGGAGGAGACTTAAGCGCTTGGGCGAACAAGTCTCCACAACAACTCTTACTACTACAGCAATACTGCATTCGTGTGTTTGTGTGATTACTTCCATCATTTTGAGCAAGCAACTGTGATCTTTGAGGCAACCATCAGTTACTTGGGCACTTGAAAGAAGGAACGAGGAGCTTGAGTTCATCAGCGAGAAGACACGAAGAAGGGTATTCTTGCGTGAGATCTGCGCTGGGTGGAGCTCGGGAGAAGCTTGCTTATGTTCTTGTCTGTTCTAAGTGCTAAGTAAGATCTTTCTTGAGTTTCATTGTGCTTAAAACTATATCTCTGTTGAAACGCTGTGGAGAGGTTAGTTACTCCACCGAGAAAGAGGTTGCTTTCTATCCGAATTTTCTGGGGCT
Source organism: Boesenbergia rotunda (assembly GCA_024364735.1). Taxonomy (NCBI): domain Eukaryota; kingdom Viridiplantae; phylum Streptophyta; class Magnoliopsida; order Zingiberales; family Zingiberaceae; genus Boesenbergia; species Boesenbergia rotunda. Next base: position 600,619 of record JAGFNQ010000437.1, on the reverse strand, counting down.
TGATCTGCCGACGATCAAGGGATCGCCCACCTTAAGGACACGCTAAGGAGTAGGGGCAAGTTATCCTCGAACCTTGTAAATCCTCTTGTTAGCGTTCTTGTGTTTGCTCTTAGCTTAGTGTTTTCATTTCTGCATACTCTGTTTTTCTTTTGGCTTCCGCTGTGTTACTAACATTTGAGGTGCAGAATTTCAAAAGGGGTAAAGTTTAAGTGTCTGGCTATATTCACCCCCCCTCTAGCCATCTAAGGTCCAACAAGTGGTATCAGAGCTTGGGGCTCTGTACAAGCGGATTAACAATCGAGAGCTATCAAAAATGGCCTTGAGAGAAGGTTTTTCCACCACCCGTCCACCCTTCTTCGATGGAGCAGATTTTCAGTATTGGAGATCAAAGATGGAATACTACCTAAAGATGTACATCAACACTTGGTTCGTTATGAAGGAGGGGTTTACCCCTCCAAAGGATGATGAAGGCAAAGAACTCGAATCATGGCGTTGGTTGGCTGAACAAATCCGAAAGAGTGAAGCCGATGCAAAGGCGGTGGTGACCCTACAATGTGGCATGAACAAAGACCAACTCATCAAGATTGGTCCATTTTCAAGTACAAAAGATTTGTGGAACAAGCTCATAGAACTCCACGAGGGCACCCGAGATTCAAGAATCGCTAAGAGAGACTTATTCCTCAACCAACTCCAAAACCTCTCCATGAAGGAGAATGAAACCGTAAGTGAACTCCATAGTCGGTTCAAGTAAGTCCTCAACGGGCTTCATTCTATTGATGAAAAGGTAGAGAATCACGACCTTGTGAGGTATGTGTTAAAGGCATTTCCAAAGAATGCTTTGTGGTCATCCATGGTGGATGCCTACAAAGTTTCCAAGGATTTATCAATTGTTAAACTAGATGATCTATTTTGTGAAATGGAATTACATGAAATGGCTAATAAAGGCCCCAAGGAGAAGGGGATTGCCTTAGTTACAGGGGAACGATCCAACAAGAAGAAGAAGGAGAAGAAGAAGGAGAAGGAAGTCTCTTCATCTTTATCCTCTCCCGAATCCGAGTCCGATTCCTAGGAAGATGGCAGCGGGTCTTCTTCCTCCGAGATGGCAAATTTTGTTCGAATGATGATGAGGAAGGGTCGACGCTTCAAGGGTAAAGGTAACCCTAGTGAAGCTAAAGTTGATAAGTCTAATGTGTCTTGTTATGAGTGTGGCAGGAAAGGGCACTTCAAGAGTGAATGCTCAAAGCTAAAGAAGAAGGAGGAGAAATCCAAGAAGAAAGAGGAGAAATCAAAGAAAAAGTAGAAGACCTTGAAGGCCACTTGGGATGAGTCCTCCTCAAGCTCATCGGATGAAGAAGAGGAGAAGAGCACACGGCATGTGGCACTCATGGCTCTTGGAGAAGAAAGCAGTGATGAATCCTCCGACTCCTCAAACACGGCTTCATCATCTTCGGATGATGAAGAGGTAACCTCTCCCGAACTTGAGAAATGTTATAGAGCAATTGTATGTTTAACCAATATGTTGAAGTCAAAAAATAAGGTTAAATCATTGCAATTAGAAATTGAACAATTGAAGTCATCTAGGGATGAGAACATAGACGACTTGCATGTTGAAATGTTAGAGGATGAGAATAAATCCTTGAAAATTGGGGTAGAATAATTGAAATCCTCTAGGGATGAGGATGTAGGTGATTTGCATATTGAATTGTTAGAAGAGGAAAACAAATCATTAAATAGTGAAGTTAAGAGGCTTAAGAGTATTCTTGAGAAATTCTCAACAAGCTCAAAGACCCCTAGACATGATTTTGAATGCCCAAAGGGCGGTCTACAATAGGGCCGGTATTGGTTACCAACCCAAAGAACCTTCATTTGTGTCTTTAATGTCTAGGACTGGTGTTAGGCCACTTAAGACACCCAAGGTTCAAAAGAAAGTTGTCAAGGCATGGGTGCCTAAGTCTTGTTTAGTACGTACTTTAGGTCCCAAGGTTTGGGTACCTAAAACTTCTATTTTTCGAATTGTGTAGGTTATGATTGAGGGGGAGCATCTATCAACTTGGTTCGTTGATAGTGGGTGCTCCAAACACATGAACGGGGATAGATCATTGTTTACCACACTTCAAAGAAAAAGTAGAGGTAATGTTTCATTTGGTAACAATGGTAGTCTTAAGGTCATAGGAATAGGAGACATTCAAATATCCGAATGTCTTAGAATTAAGAATGTCCTTCTAGTCAAGGGGATGATATTTAATCTCCTAAGTGTCAGTCAATTGTGTGATGCGGGTTACACAATTGATTTCCAACCAAGTCAATGTCTAGTTAGACAACATGACAATCTTGACACGGTACTAGTAGGAACTAGAGTAGATAACATTTACCAAGTTTCTTTTAAAAGTGCTATTAATGTTTTTGCTAAGTGTCTCATGTCAAAAAAAGAGGAGTCCACCCTTTGGCACCGGAGGCTAGCAGATGTGAACATGAAGAACATCCGGAAGTTGGCCAACAAGGGATTAGTTCGTGGCTTACCAAGCATCAAGTATGAGAAAGAAAAGATTTGTGATGCATGTCAAATGGGTAAGCAAACAAAATCTACACATAAAGGTAAAAGCGTTGTAAGTACTTCTACCGCTTTAGATATACTTCATATGGACTTGTTTGATTGTAGCACTATCATATCTTTGAATGGAAGTAGATATTGCTTTGTTATCATTGATGATTTTACTAGATATACATGGACTTATTTTCTTAAATATAAGGATCAAACCTTAGATGTCTTCATTTCTTTTTGTAGAAGAGTTGAAAATGAAAAATCATCAACAATTAAGACAATTAGAAGTGATCATGGAGGTGAATTTCAAAACTAACGATTTTTAGAATTTTGTCAAGATAGAGGGTATAGACATGAATTCTCCACTCCTAGAACACCACAACAATATGGTGTTGTAGAGAGGAAGAACCGTGTTTTACAAGAGGTTGCACGAAGCATGCTCAATGAGTACTCACTACCGAGTTACTTATGGGTTGAAGCTGTAAACACGGCTTGCTACGTGCAAAATCGAGTTCTTATCCATAGATTCTTAGGTAAGACTCCCCATGAACTTTGGTTTGGGAAACCACCTACGGTTAAACATCTTAAGGTGTTTGGTTGTAAAGTGTTCATCCTAAACACCAAGGACCATCTTGAAAAGTTCACGGCAAAGGCTGATGAAGGGATACTAGTCGGGTACTCCCCAGTTAGCAAAGCCTACCGAGTCTACAATAAGAAATCTAGACTGGTTGAAGAGTCTTCTGATGTTGTCTTTGAAGAAATTCCAAAAGTTAATGGACAGCCAGAAGATGAAGTCCAATTCGAACTTAGGAGACTAAGTTTGAATGAAAGTCCAAATGTTGTTGATGGTGATGAATCCGATGACGGTGAGCCTAGACAACCCATAGATCAGCCGGATCCTGAGGCTGAGCCGGTGTCTAGTGAAACCATTCAAGAAGCACCACCAACACCAAGGCAAACAAGATTAGCCTCTAGTCATCCCCAAGACCAAATTGTTGGAGACATCCACCATGGGGTTAGGACTAGATCATTCTTCCGGAATGAGGCTAATGAAGTTGCTTTAATTTCCGAAATTAAACCTAGAAAAATTGATGAAGCATTAAATGATCCCGATTGGATCATTGCGATGCAAGATGAACTAGGTCAATTCGAAAGAAGTCAAGTTTAGGACCTGGTCCCTAGACCTAAGAAGACCACCATTATTGGAACCAAATGAGTCTTCAAAAATAAATTGAACCATAAGGGAGAAATCATAAGAAACAAGGCACGCTTAGTAGCCAAGGGCTACAGTCAAGTTGAAGGCCTTGACTATAATGAGACCTATGTTCCCGTGGCACGATTAGAGTTCATCCGATTGATGCTTGCATTTGCAGCACATCGTGGTTTCAAGCTATATCAAATGGATGTCAAATCGGCCTTTCTAAATGGTTTAATTAGAGAAGAAGTCTATGTTGAACAACCTCCGGGGTTTGAGAGTATCGAATTTTCAAACCACGTATTTAAGCTCAAGAAGGCACTTTATGGCCTTAACAAGCACCCCGAGCTTGGTATGAGCGGTTGTCAACATTTTTAATTGAAAAAGGCTTCGTTAGAGGCCAAATAAGCCCTACACTATTTTTACGTAGAGATGGTGACAATATATTTGTAGCCCAAGTTTATGTCGATGACATTATTTGTGGCTCAAACAACAAGGACTATTTAAATGAGTTCATTGGACACATGGAGAGTGAATTTGAAATGAGTCTAGTGGGAGAGTTGACTTTCTTCCTTAGACTTGAAATCAAACAAACCCGAGATGGGATCCATGTGCACCAATCAAAGTATACTCAAGAAATGCTTCGAAAATTCGTATGAGTGATTCAAAAGAGGTAACTGTTGGATCGAGAAGCCCGATAGAGGGGGGGTGAATATCGGAAAACTTTCGGATTTTAAGTAAGAGTAAGTACGCAGCGGAAATAAGATAAACAGCACACAGACACAGTCGATTTACTTGGTTCGGAGCCTGTGTCGACTCCTACTCCAAGGCCCACGGTCGTTGACCGTTTACTTCGGGCAATTCTATATATGCGCAAAATTGTTTACAAAGATTTGATTACAAATAAGTGCAGTAAACTAATAATATTAAATTTCGATCTTCGTTACCGACGTCCGTAGTGGATTGACTTGTTTGGGGCAGCAGGACGTCCTCGGCTCGAGTTGGAGAGTTTCCGGAGCAAAGCAAGAGCGTAGAAGATCTTTGAGGCGTTGAAGGAAGTGTTGTTAGAAGCCTGGGGTCGAGGGCCCTTTATATAGGGCTAGGGGGCGCCCGGGACGTCGGGGGCGCCCCCCACGTGGCCTTTGATCCGCACAGATCTCGGTCAGCGTCTATCCTCTGGATGCGCTTTGACCGGGGCGCCCGCATTGACCGGGTCAAAGATCTATCTTCTTGGCTTCGATGGCTTCTTGGTTCGAAGTGAGCGCATGGGGGCGCCCGCAGCGCAGGGGGCGCCCGGGAACAGCGGGGGCGCCCGGGAGCACGGGGGCGCCCCGCCCAGCAGCTTTTCGAACCCTTCTTCTTTTGATGTGTTTTGTATGTAGACACTCCGGGCGCCCTGGTCAGCAGTTGCCTCACTCCTTTGAGGCACTCTGAGCTGCAGACTCACGTTCCTTCGGTCCTGCATCCAGGGTTAGTCCAAAACACAATAATAAAATAAATTATTAGTTTTATACAGCCTTAGCTGTCTTGGTTCTGACTTTGGTCTCCAAAATGGAGTCCTAGGTCGAACCGACGCCTACTGTTCCCTCGACGGGGAACGCGTCCTCACCTACTCCTCTCGGGAGAATTTACCTGATGCCAACCTCTCCTTTGGTTGGACTTTTGCCTTACGGTCCTTTGTCAGGGCTTGGATGCCGAGCTGTCCTTCGCCCGGTGCCTAGCATTCCTTCGCTAGGGCTTTAGTCCCAGGCTGTCCTTTGCCTGGAGCCTAGCAGTCCTTCGCTAGGTCTTGGATGCTGGCATTCCTTCGCCAGTTGCCTAGCAGTCCTTCGCTAGGGCTTTTCCTGCACACTTGATTAACTTGTTAGAAAACAAGACAGACTTAACTTTTGACCTATGTTGCCATTATCAAAACACAGGTTTGACTTAGGTGCATTCTGCACCAACAATCTCCCCCTTTTTGATTTATGGCAACCCTAGTTCAAAAAGTTAAGTTTAAGCAAAAAAAAAATTCTATTCCCTCCCCCTGGAAGGAATCTCCCCCTAGATTTTTCAAAAATTCGTGGGGTAAAAATCTTGCACTTTTGAAAACTTAAGTTTCAGGTACTTTTAATAACTTAAGTTAACAGTATATAGGAATTTTTGAAACATGATTTTTGAGTACTTAAAAAGTTTGAGGCTTTTAAGTTTCAAGGTACTCAAAAGGTTTTGAAAGTGTTAACTTTGAAAAAACTTGAGTACTTAGTTAACTTTGAAAGCTTAAGCAGATATTTTGAAAGACTTAAATACTTAGCAAAATTTTGAAAACATAAGTAGAAGTTTTGAGAGCTTAAGTACTTATCAAAATTTTGAAAGCTTAAGTAGAAGTTTTGAAAGACTTAAATACTTAGCAAAATTTTGAAAACATAAGTAGAAGTTTTTGAAAAAAAATTTTGAAAGCTTTTGAATACTTTTTGCATAAAGGATAGAGTTAAGAAAATTTTTGAGAAGAGAGTTAAGAAAATTTTAAAAAAAATTTTACTCTCTCCTTTCCTATCTCTCCCCCTTTGCTATATATCAAAACAAATAAATACAGCATAAATAAAGGAAATAAGTAAAATTTTTGCTGTACTGAATCAGTTTGATTTTCACTAAATCAATCAATTCTCTCTATAGGGGCCTGTCTAACCCAATTAGCTACTTACTAACTGTTATAAACAGTAGTTTTTGCTAGGGTTAGTCAAGTTAAGTGTTTCTGTTCAAGTTAGATTTTCTAAGCTTGACACTTAACTTGATTGCTGTATAAGTTGTATTTGGTGCCCCAATTACTGCAGATGCACTGACTTAAAGCATCTTGAATTGAGGCAAAGACCTAAGCATCTCAACCCTTTCTAGGTTATCAATCAAAAGTATCCTTAGGTGCTTGTGAGATGCTGGCTTCTAAGTCTATAGGTGCATGCAGTTCTAGGGTTAAAGCCTAGGCTAAGTCCATTTTCGAAAAAGCCCTAGTTTTGAAGGGGGTAGTTTTAAAATTAATATAAAACTAAGTCGGAAAAAGTTTTTAAAATTGATTTTTGAAATAAAGCTAAGTTGAAAATGAAAACTGATTTTGAGATTTAAATAAAACAGTTTTTCAAAGATAGAAAATTTTAGAAAACTTATTTTTGAAATCAAGTAGAGTAAAAACAGTTGAGTTAAGCTATTCTATTGAACACAATCCTAACTAATTAACAAGAAACCAATAATCATAAACTAGTCATCATAAAATAAAAGCAGGTAGTCTAGGTTCAACAGTCAAGCACAAGTACTGAGTAGGGATAGTCAAATAGGTACAATGATAAGTAAATCTAAGACGAAGGGCCGGGATGATCAGACGGGCCAGGCTGCCATGCATCAAATCATGCCATCATCTCTATATACTGTGCATCTCTGGCCTCCCGCTCAGCTCTAAGGGCGCTCATATACTCGGTGTAGTAGCCCCGATTTGTCTCCAAGTCTTCGGCATGATTGGCTTCGATTTCCTCTCGGAGGCTTTGGATTTGTGTTTCCAAATGTGTCACTCTCTGATAGAGTGTCGGTGGAGTGGGCTCGTCGACGTGTGCTCGGGCGGCTGCAGCTACGTCTCCAACATCGACCTCAACCTCCTCATCTGAATCGACTCGAGCTCCGGCCTGGTGTCGTCTCCAGCTCAGAACCCCGGTGGCCGATACCTCTAGACCGGCTAATGAGAAGTTCCTAAACCCTATCTCGTCAAAGTCAATCATAGCGGTGATTTCACCAATGGTAATGTCCCGCCCGTGGTAATGTAGAAGGGAAGTAATGATGTGGCAATATGGTGTGCGCACTCGTCCCTGGGTCGTGACACTGGACGCATGCAGAATGGTATGAAACATATGGAGTCCAATGTCTAGGTCAAGGTGATGGACTAGTGCATAAAGAAGGAAAGCATGAAAGGGTCGTATAGTCCCTAGGTCTCTGGTAGAGAGTGGTAGAATACAGCGGACCAGAACTCTATATAAGGCATAGTTCTGGGCATGAAGTTCTACAGCTTGGAAGCGTCTATTTTCGGGAAGGTCTGCCCGAAAGAAATAGGAGTGTATGGTATCTAGGGTAATCTCTGAGTAGGGAGGGTCAAATGGGGGGTTTCTAGGAGGATAACAGCAGAATGTGGACTGAGAGGGTCGCAGTCCTAGGTAACGGTTCAACAAATTTGGAGTTATAGTTAAGGGAATTCCTTGGACAGTGGTTTGAAACATAAGATTATCTTGTCGAATTATATTGTTGTAAAATTCTGCGCATAAAGATTCGTTAATGGAATGCGTGCAGAAGACAAGATTGTCCAATTGATAGAAGTTGATGATGTTCATGGCAACAGGGCATGATTGGGTAAAAAAGTGCCTATTGAGATAACTCGTTTTAATAGGCTTGTAGATTGTTTATGCGAACCTATTACATAGCTCTAGATTAGGAAATCTAGGGTCGGGACTAGGTTGGGCACCGGGGTTGGCCGGATTTGGTCGGCGTCTTCTAGGTTAAGAAAGTTAAAGAAATAAAGATTTGCATGAAATAACGTTAAATGCAATAAAGACAATTAATAATCATACCGGACGGCTCGGGGAGGCATGATTGAGGAAGAGAACTTGCAAGGTCTTCTTGAGGAGTAAGAAGTAGGGAAGAAGATTGATTTTTGGTGTGAAGAATGAAGGAGCTTCGGGTGCCTTTTATAGGCAAACCCATGGGGGCGCCCGGGACAGTCCGGGCGCCCTGGTCAGGGCTGCTGCCAAAGGCAGTTTAAAGGACTGGTTGGGGGCGCCCGGGACAGTCCGGGCACCCTCAACAGGCTACTTTGCAGGTTTGACTGCAATGGAGGTGATGGGGGCGCCCGCGTGGTTTCGGGCGCCCTGGTCAAGGCTAAGACAGCTTTTCTGTCTCGAGACACGAAAAAGTGAAGGGGGGGCGCCCGTGTGGTCCCGGGCGCCCTGCTCAAGGGTATGTAAAGACAAAAATTTGTCTTGTCATTGTTTAACTATGGTTTAATCAATTTGACCATGGTTGGGATTGATTTTGACTGTTTTGACTATAGTTTGGCAAGGTTAACCATGGTTTGACCATGTTGACTGTGTTGACCAAGGTTGACCATGGTTTGACCAAGGTTGACCATGGTTTGACCAAGGTTTGACAAATACATGAATATCTCATCATATAGATAAAAGAATTTCAATTTTAGTCTTAATCCTGTTGTCTCACCCAGTCTAGGGTTTTCAATCACGTTAACCTTATAGGTTTTGTGAGACAATTTTTGATTATAAGTTATTTTGAAAAAGTTTTGTTAATTTTTAAAACAATTTATGTTTAAATCTATAAATAACTGAAATTTTATGTTAGATTCGAATTTAACAAAAATTAATTTGAATTTGAAATTCAAAAATTAGCTTCCAGGTCTTGGCGAGGCACTAGGCCTTCTTTGGCCGAAGCCTTATGGGATCATCCACCCTTTCCTTGACAAAGCCTTTTAATGAAATTTCATTTTCAAAATCAATTTCTGAGAAATTTCTGGTCTAACTAGTTTGGGTTTTGGATCGGTAGCTTCGGCCAGTTCCGCCAGTCTAAAGAGACCAAGTGAACTTGATCTTATTAGAATTGGTTTCCCCAACGTACTATCATCTCACCTCTACCCAATACTATGTTGTCAAATTTCAGCTAAGTTTGTTAAGTCCTTAACTAACCTAAGTCTAAGCATAGTATATTGCAGAAATTAAATAAACAATCAAACAATCAATTTAAATCAATAATGACGAGTTTATCTAATAATAAAAATGGTTTTCAGTTTGGCTCCCCCTGGACTAAAGCCACGGTGATGGTTAGGCAAGATGTGAATCTTGTCCTTGGGGATCCAATACTGATTTGATCCAGTAGGTTGGTTCAGGCATAGTTTAGGTACCCATGCCTGAATTTTGCCTCTGGACTGATTCAGTACAGACAAATATGATCTTTGTCGGGATTTGGTTCGGTAGCCAAGTCCAGATCGATTTAGAACTGATTTCTGTTTTCCAAGGATCATGTCAAGACCCTTGGAACCAGATGTAAATCGTTCTAAAGCTGTTCTAAATTCCTTAACCTGAGTTTTCAGGGAGAAGTTCTCCTTTTCAAGTTTTTCAACTTGAATAGAAGTTCCTTCCTGAACCTTCTCGGTTAAGGGTTTAGAGTCAGCTCCCTCTTTCAGGAGTTTTACTTCCTGTCGGAGGGATTCGACCCGGAGTTTGACTTTTGCCAAATCACGAGAAAGAAAAGAAATCAATTCAATTAACTGTAATCTATTAAAACCAGTTACCTTAATTTCTCCATCCTCCGTGAAGGTCAGCTCCCCGTCATCTTGTTCTGATTCTGTCTCGACTTTATCTGAGGCGGTCAGAGCTAGGAGGTTGGACTGAGGTGCCTCTTCTTCTTCTTCTGAGGAAGACTCGTCCCATGTTGCTTGTAGCGCCTTCTTTCTTCTCAGCTTCTTTGTCTCCTTTAGGTTAGGGCATTCTGACTTGTAGTGGCCCTTTTTCTTGCACTCGTAACAGGTCACATTGGGCTTGTTTGCTGGTTCAGTTGGTTCGTCCTTTCTTCGGCTGGTTTTTCTTTTGTTGGTTCGGTTCTTGAGCTCCTTGTAGTAGCTTCGAGCGAGCCGGACCAGCTTAGTTTGATCTTTATCTTCTTCTTCTGAATCTGAGTCTGAGTTAGATTCGGTTTCAGGTTCAGGCTTCTTCTTTGTTGTTCTTCCAGTCTTGCCTGCAAGAAAAGCAATACCTTTCTCAACCATATTGGTGTTAGTTTGTTCGTGCAGTTCTAGTTCAGAAAATAATTCGTCTAATTTTATTTTAGAAAGATCCCTAGAGACCTTGTATGCATCTACCATAGATGCCCACAAGGTGTTTCTAGGGAAGGCGTTTAGAGCATACCTTATTAGGTCACGGTTTTCGACCTTGTGACCTATTGTGTGAAGACCGTTCATTACCTCTTGGATCCGTGCATGGAGTTGGGCTGCTGATTCGTTGTCCGCCATCTTGATAGTGTATAATTTGTTTAGTAGCAGATCCCGCTTGCTGATCCGAGTATCTGAAGTCCCTTCGTGCAGCTCGATCAGTTTTGTCCATAGCTCCTTTGCACTATTGAAGGGGCCCATGCGGTTCAGCTCTTCCTTTGTCAACCCGCATTGTAGGGTTTGTGTCGCTTTTGCGTCGGCTTCTATCTTGCGCTTTAGAGTGTTGTCCCACTCCGAGTAGCTTTGTGGAAGTCCTTCTGCATTTCGTGGGATCTCCAGACCGGACTGGATAATGATCCACTTGTCCACCTGAGTTTTCAGGTGGACCTCCATGCGACTTTTCCAGTAGGAAAAATCTTCTCCACTGAAGAGTGGAGGTCTAGCGGTGCTGAATCCCTCTTGCATAGACATTTGTTCTGAAAAAGAAAAACTAAAAGAGATTTGCCAAGACTAGGTCTTGGATTAGCAGTGCTGGATAAATTAAAGACAAGGGGTGTTGCACCAACCTTGCCAAAAAAAACGAATGAAAATTTTTCTTCGAAGAATTCGTAAGATAAAGAAAATAAAATGATAAAATTAAAAAAGAAATCCGAAAAGAAATTTTCAAACTGGTGGTTGCACCAAGTTTGAATTCCCCGCTCTGATACCACTTGTTGGATCGAGAAGCCTGATAGAGGGGGGGTGAATATCGAAAAACTTTCGGATTTTAAGTAAGAGTAAGTACGCAGCGGAAATAAGATAAACAGCACACAGACACAGTCGATTTACTTGGTTCAGAGCCTGTGTCGACTCCTACTCCAAGGCCCACGGTCGTTGACCGTTTACTTCGGACAATTCTATATATGCGCAAAATTGTTTACAAAGATTTGATTACAAATAAGTGCAGTAAACTAATAATATTAAATTTCGATCTTCGTTACCGACGTCCGTAGTGGATTGACTTGTTTGGGGCAGCGGGACGTCGTCGGCTCGAGTTGGAGAGTTTCCGGAGCAAAGCAAGAGCGTAGAAGATCTTTGAGGCGTTGAAGGAAGTGTTGTTAGAAGCCTGGGGTCGAGGGCCCTTTATATAGGGCTAGGGGGCGCCCGGGACGTCGGGGGCGCCCCCCACGTGGCCTTTGATCCGCACATATCTCGGTCAGCGTCTATCCTCTGGATGCGCTTTGACCGGGGCGCCCGAAGCGCTCGGGGCGCCCGCATTGACCGGGTTAAAGATCTATCTTCTTGGCTTCGATGGCTTCTTGGTTCGAAGTGAGCGCATGGGGGCGCCCGCAGCGCAGGGGGCGCCCGGGAACAGCGGGGGCGCCCGGGAGCACGGGGGCGCCCCGCCCAGCAGCTTTTCGAACCCTTCTTCTTTTGATGTGTTTTGTATGTAGACACTCCGGGCGCCCTGGTCAGCAGTTGCCTCACTCCTTTGAGGCACTCTGAGCTGCAGACTCACGTTCCTTCGGTCCTGCATCCAGGGTTAGTCCAAAACACAATAATAAAATAAATTATTAGTTTTATACAGCCTTAGCTGTCTTGGTTCTGACTTTGGTCTCCAAAATGGAGTCCTAGGTCGAACCGACGCCTACTGTTCCCTCGACGGGGAACGCGTCCTCACCTACTCCTCTCGGGAGAATTTACCTGATGCCAACCTCTCCTTTGGTTGGACTTTTGCCTGACGGTCCTTTGTCAGGGCTTGGATGCCGAGCTGTCCTTCGCCCGGTGCCTAGCATTCCTTCGCTAGGGCTTTAGTCCCAGGCTGTCCTTTGCCTGGAGCCTAGCAGTCCTTCGCTAGGTCTTGGATGCTGGCATTCCTTCGCCAGTTGCCTAGCAGTCCTTCGCTAGGGCTTTTCCTGCACACTTGATTAACTTGTTAGAAAACAAGACAGACTTAACTTTTGACCTATGTTGCCATTATCAAAACACAGGTTTGACTTAGGTGCATTCTGCACCAACAGTAACCACTCCCATGGCTACAAACACAAGATTAGACATTGATGAGAGTGGTAAACCTGTTGATTTAACTCAATATTGAAGCATGATAGGTAGTCTGCTATACCTCACAGCTAGTCGACCTGATATACTCTTTGTTGTGGGTATGTGTGCTAGATATCAAGTTTGTGCCAAGGAATCTCACTTGATTGCTGTCAAGAGAATTTTGAGATACCTCAAGGGCACAATTAGAGTTGGTCTATGGTACCCCCGTACCGAATCCTTTGACCTAATTGGCTATACCGATTCCGACTACGCTGGATGTAAGTTGGATCGGAAAAGCACTAGTGGGGGTTGTCAATTTTTAGGATCATCTTTAGTTAGTTGGTCAAGTCAGAAGCAACATTATGTTGCTCTCTCCACGACCGAGGCAGAATATATTGCTATGAGAGAGAGCATATCGCAATTGTTGTGGATGATACATACTTTAGAGGACTATAGATTGAGCTACAAGAGTGTGCAAATGTTGTGTGACAACATTAGCACAATTAACCTAACCAAGAATCTAGTCCATCATTCTAGGACTAAACATATTGAAGTGCGTCACCACTTCATTAGAGATCATATTGCTAGAGGAGATGTTGTACTCTCATATGTAGAGTCCAAATCAAATCTAGCGGACATTTTCACTAAACCACTCCCCGAAAATGAGTTTAGCTTCTTAAAAAGGGAGTTGGGAATGTGTCGTGCTTCATAGACTTCAAAATGCATTCAAAACCCTTGATGATCATTTCGAATTGTTGGGCAACAATTGGGTAACTTTGGGGGCATCTCACACAAACTATAAGGTTCAACAAAACGTTTTTGTTTGCTAGAAATGGGGTGAGATGTTAGGATCAACTCAATTTCTCTAAATGTCAATGCATCCATTGAGAAATTAAGTTGACGAGATAAAAATCACTTCGGTGACCAAGTATGGGGAAAACCAATGCATAACACATGTGTATTTGGCTCCATGATCATACTTGGACATTCCAATCAAGGAAACTTGATTGGAGACTTGAATTTGGTACAAACTTGTTTGATTGATTGTTGATTGAGTTTGACTCCATTTAGGTGGAGCAAAGTGATTTGCCAAAACCATAAGGACCTTTGATCCTTGTTTAGGGATCAATTATAGTCAAGGGATCACTTCCAAGATCGATATTCTTCATCATATCTTATCAGAAATCGAAGAGAAGTCTGAAACTGAAAGTTTCAGTTCGTATCAGGGAATATCAGGAACCCTGATTGGTCACTGGACCGATCAGGAGTAGGGCTGATCGGTCCCTGGACCGATCTGGCTCCCTCCTGTGGTGATCGGTCCACAGACCGATCAGAGGGGTCACAGAGACTTTGCGAAATTTTGTCTACACATTCTGTGCAAGCCTGGGTCGGTCCCCAGACCGATCTGGCACCCTGTGGGGATCGGTCCACAGACCGATCAGGGGGCTCACGGAAAAACCTCCAAACCTACTGATCGCTTCCTGATCGATTAGCCGATCGATCAGGAGCCTGCCTGATCGGTCACCCGACCGATCAGGACCAGGCCAGTCCGATCAGGCCGGAGCCTGATCAGTCTGGGCGCTCCCAGATCGAACGGTGATCCGTTCAATCGCATTAAAGTCTGGTTGGTGGGCTGATCCACCAACCAATTTAATCACGTTTCTCTCCACTTCCCAAGCCCTAGCCGATCAAAACCCCTCAGCGCCGAAACCTCCCTTCCTTCTTCCTTGTGCGTGCGATCTCCCTTCACTTGCTGTGCGTGAGTTCCTCCAGCGATCTCCTCTGCGAGTGCGATCCCGTTCTGATCTTCTCCTTCTGCGCGAGAGTTCCTACTCTTGCTGTTGGTGTTGTTACCAACTGCTAGCTTGTCCCCTGAGCTACGATTCTCTCTTGCGCGAGGTTCAGAAAGTGTTTTTCCTCTCAACCAAATCGTCATGGCACCTAAGTAAGTTTGTATTTCATGTTGTCTTACAAATTACTTCATCAGTTATGTATTTGGGCTAATCATAATATGTTTTCTGTCTTGTGCCGTGACCCTATGACTCTGTCGTGACCTTCCTCACATGTTACTGAATAAACCTCATCTCACTTGATCAATTCCTTGGGTTATGACTAATTTGCTCAATGGCTTACCTTGATTACTCTATCTTATGACCATTTCTTTATTGATTTTGTGATCCTTTAACCTGTGGCTTGATTATCAATGTGTGTCATGATCCTATCGATATCTGATTTACTTATCTTGATCAAATCGGTTGCCATGACCTATTCAATCCTTTAGAAAGTCATCCAAAGGGAAAGAACCCGTGGAGGGAAGCTCTGTAGCGACCCGCCTTCTCTACCTTTGACGGACCGTTACTTTGTCTACTTCTTGACTCTAATGCACGACTAAAATGCGAAACTTTCTTCTTTTTTTTTGTATTCAAATCTATCTAAGAATGATATTCTAACTTTAATAGTCATGCATGATACAATGGCACACTTCCTTTCTCTAAAATTCGTAAAGAAAATACTTATTGGAATATGAATACAACTTTTCTAAGCATATTTAAAGCAATAAAACTTAATTCAAAAGGAGACTAACAACATCTTGGCACATGCATCAAATAGCTCCATCAAAGTATCGATATTCAAAATTACTCACGCTCATACTCATCCAATGCAATCATAAGGATATGTATACTAAATAGAATGACATGGAATCTTTACTCGTGGTTTTAAGACATGCAAATATCTAAACTCCACTTATCAGATTCTATAACATTTCTAGAACTTCATAGAATGTAAATCTTACTTTTCTACCGAATTTACAAGCATTTTAAGCACAATTAGGACTTAGTCCGAAAGGGAATAATAAGCTCAAGAATAAGTCTAAAATTCAATGTATCAACATGCTAAACTACTCATGCCCTTGCTCATCTAGTGCAATTTCAATTAGTATGCATACTTTTGTAAATGCACTAGATGAGCAAGGGCATGAGTAGTTTAGCATGTTGATACATTGAATTTTAGACTTATTCTTGAGCTTATTATTCCCTTTCGGACTAAGTCCTAATTGTGCTTAAAATGCTTGTAAATTCGGTAGAAAAGTAAGATTTACATTCTATGAAGTTCTAGAAATGTTATAGAATCTGATAAGTGGAGTTTAGATATTTGCATGTCTTAAAACCACGAGTAAAGATTCCATGTCATTCTATTTAGTATACATATCCTTATGATTGCATTGGATGAGTATGAGCGTGAGTAGTTTTGAATATCGATACTTTGATGGAGCTATTTGATGCATGTGCCAAGATGTTGTTAGTCTTCTTTTGAATTAAGTTTTATTGCTTTAAATATGCTTAGAAAAGTTGCATTCATATTCCAATAAGTATTTTCTTTACGAATTTTAGAGAAAGGAAGTGTGCCATTGTATTATGCATGACTATTAAAGTTAGAATATCATTCTTAGATAGATTTGAATACAAAAAAAAAAAGTTCCGCATTTTAGTCGTGCATTAGAGTCAAGAAGTAGACAAAGTAACGGTCCGTCAAAGGTAGAGAAGGCGGGTCGCTACAAGCTCAAAGGGCAAAGGCCCTTCATCATCTACACCTCCCTCGAGACCTCCTCCACCTCCACATACTAGATTTCAAAATATTTACTATGCATTAGACTTCCAATGGCACACCTTCAAACTCATGCCATGTCGAACTATGGACCAAACCATTATTTACGAACATTGTCCAACAGTACGGCAAATCATTGAACACTATGACCTTCAATCTATTCTTTTTCTTGAAAGGCCAATCAACTTTGATTTGGTCTCTGAATTCTATAATAACATGGTCAGTGGTGAGGGCACGGGGTGGAGGACCCGTGTCGCCAGTGTCGATCTTGATTTTACTCTATCAGCCTTCACTGCATTTCTTGGTTGCCGCCGGTCTGATAACAATTTCTCACTCTACCCTTATCTTCCTGATCCTCTTCCGGTTCCCTTTGATGGAGTCACTCCTGACTCCATCTACGAGCATTTTCTAGGTCATCCCAGGCCAAGGGGTTCCGGTGAGCGTGGCCGTGATTTTCTCACATTTTCTGCTCTTCGCCTTTCCCCCATTGAGTATGTTTTGTTTAAGATCATCACGAATTATCTACTCCCGATCACTTCAAAACACTTAGATGAGATTCACTCATTCCACTGCTTGATGCTCTACGGGATGCATCAGCAGTTAGACTTTGACCCAGTGACTTCCGTCTATTTCTCCATCATTGTCCACAGTCAGATGTACAGTCAGACAGTTTACATGCCGTTTGGCCATATCATCACTGCCTGGCTGGAGTCGGTTGGCATTGACGTTTCACAAGGCTGTATTACACCCATGGTTCGACAGGATTGTCGACTAGATCGTCGCATGTTGGCCCAGTCTGGCATTGTTGTCGGACCACAGGGGCTGAGGTGGAAGGATCGGCGACGTGTGGGGGAGGTACCGAGAGCAGCCCCTGATCAGGAGTCGTCCGTTGTAGCTGAGGATTACGATGAGTGAGCTCCTGACCTACGCTGGCAGGTTGCGGAGCTAGAGCAGTTGATGCAGTGCGAGCTACATATTTCCGAGCTTTAGCAGCAGGAGGTTATCTCAGAGTTTCGATCCTTCGATCGACGACTAGACGCTCTAGTATCCGACGTTTCTGGGATCTGCTCACTGCAGGAGACGTGGTATGAGGAGTGGTACCATCATACGTTTCCAGGCGCTGCGACCTCCAGCAGCTCTCTACCAGGGGATGTTAAATGTATTGATGATTCATCAAACGACCCCGCTGAGGGTTGATGTTATTTGACTGTGTGGTTTGTATGACTTTCGGGCTGTATGCCTCATGACTGGCCTTTTATGGCCTTGTGCCGCCCTTGCCTTGACACTGATGCGATATGATGTATCTGATATTTTGCATGTCTTTCATATTTGTCTTAACATGTTTTGATTGTTGGCTTATCTGCTTGTTCACATGATTGCTATGTTTATGCTTTGCCATGGTTATTGTTGGCTGATATGATTGTTCCAAAATTGCTATCATTATATATGTTTGTCTCATTAAGCATTGCTATGATTATGCTTATGATGTCATGTTTATATGATACATATGCTTGTTTTGCCATGCCTTATCCTTGTCATATGTTTTCATATAACCTCACGATTATTCATATCTTATGTTGTTTTGGGAAACCCCTAGGGTTGAGGGGGAGTATGGTTAAACATAACATCCCCTCTAGACCCTTTTCGATGTTCGACAAGGGGGAGAGTGTGGTTAGTTAAGTTTAGGATGATTATATTGTAAGGGGAGGATCCTGATTCCCCTATGATTCTGAAATTTGAGAAATTGATTGAGAATCCCTAAACTTAAAATCGGGTTGTCAAACAACAAAAAGGGGGAGATTGTTGATGCAGTCTGACCCTGATTGTTGTTTTGGTGTTGACATCGATTTTAGTTTAGGTTGATGATTATGATTATGATTGGGTTTAAGTCCTGATCATGGACTAAGCATACCTAGTGGGACTATGTTAGATGAAATCCTAGCTTGGAGGGCTAGGTGTGGAGAAATCCTAACCTGGAGGGTTAGGTGTGGAAAATCCTAGCTTGGAGGGCTAGGTGTGGAAAAGTCCTAACTTTGAAGGTTGGGTGAAAAGTCCTAGCTTGGAGGGCTAGGTGAAAAGTCCTAACTTAGAGGGTTAGGTGAAAAGTCCCAACTTGGAGGGTTAGGTGTGAAAAATCCTAGTTTGGAGGGCTAGGTGTGGAAAAGTCCTAACTTGGAAGGTTGGGTGAAAACTCCTAGCTTGGAGGGCTAGGTGAAAAGTCCTAACTTGGAGGGTTAGGTGGAAAGTCCCAACTTGGAAGGTTAGGTGAAAAATCCTGGCTTGGAGGGTCAGGTCCTAGCTTGGAGGGCTAGGTTGGGTGAAACCCTAGCTTGTTGGGCTAGGTTGGAGCCCCTGCATCGGTCTGGTGACCGATCAGGGAGTATGCGTTTCACTCACTGCACAGCTCCTGATCGGTCTGGTGACCGATCAGGAAGCCCACAGTGAGTTGAGTTCCCCTGCTGATCTGCTCCTGATCCGTTTGGTGACCGATCTGGAACACTGTTCTGACCGTTCTGGAGAACGATCAGGTGTCACGAGTTCCTCACTATGACCGATCAGGACGGAACCTGATCGGTCTAAGCATGATCTGATCGGTCTGGTGACCGATCAGGAGGCTCTCTGATCGGTCCGGTGACCGAACAGGAGGGTTGGACTGCGAAGCTCAGAAATCGCCCGACAAAGGGGTGGATCGGTCTGGTGATCGATCCACAACCTAGGATCGGTCTAGGAGAGTCCCAAAGAAATAGTGATTTCTAATTGAGCGTTGGGGACTGATCAGGATGGAGCCTGATCGGTCTGAACCCAGCCTGATCGGTGTGGTGACCGATCAGGAGGCTGTCTGATCGGTCCGGTGACCGATCACTTTAATTCAAATTGCACTGTCAGACGCTCTGATCACGTCTGAACGTATCTGATTCTCTGCGTTTGATCTCTGATACTTGATTTTCTACTTGATATGATGTGCTAATGGTCTGATTAAGCTGTAGGTGACAGGGATGGATTCAATCACTCAAAGAGAGTCAAAGGAGGTCATTCCTTGGAGCAGGTTTGTCCATTTGCCATCTCAGGTTGCAACGGCTGGAGCTGCAGACTGGAGCTGCTGACTGGAGCTTGGCTGAGGAAAGCTCAGGGAGTCTAGAAAGAGTTCAGTGGTAGCTGAGTATTGCAGGTGAGCAGCTGGAGGCTGCAGTGAGGTGGTGACCTGGAGCTGAGTGGAAGAGACTTAAGCGCTTGGGCGAACAAGTCTCCACAACAACTCTTACTGCTACAGCAATACTGCATTCGTGTGTTTGTGCGATTACTTCCATCATTTTGAGCAAGCAACTGTGATCTTTGAGGCAACCATCGGTTACTTGGGCACTTGAAAGAAGGAACGAGGAGCTTGAGTTCATCAGCGAGAAGACACGAAGAAGGGTGTTCTTGCGTGAGATCTGCGCTGGGTGGAGCTCGGGAGAAGCTTGCTTGTGTTCTTGTCTGTTCTAAGTGCTAAGTAAGATCTTTCTTTAGTTTCATTATGCTTAAAACTATATCTCTGTTGAAACGCTGTGGAGAGGTTACTCCACCGAGAAGGAGGTTGCTTTCTATCCGGATTTTCCGGGGCTTGATCTGCCGACGATAAAGGGATCGTCCACCTTAAGGGCACGCCAAGGAGTAGGGGCAAGTTATCCCCGAACCTTGTAAATCCTCTTGTTAGCGTTCTTGTGTTTGCTCTTAGCTTAGTGTTTTCATTTCTGCATACTCTGTTTTTCTTTTGGCCTCCGCTGTGCTACTAACATTTGAGGTGCAAAATTTCAAAAGGGGTAAAGTTTAAGTGTCTGGCTATATTCACCCCCCCCCCCCCTCTCTAGCCATCCAAGGTCCAACACCCCTTACGCCAAGAATGGAGCAACCATGCTCCCCCTTAAAATTAGCTCCCCCTAAACCTAGGATTTCTTGCAAAGGTAAGTTTGGTTTCCCAACTTAAACCCAAACTTCTCCCCCTTTGCCTAACATCAAAAGGACCCCAATAATATCCCAATTATCGGTTCATTCAATCCCTAATGGTCCTAAACATAGTGTACTGATCTCCCATACACTTGTTTCTTATCATTTGGACACAAACCCAGCTGCTGATACACAAATAATCCCTGGGCAGTCGACTGACCCAAATGGCAGTCGACTGATACACTGTATATCAGTTTTCTGCCCAATTTCAGAATTGCGCCAGAAATTCCACAAATCTCCAAAATTTTCCAAATTTTGTGGAGAACATTGTGGTACCCATACCTACTTGGGAAAAATACATCTCACTATGTATCTATCACCGTTCCCAAGTTGGACACAAAATTCAAAAATTTTCTATGAAAATTAAGGTAAACAAGGAGACAACCTCCCCCTTAACCTATGCCTTCACCCAATTTTCATTTTTCCAAGGTTAAGTTCTACCCAACTTAACACTCTAACACCAAGTTAGGTTCTACACAACCTAACAACCAAGTACTTCTTCCTTGGACACCATTAAAGGCTCGCTCCCAAACAACCTTATCCCTAGTGCCAATAAGAACTCAACAATACCAAATCAAAAACCTAAAGGTTTGCAAGCACACTGCTAGAATATACCCTATCCTAGAAAAATATGGTTTTGTGAAATGTATCAAATGTGCTTGACTTTGGTACAATCTCCAATTTCCTTAGACATGGCCATGTAGTATCAACTTTGAAATTTAACCAAAATGTCATGTGTTTAGCAATTTCATTCATTGTCATTTCACACACGAAATTATCCTCAATACTTTCCTTTTCCACAGGTATTCTTAATATTATGAAATTTTCCTTCTTCTTATCTCTTAACATCACTTATCAAACTTCCTTGATTTTCAAAATACCTTATTAAGTCATGGGGTAACACTCTAGTCAAGGAATATGAAATTATAATCAAGACTTTTAACCAAAAACCATATCCTATAATCCACATTTGAATTCTCAATATCCAAAATGACTTTTATCCTTAACCCTACTGACCATGGGGCAGTCGACTGGTAAACCTTACAGAATGGTCCCGGGGCTGAAATTCACTTGAATCAGTCGACTGCCCCCAGGGTAGTCGACTGATACCTGATTTTCAAGTTTTCAGCCCAATTTCAGTAATGCCTAAATAATTCTACAAATCTCCAAAAATTATGAAATTTCGTGGGGAGATTTATGGGACCAATGTCTACTTAGGAAAAATATGTTTCCAAACAAATATACTCCGAATCCCAAGATTGGCACGAAACTCAACTTTCTCTTAAATGTGTCATTTAAACTCATCCCAAAAATTCTAATTTCGATTTCTCCTTAATGTATCCTCTTATCCTTGATCATAAGTCATTTCTACCATTGAATTATATGGTATTTACACATTAAACCTCAATTTTCTCGAATATAATTATATTTTCATTCTTTTCTCCCTAAATTCCCTTGTAATGTGTCAAAACCTAGGATTAAGACTTACCCAAGTCTTCCAACCCTTTTTGGCACAATTCACTTAATTTCCTAGGAAAGAAACTCTTGAGATCCATTTACCATGAACCCCAAAGGCTCCTAGAGCTCCCTCTTGAGCTTTGAGCCCTAGCCACCTCCCTAGGTGACTCAATCCACACTAAGCCACACCGGTGTGCCCCCGGTGACTCTTGGTCTACAAAATGAACATTCTTAACCTTAGACACCTTGTCTTTGGTTAAGTTGTTCCTTCTACCCTCAAATGACACCTCCTTGCCATTTTTGGCATTCTCCCTCTTGCCAAGATTATATGCTTCCCCAGCATACTTCCTTTTGTTGGCCTTGGAGGTCTTAGACCGGTATCCCAACCTCGATCTATCATAGTTAGGTTCTAAACTACCCAACACCATGTCTAAGCCCTTAGATCCAACCGTGAATCTTTCTAGGGTCTTTTCTAATGTGTCAAGTCTTGCCCTCAAGGCTTGATTTTCCCTTTTTAGACCTTTAACCTTGGAGTCCATATGTCCACTTTGGACATTCCAAGAACTACCCATTTTCCTAGTCACATTCCTTCCCTTCTTGGGATTAGTGCCTTGATCCTTGGGCCCTAAGATTCTAAATTGATCATGATGCATGTTTTTCTTAGGGTTATGATCTGCCTTGTTAGCCCTAGTCCTATCATTGTATCTAAATCCAAAATTATGCACCATTAGGCATTTTTCATGAGTTCTAGCATGCATGAATGGATACTTAACATTATTTTTAATATGCAAGGAGGAACTTGAAATTGAATTGCATTTTAACCTAGGGTTAGGAATTACCTCCCTTACCCTTGTAGTCCCTCCTTGTTGTGGTTTTTGCTTCCTCCTTGCTTCTTTTTCCCATCTCCTTAAGTATCCCATTTTCTTGAGCTCTTTCTTCTTTGGACACTTGGTGTGGTAGTGCCCCTTTTCGTTGCAACCAAAACACGTAATATGGTCCTTGGTCTTGGCTTTGGTGGAGGTAGATGTTGATGCAGTCTGGCCCTGATTGTTGTTTTGGTGTTGACATCGATTTTAGTTTAGGTTGATTATGATGATTATGAAGAAGTCCTGATCGGGGATCAGGCATGGTATGGGAAATCCTAGTCTGGAGGGCTAGGTGATGGAAAATCCTAACCTGGAGGGTTAGGTGTTGAAAATCCTAGTCTGAGAGGCTAGGTGTTTGGAAAAGTCCTAGCTTGGAGGGCTAGGTGTTGGAAAAGTCCTAATTCGGAAGGGTTGGGTGAAAAGTCCTAGCTTGGAGGGCTAGGTGAAAAGTCCTAACCTGGAGGGTTAGGTGCAAATTCCCATCCTGGAGAATTAGGTAAAAAAGTCCTGGCTTGGAGGGTCAGGTGCCTAGCTTGGAGGGCTAGGTTGGATGATGTTCTAACTCGGAAGGGTTGGGTGAAAAGTCCTAGCTTGGAGGGCTAGGTGAAAAGTCCTAGCTTGGAGGGCTAGGTGAAAAGTCCTAACTTGGAGGGTTAGGTGCAAATTCCCAACTTGGAGAGTTAGATGGAAAATCCTTAGCTTGGAGGGCTAAGGTGGATGGAAACTTAGCTTGGAGGGCTGAGTTTGAGTCCCTGGATCGGTCTGGTGATCGATCAGGAATTTTGGCACGCTGCTCCTTCGTGGATCGGTCTGGTGACCGATCCAGCGATGACTGATCGGTCAGGCGACCGATCAGGGAGCACATAGTGAGGTTGGGAACCTACTGTGTTGCTCCTGATCGATCTGGTGACCGATCAGGGAGTATGCGTTTCACCCATTGACTGGCTCCTGATCGGTCTGGTGACCGATCAGGGAGCGAGCAGTGAGGTTGAGTTCTCTTACTGAACTGCTCCTGATCGGTCTGGTGACCGATCAGGTTCACTGTGCAGATCGTTCCGGAGAACGATCAAGCGTCGCAGGTTCCTGTCTATGATCGATCAGGACGGAGCCTGATTGGTCTGGTCAGGTTCTGATCGGTCTGGTGACCGATCAGGAGGCTGCCTGATCGGTCAGGTGACCGATCAGAAGGCTTAGCCTGCGAAACTCAGAAATCGCTCAATATAAGGGTGGATTGGTCCGATGAACGATCCACGACCTGGGATCGGTCTGGTGATCGGTCCAGGAGAATCTCAAAGAAATCGCGATTTCTAATTGAGCGTTGGGGATCGATCAGGACGAAGCCTGATCGGTCTGGAACCAGCCTAATCGGTCTGGTGACCGATCAGGAGGTTCCCTGATCGGTCCGGTGACCGATCACTTTAATTCAAATTGCATTGTCAGACGCTCTGATCGCGTCTGAACACAACCGATTCGCTGCCACTTTCCTCTGATATTTGATATGCTGTTTGATTTGCTGCTCTAATGCTCTGATTGAGTTTCAGGTGACAGGGGAGGATTCAAACACTCAAGGAGAAGTCAAAGAGAGCTTTCCTTGGAGCAGGTTTGTCCCTTTCTCCACACAGGTTGCAACGGCTGGATGCAGGACTGAAGCCGCTGACTGAAGCTTGGCTGAGGGAGCTCAGGAAGTTCAGTTAGGGTTCAGTGTAGCTGGCGCGTTGGCAGTGAGGCAGTTGTAGGCTGCTGGAGATGAGATCACCTGATTCTTAGCGGAGAAACAAAAAGGAACGAGAGGAGTGAAACGAAGCAGTTCTGAATCTTGTGCTCTTGAGTTCCTGCGTTTTGCTCCACATCAAGCTTGTTGTTCTTGAGTTCTTCAATCATTCTGAGCAAGCTATTGAGAGGCAATCATCATACTTGAGCGCTTGAAGTAGAAGACAAGAGGCTTGGAGTCCGACAGTGGGAAGACACGAAGAGGGTTCTTGCGTGAGATCGCCACTGGGTGGAGCTCAGGGAAGCTTGCTGTGTCTTTGTCCTTGCTAAGTGTTTGAGTAAGATCCTTCTTGTTGTTTCTTTGTGCTCATTCTATATCATTGTTTGAAACACACTGTGGGGAGATTTCTCCACCGAGAAGGAGGTTGCTTCATATCCGGTTTCACCGGGGCTTGATCTGCCGACGATCAAGGGATCGCCCACCTTAAAGGCACGCCAAGGAGTAGGGGCAAGTTATCCCCGAACCTTGTAAAATCTCCTTGTTAGCGATCTTGCTAATCTTGCTAGTTAGGTTTTTGGTTTTTAATTTCTGCAAGTTTTGTTTTCCGCTGTGCTATTAATCACTTCAAGTGCAGAAATTTGATAACTCCTCAAAGAAGAAGTGATTGGCTATATTCACCCCCCCCCCTCTCTAGCCATCTCGTTCCCAACAGTAGAGGCTAGGTTGACTTCTTGTTCTTGTATGATTGATGGTCTCTCCTCCCCCTCAATACTTGACGTTGATACTTCTTCTTCTTCTCTTGAGGAAGTTGATGATTTTTTGCTTAATTCCTCCTCTTTACTTGATGAAGTTGACACTTCTTCCTCCTCTTGGTCTTCTTGGACTATTGACCTTACTTCTTCGGACTCTTCAACTCTTTGAATTGATGTAGGGTTCTCATGATATCTTTTTAACTTATCCCATAATTCACATGCGTTTTGGTATTCCCCTACATCACTCAAAATTTTATTAGGCAAAATATTTTTCAAAATACTAATTACTTTCTCGTTGGCCCGAAATTGTTCTTGTAGATCTTTGTCCCAATATCTAGGACGAAGCCTCTTTCCGTGCTTGTCCTTTAGAACTTTGAAGGGCTCTTCAAGTGCAATTCTACATTCCCACTCCATCGCGAGCCACGTCTACATTCTCGACTTCCAATACCTGAAATCTTCATGGTCGTAGGGCGGTGGAGTGTAAATATCGTCTCCAAATTTGTCTTCCATGTTCTTTTCCTCTAGCGTGTGCTCCCTCGGCGGTTACGGTCCTCGCTCTGATACCAACTGTATGATCGATCGTATCTGCTAAAGGGGGGTGAATAGCGATTTTTGAACCCCTTTCTTCCTACACGGTTAGTTTGCACAGCAGAAATAATAATAAACAAAATAAACAACACTAACCAATGCTAATACGAAGATTTACTTGGTATCCACCCCGGATGGGTGATTAATCCAAGAATCCGTCGGTGGATCAAACCTCGGATAACCTCCAGCTAGTCCTCGTCACTCCTTGTGGGTGGAGAAACCTCACCACAAACTCAAACAAAGCACTGACCACAAAGACTACTATCTTGTCTTTAACCAAGACAAGATTCGTCAAGAATCTCAGCTACCGCAAAGTCCTCTTTAAATAGGATTCGGGCTGAACCCCTCGCTACCAATCGACTGCCCCCAGGGCAGTCGACTGGTGCCACTGAAATTCGACCGTTGCACCCCAACGTTCGAATTCTCAGCCAACTCACCAGCCACCTACCAGTCGACTGCCCCTAGGGCTGAGACCTTTCTGTGAGTTCAATCAGTCGACTGCCCCCAGGCCAGTCGACTGGTCTACTCACCCACCTAAGGTTACCCTTCCTGAGTACATTCCACTCCGCACTCAAACCCTAGGATTTTCCCGAGTACAATCACACAACACTCGTACCCTCACGACTCGACTGACTCCTCCTCCGCAGTCTCGACTGTTACCTTCGCGCCCTACATCTTCGGCTCCCGTCCCTCGGATGCACGCAAGCTTCCAGCTTGCCTCCATGTTATCCTTCACGCATGCCTCGAAGTCCGCACCCATCAGCTCATCGTCCCTGCTCTCCAAGGTCCCTCGGGTGCGCACAAGTCTCCAGCTTGTCTCCATGCCACCCTTCACCCTACCGAGGTCATCCAGTCAAGTCCATATGTGTAACCTGTACAACCTGCACATTCAACATACACATATGAGATAACAAGGGTGAACCTAACTTAAACCCTTTGCCCAAACATCAAAACACTTGGTCACTCCGGACCACAGATTGCCTCAACAATTAGAATCTACCCATTAACTTAACACTTGTTTTCTCTACCTTTAATCACATCAAAAACTTAAAATGTTAAGGGAGAATATATTTAACACAATAAATAGTTTCCAGAATTTAGAATTTTTAAAGAATTATCTTTAGAAATTTTATTTCGACATAAAAAAAATTCTGAAGATTTTAGAACAAATCCAGAAAATTTAGGTTCGATGAAATTAATTTTAAAGTATTTTAACCATGATTTTGAACAAAAAATCATAATAAATTTGATTATTTTAAAAAAATCGAAAATATTTTGCAGATAGAACACTGCTTATAGAAAAACTTTACACTCCTACAAGTAGTTATCCAAAAAAAATTAACAAGATAAACCATTAATTGTCAAAATTAATTTACTAAAAAAATCAACAATTTAAAA
This sequence comes from Boesenbergia rotunda, assembly GCA_024364735.1. NCBI lineage: Eukaryota > Viridiplantae > Streptophyta > Magnoliopsida > Zingiberales > Zingiberaceae > Boesenbergia > Boesenbergia rotunda. Next base: position 573,554 of record JAGFNQ010000437.1, on the reverse strand, counting down.
TATATTTAGGAACCTAATATAAATTTTTAATAAGAGGGTTTATTAAAAATTTAGATAAAATATCTGTTTTAGGAATTTTTATAATTTGACCCTTGTGAAATCTGTAATACCAATTAAGTCTTCCATAATATTTAAATTTTGAATTTTGTGAACAACTGGAACATGAATAGTTATTTTTCAAATTTTCAATTTGAATCTTCAAATTTTCATTTTCAAATTTTAACTTATCATACATTTCTAATAGGCAAGAAGATAATAATTTTTTTCAAATCTGTATTTTTTGTTTGTAATTTACACAGAAATTTCATCATTTTCTTAATTCCAAAATATAACTAATCATGATGTAGAAGACATACCTCACTTACCATATGTCTTTGGAAGTCGGAAGCTCCCCCTTCATTGATGCTTCTTTCTGAAGTCTATCCCCCTTCATCGAGGCTTATCTCGGATGAACGTTCACTGTCTTCTGGTAGGTACTCAGCTGTTAGTGTCAGTCCGTTAACCTCCTCGGTGTCAGACTCTTCTGAAGATGAGTCGGTGTCTATTGAGGAGTCGGATTGTACTTCCTTCGATTCTTCATGGAGTTCCAACATTTTATGCTAGAGGTCTTTTGCGGAATTGTATATTCTGATTCTTTCGATTTCCTCGGCTGGTAGTACGCTTACTATTTGTCGTAAATTTATCGCGTTGCTTTTCGGTCCATAGATGTTCTTCGAGTTGATTTCCATTCTTATTTGTGAATACTTCAAAACCAAATTTCATTGTTAGTAAATTACTAAAATTTGTTTTGAAAAATAGTTCCATTTTGGGTTTCCAAAATGCAAAATCCCCCTCAAACTTTGATGGGTAAATGACTTGTCTGACCATATTGTAGTTGATTCAGACGGTGGTTAGTCCTTTTGGAATGTCCTTGCTCTGATACCAATTGAGGGTGATCGAAGGTTGGCAAGACGGGGATGAATTGCCCCTGAAAATGAAAACTCAATTCGTTTGTCTATCTTTGACAAAGATATTAGTTAGATCAAAAATAACATAAAGAAATAAAGCAAACAGTAAATAAAAAGGCAATCGAATTTTACTTGGTTTCCAAACGGGGAGGTTGCTAATCCAAGGCTGAATATGACTCAATTCTCTTGAATAAAACTCCTTCAGGTGGAGAAGCCTCTTACACGTGGAAAGCTCAGAAAAAGAAAGAAAGATTACACCAAACTAGTTTGCTAATGCTTGGAATGAATGGAACGAATGAAACTGAGCTCTAGGGGTTTATTTATAGCCTCGTTCAAAGTTATCTCTTTGCTGACGTGGCACTTATAGGGTGCCTGAGAGCTCTTGGGCGCCTGACAGGTGGCCTGATACCTATCCAGAGAGCAACATTCGAAAACGGCTAAGATTAATCTCTCGAGCGCCTAATGGCTCACGGGTGCCTGAGTGCTTGAGCGCCTAGTGCTCGGGCGCCCAAGAACCCAGACGTCTGTGTGCTCTCGGGCGCTCAACAGTGGTTGTTTTTGTCAGCAACCGCTGACCACTCTCCAGCCTGACTTCCGGTCTTCTTGGGTGATTTCTAGCTAACTAGGGTTAGGCTCACCCGACCCCGACTCCAGCCTTTCGCCCTTCGAGCGACCTTCCTCCCGTCTTCTCGTCCCTCAGACGCCGCGTGCATCCTTCTCACTCCACTGTCATACTCTTCCACAGAGCTCCGCGTCCCTCGGATGCACCCACCTCGTCGGCTCCCTTCCCGTGTTATCTTTCTCGACTACTACGTCTTCCGCTCGAGTTCCTACACTCCTATGTTCCTGTACACTTAGACACAGGGATTAAAAACATCAGGACCTATCTTAAATTGGTTGACCACATCAAAATCAACATGGGATATTTACATGTTTATATCATGGACTTTAACCCCATCTCAATAGAGGTTCTTTCAACTATATCTCTAGTTAATCCTTTTGTTAGAGGGTCAACTAAGTTTCCTTTGGATTTAACATAATCTATTATTATAACTCCATTTTTTTATCAATTCTTTAACCATATTATATGTCACTCCAATATATCTTGACTTGCCATTAAAGACTTCACTATAAGCCTAGACAATCATACTTGTGCTATCACAATGTAAAATTATAGGAGAGATAGACTTTGGCCACATTGGTATCTCATACAAGTTTTTTAGCCCTTCAACTTCCTTGCTAGCTGTAGCTAAAGTTACAAACTCAGCTGTCATGGTGAAGTTGGTTATGCATGTGATGGTTGTAACTGAGGTATGACTTGGTGGGTTTCCTAAGCAACCATGGGGTCGAACATGAGAGACCTCTCTATGTCTACGGATTAAAAATTTAATCCAAATAGAGATCCGTCTCTCAAACGACCGTCTCGTCGTCGTGTCAATTGATTCAAGTCACAACTTAGCCAAACTCAAGAGTAAGGCCTTGTAACTTTCCGAATCAATTGACCGCGGAAAAAATGACGAATGGATCGCCGATTTTTGTATTTATTTATCGGGGTCCATTATACAATTAATTATCAATATTAATTAATAATTAATATAACTATGATAATTAATTAACATGCAATGATAAAAATAAGCATAAAATAACAAGAACAACGAATGAGCCAAAGAAGAGATATACCTCGTCTTTTACCTCGCAGTCTTCTACCGTATGATCCTCCTGTTGGGACCGGGTGCATGTCGACAAGGATACGGGTTCGTAAAATTTTAAATTTTTACGTGCAGCGGAAGAATTAGCATAAAATAATTTTCTAAATTATTTTAACCACGTATCTAGCATGCAACCTTATGATGTGTTGACATAATCATAAATTAAAACTTTGCGGAAAAGTAAACTAATTTACTAAGTACCTCTCGTAAATCGAAGTAAGGGACGAGATCCAACCGTAACGTCCCTTGGAAGCTCCGCCTCTATTCGCGTCCACGCCGAGTTCTCTTCGGGATGACTTCGCAAAGTCACGAGTTTTGTGCCGACGAGAACTACTAGATTCTCTAAAGGCACAAATAGAAGTTCAAGAGAAAAGATAGGAAACTCACCACCAAGAATCGGAATCCAAATTCCGGGAAGAAAGGAGAGGTGATCCGCTTCTTCTTCTTCTTGGTTGGCTTCTCCTTCTTCTTGATGGCTCATGGCAACCACTTGGAGAAGATGGAGTGCCGACCCTAGGGTTTGCAAAGGGGCGCCGGCCCTAAGGGGGAAGAGAGAAGAGAGAATAAGAGAGAGAGGGAGAGAAATAAATCTCTTGATAGCTCTTTCGATTGGGAATCCAAGGCTTGCCTTTGGTTCCCTTTTATAGTGGCCTCTCCCTTGCCAAGTCTCTCTTATAACGGAATTAACGGAATTAGTTATCATAAGAAATTTATCTTATAAAATTTCTTATGACTTATTCCGTTATGCCTAGTTTTATTATAACTAACTTTATAATAAAACAAATTCTCTTAACGGAATTTTCATAACAAATTTATCCTATAAATTCTCTTATGAATTATTCCGTTTAAACCAAGTTTTATTATAACTAACTTTATAATAAAACAAATATATCTCTCCTTTTATTATGGAATAAATTTTAAAAGAAATTTATAAACTTTCTTATTATGGAAAAATCAATTCATAATTGATTTTATACAATTAAAATAAACCATTCCATGGATCATTTTAATTTCCATAAAAGAAAAAATTTCTATAAATTTAATTATATAAATTTCTTTATACAAAAATTTATTTATCCATAATTTATAAAACAAATCGCACTAGATTTATTTTATTAATTAAACCAATTATATTGGTTTATCCCCTTTTTAATGGCCGGCCAAACCAAGAGGGTGGACACCCTCTTTGGCCGGCCCAACCAAGCCATTTCCATCTCGAATTAAACTCATTTAATTTGCCCAATAAGCCTTCAAAAGACTTAGCCAATTTTAGCTTCCATTGCGCCTCCGATTAACTCAGATTTGACTTATTTCTCTTGATTGGAAAATCTAATTTTCAACTCGTTTTAAATCCCTCGGATTACTCGTAGTGCATGTGACTAAATAGGCTTTCGATTTATGTTGGCCGTCTATAATCAACTAATTATAGAACGATCATGAGTGGCACCTAGTAGTACATCATGACCCCCAATTAATCGAAAGATCAACGGTTTGACCTCAGAAGTAATTCTGAAACCCTTCAGCAGCTCTAATGAATCGTGCCCCATTCCCTTCACCACCTTATACCCACTTGGTTCAGGACATGGTCTGTTTGTGTCAGTCCCCACTAGACTGACTACGTCACATCTAGCCCAAGTAGTGTCTTTCTCGTCCTTTGGATTTCTAATTACTCTCATGTATTTTAGAGACTCGCACTCTAAACATGATATACTCTGGCCAGAGGTTTTTGAGTAACAATCCGACGATAGGCCTGGGTATACATCTCCTCGCAAGGAGTGGTGAATCCTTTGTAGGCTGTTCAAACATCTTCGGGCACTTCGGCTTATACCCAACCATCTTGGGTCCACACCTCCTTGGAGATGTTTGCTTAAGATGTTAAAGTATAAGTCTCCATGACAAAGATGACTTGAATACCGCAAGTCAAAGGAACATCGCACTTAAGCTGCAGTAAGAACTTCACTGACATATCTACATGTAGATTCCCATATGAAGTCTTACAGCCAGTCACTCCAATGAACTAGTTCCCTTAACTAGCATCCATGTTTATCTCCGGACATCCCAATGTCACCAGTCAGTGAGAATCAGCTGATTAGAGAATAACTCATGCTAGTCTCAACAGAATTGATAGTGTCCGTTTTTATCAATTCATCGACTAGGGATAATTTCAATACTTCACAATTGCACATTAGAGATAATCACTAGTTGTGATCCCATCATAAATTCTCTTATGCTGTGAGTTGTATTGCGGACATTCAGTAGATGAGTTTAAGATCCCAATCAAATACACAAAACATGTATACTCAAATAGTGAATTATCATTTATTAATATAAATGTTTACATCATAAGGCGATTGCCTTAGGACACTTCTCTCATATCACTAACAAACTCCCACTTGGCCTAATGCCAATCGCTACGGTATCCAATACCATAGGCTCTAACATGTCCCTCAAACTTGCTTTGAGGCAAGGCCTTAGTTAAAGGATCCGCTATATTCCTTTCAGTGGGAACCCTCTCAATTTGTATGTTATTCCTACTTATAATCTCTCTAATCAGATGATAGCGTCGAAGCACGTGTTTGGATCGCTGATGAGACCTTGGTTCCATTGCTTGTGCAATAGCTCCATTGTTGTCGCAGTAAACCGGCACTGCTTCATCAATGGTTGGAACCTCACCAAGTTTCGAAACAAACTTCTTGATCCAAACTGCTTCCGTGGTATAATCCGTGTCTTGTTTGGAACTCTTCCAACTTATTGCGCCTCCATTCAAAGTAAACATGTATCCAGACTGCGATTTGGAGTCATCCTTATCTGTCTGGAAACTGGCATCCATATACCCACATATTACCATATCTCCTTCTCCATATATTAGGAACACATCCTTAATTCTTCTTAAGTACTTAAGGATTGTCTTGACAGCCGCCCAATGATCCATCCGTAGATCAGACTGGTATCTGCTCGTGACACTCAGAGCATATGATACATCGGGCCTAGTACATAACATAGCATACATGATAGATCCTATCACGGATGCATAAGGTATCTTATTCATGCAAATCCTCTCGTCTTCTGTGCGTGGACACATAGACTTCGAAAGGTTGATCCCATGCCTGATGGGAAGGTAACCTTTCTTGGATTCCGACATGCTAAACCTTTTTAGCACTCGGTCTATATATGTAGACTGCGAAAGACCAAGCAACCGTTTTGATCTATCTCTATAGATTCTAATCCCAAGGATATAGGTTGCTTCTCCCAGGTCTTTCATGGAGAAAGTTTTGGACAACCAAATTTTAACTGTCTGTAAGACTGATATATCGTTTCATATAAGTAATATGTCATCGACATATAATACTAGGAATACGACTGCACTCCCACTAACCTTCTTGTACACACAAGGTTCGTCAGGATTTTGTGAGAAATCAAACTCTTTGATTGTCTCATCAAAACGGATGTTCCAGCTCCTAGATGCTTGCTTCAGTCCATATATGGATCGTCGAAGCTTGCATACTTTGGTTTTATCAACCGATGTGAAACCTTCAGGTTGTATCATGTATACATCCTCAAGCAAGTTTCCATTAAGGAAAGCCGTTTTCACATCCATTTGCCATATCTCATAATCATAATGAGCTGCTATGGCCAGGAGCATCCGAATGGATTTAAGCATAGCTACTGGTGAATAGGTTTCGTCATAATCAATTCCTTATTTTTGACGATATCCTTTTGCCACTAATCTAGCCTTAAAGGTAACTACATTACCTTCCATGTCGGTTTTCTTCTTGAAAACCCACTTGCACCCTATGGGCTTAATCCCTTCAGGTGGGTTAACCAAGTCCCATACTTGATTTTCGTACATGGAATCCATTTCCGACTTCATGGCCTCAAGCCATTTGTCCCTTTCTGAACTTTTCAGGACATCTTCATAACTGATAGGTTCATCATCACTTATGAGTAACACGTCGTTCGATTCACTTACGAGAAATCCGTATCTCTCTGGAATATTGCGTGCCCTATCAGACCTACGAAGAGGTGGTGTTGTTTTAGGTTCAACTGATAGCTCATCATTATGATTTATCGGTTGTGGGCCTAGACTAGGTGTCTCTGTAATGTCTATTGGAGTTTCTTGAACTTCATCAAGTTTAATGTCACTCCCACTGTTTTCTTGTAAAAGAAATTCCCTTTCCATAAATACAGCATGCCTTGAAACAAACACCTTTTGTTCCAAGGGATGATAGAATTGGTAACCCTTCGTTTCCTTAAGGTATCCAATAAATAGACATTTATCAGACTTAGCATCTAATTTGTCTGATATAGTCCGCTTCACATAAGCAGGACAACCCCATATCTTAAGGTGAGTTAAGTGAGGTTTCTTACTATTCCATGTCTCATATGGAGTAGTAGAGACTACCTTGGTCGGGACTCTGTTTAGCAAGTAAACAGCTGTCTTAAGTGCATAGCCCCAAAAGGATTTTGGAAGAGTTGCATGGTTCATCATGGATCTAACCATGTCCATCAAGGTTCGGTTACGCCTCTCAGATACACCATTATGCTGTGGTGTATACGGCGGAGTCCATTGGGACAATATCCCATTGTCCCTAAGATAATCTTGAAACTCTTGACTTAAGTATTCACCACCCCGATCTGATCGAAGTATTTTAATACTTTTGTCAAGTTGTTTCTCTACTTCATTTCTGAACTCTTTGAATTTCTCAAAAGCTTCAGATTTGTATTTCATCAAGAACACATACCCGAATCGTGAGTGATCATCGATAAAGGTGATGAAGTAGCTATAGCCTCCTTGTGCTAGAGTTGACATTGGTCCACATACATCGGTATGTATTAGACCAAGCAATTCTCCCACTGGATCACCTTTTCCGGAAAAGGCTAATTTGGTCATCTTGCCTCTTAAGCATGATTCGCATGTATCAAATGAACCGGGTTCAAATGTTTCCAAAATTCCACATCGGTGTAATTCGGTCATGCATTTCTTACTTATATGGCCAAGACGACAGTGCCACGTGTAGGAGTCTATTCGATTATCTATTCGAGCACGTTTGTTGCTAACTTCGATATTGAAAACGTCACTGGATAAATCTAACGTGTAGATGCCATTGCACAAAGTTCCATTCCCATAAAGAACGTCATTTAAAGTTATGTAACAACAATTGTTACTAAAAGTTAAATGATAACCTTTTTCATTCAAACATAAAATAGATACAATGTTCTTTATTAACGAAGGAACGAAATAACAATTATCCAATTCTAAGACACGCCCAGTTGGGAGCTTTAGCAAATATGTTCCGATGGCAACAGCAGCAATCCTTGCTCCATTTCCAACCCGCAAATTCGCTTCTCCCTTGACGAGTCTTCTTCTATTCCTTAGCCCCTGTATATCATTACATATATGTGAGCTACACCCAGTATCAAGTACCCAGGTATCTGAGGAAATAGAGTGACATTCAATAACGAAGATACCTAAAGAGGATGGGGCATCGGATGCCTTCTTCTTCAAGGACTCAAGATAAACCTTGCAGTTTCTTCGCCAGTGACCCTCCTTGCCACAATGATGACAGGTTCCTTTTGGTTTCTTTTCAGTCTTCTTGGCCTTTTTCTTCTTCCCCTTGTTCTGTTCTTTGGCCTTCCTCTTAGAACCTTTCTTCGAGGAACCAACTAACAGTACCGTCTTTTGATCCTGCTTCACAGAAGGCTCTACAGTCTTCAGCAGGTTGAGCAACTCAGGAAACTGGTCTGGAGTTGCATTTTCGGGAGGACGGTTGGGAAGTTGATCTTCAAGGACATAAACAAGCTTCTTCGCCTTGGGGACTGTCCTCAGGTTTCAAAGCCAGTCCATGAAGTTCGGCCCAGTCAGTTTATTGGTGTCCAAAATGGAACGCAAGTTTAGGGAAGACATGATCGAGTGATTATCCTAGAAATACAAATTGAGATTATGTGAGAAGAATGATTAAAGAATGTATCATCATACATAAATTAAATCCTATGTATTTTACGAATTGAGTCACCCTTATTATCAATTCGGGATATCGTAGGAACATCTCCAAATAGGTTGATATCCAACCATAGATAAGAACAACCATGACTGTGGCCATCAAGTTTTTCTTAGCTATGAAGGTAGGTAATTATACCGATTACATATCACATATTTGTAACTATCACTTTATGCTATCAACTAATTGAATGTTTGCATAAATCATTGGGTTGTTAACTCATTAACAAGTATGTAACATTATACATAGCACCCAACTGCACCTCTCTTTACATCGACCTTGGCTATGGCACAACAAATCGATGCTCCAAGCTTAAGGCTGACCCATTAATCAAGAAATAGTTTTAATATGGTTGGAGCTCATTCAACCGTTTAGTCAGGCTTGGATGTGTCCAACAACCAAAACTAAGGATTGACCTCTGACTCCAACTATATTATTCATAAACTAATTCCATTGTTTGAACATGTTGAGGTTCAAGTCGGGCATGGATGTGTCCATCAACCCAAACGAGAAACAAAACTCCGATTCTAACCATATTAATGGAAGGTGTTTGCCTTAATATTTTATAAGGGGTTTTGGGTCTCATCCTTTCTTTTCTAAGCACATTCATGACATTACGTCATGACTAACGATTTCCTTAATAAAGTATGTATGTGACTTAAGTTATCAAGTCTCATTAATTGAATTAGGAACCGGATTTCCTAATTCTAATTTCATACTATATTAAAGGAATTATTTTGGGAAATAATTTCTTAAATTGTCATAATCAATTTTGGAAATAATATGTTCAAGACTTTGATTTCTCTAAATCAAAACTTATTAAATTAAGAGACAATTCCCTTAATTCAACCACATATTATTTTCATGAAAATCTCAATTAAGAAACTCTATAGGAAACCATTTTCCTAATTAATTTTAGAGACAACAATATGTAAGAGCATCACCTCTTAAAGCATATTTTATTCATGGATTTAATTAATTACAACAAATCGTTTTCTAAGGGTGGCTCCCCGAGGCTCAGATACCCAAAGAAAAATAATTTGTTGTAAATCTAATTGGACGGCTCCCCGAGGCTCAATCCAAATTAAACATGACAATTTCAATTAAAAATTGGGAAATTAAATTACAACAACTAGCTTTAAATTGGACGGCTCCCCGAGGCTCAATCCAAAATAAAAAATTTTGTTGTCAATTTAAAGACCAATTCAAATTTAATTGTCAATTAATTGTCCATGAATTTGTCTAGACTTTCTTAAAAGAAAGTGCCCAAAATTGCGAGATTTCATAAATTGGTTTTCAGAATAATTGTAAGTTTCTGGTACAAAGAAAACTTACATATTTCCAAAGTTGGAAAATTTCTAAAATAGAAAATTTCCAAAATTGGAAAGTTTCCAAAGATGGGAAGTTTTCACATTTATTATAAAGTTTCATAAACTAGAAAATTTCAAACGTTTGCGAAATTTCATGAGGATTTCCAAACTTTGAAATTCCTAAATCTAAAATTTATTATAATTGGAAAGTTTCCATAATTGAAAAATTTTCTCCAAAATTGAGATTATGACAAAGTTTTCCGCAAAACAATTATGTGATTATGTCGAACACTAACTCGCTCTGATACCACTGTTGGGACCGGGTGCATGTCGACAAGGATACGGGTTCGTAAAATTTTAAATTTTTACGTGCAGCGGAAGAATTAGCATAAAATAATTTTCTAAATTATTTTAACCACGTATCTAGCATGCAACCTTATGATGTGTTGACATAATCATAAATTAAAACTTTGCGGAAAAGTAAACTAATTTACTAAGTACCTCTCGTAACTCGAAGTAAGGGACGAGATCCAACCGTAGCGTCCCTTGGAAGCTCCGCCTCTATTCGCGTCCACGCCGAGTTCTCTTCGGGATGACTTCGCAAAGTCACGAGTTTTGTGCCGACGAGAACTACTAGATTCTCTAAAGGCACAACTAGCACTACAAGAAAAAATGCTTTTAATGACATTGAAAAGTGTCATCATATATCACTTATACTGACATTTTTGATATAGTGACATTAAGTTAAAATGTCCTCTATAGTGATGTCGTCTAAAGTCTTATCACTTATGACAATTCTTAATGTCACTATAAAATATAAATAGTGACAATACTAATAGCATGAATAATTGTTATAGTGACAAAAAATAGTGTCACTATAAGATTTATAATGACATTTATATATGTCGTTTTATTATAGTAATGATGACAAATTTATATGTCCTTTAAAATTATTTATCAAGACATTTATAAATGTCTTGAATTTCATTTATAGGCATAATAAAAAATGTCACTAATGATAGTTTAGTATGACATTTTAAAATGTCATCATTAATAATTATTTATTATGACATTTTGAAATGTCTTCATATGAATTTTATAATGATATTATATATTAATAAATATCTCGCCCATTTTTAATATTTTCATGATATAAATATTTACGTATATAAATAATTAACATGAACACAAATAAAAATTTTAAATTGAAATTAAAATGTTAATCAATAATTGTCAAATTTTTTTGCAATACAAGACTGTCAAATTAGTCACCTCAAAAAATATCTATGCACTAATCACAATCACAAATGTACCCAATGTATTTAGTTTAAGAACTAGTAAAAAATTACAATCTCTCCTAAAGCCTAAAGCAAAACATAACCAAACTTCAAAACTTTACTGCATCTTCAATCTTCAACCGTCACATCTTAAACAAAATCCAATATTCATGTGACCTACAAAAAAAATCATTTATTAATTAGTTTGTGTAAATGAAATAAAATTAAAGAAGTATATAATAAAGAAAAAAAATTATAATCTAGATCTAGATTTTTTTCATAAGCAAACCAAACCAACAAATGTTAAAACTTAAGTAGAAGGCAAGATGAACATGGTAAGGTTGCAAAATGATCAACCAATAGATTTGAATAAGGTAAAAAAATATAATGCACTGATAGTGGAATAATCCACTGATAGTGGAATATAATGCACTAATAATGCCATGCCATGCCATACTCAAATATAAAGGAAATTATCAAAGCACTGATAGTGGAATGATAAAATAAATTCTGTTTGTTGGTCGCATAGCAAACTGTTCAATAGTATCTGAAGCATAATTCAGCAAATAAAGCTTGTTTGCAACCTATATAACGAGGCATATAAGTAAACAAAAGCTACTGTCAATGAACTTTATAAAATGACAGTAGCATTGACACTAGCATTTTAACCTGCTAATTCAGCAATGCTAGTGTCAATGAAAAAGCATTTAAACTTTTTCTATTAACATGATCTTACTATTACTATTAACCAAAGCCACAATGCTTGTGTTAATCACATAATCAATGAAAAAAAAAACACAAAGGGTGAATCATCTATCAAGTTACGGTAATGAAATATTGGTGGTGTCTTGATTAGTTCTAAAACCTTAATGCACATCCCAGAATGAGTCGATAACGACCACCCATTGACTAAGCTACGCTTTCGAGCATAACAACCATTGCACACATTAGCTTACTGTGATTTGATTTCTTAACACTTCCAAACCAACAGCTGTCAGACTGGAATGATTCAAGGAGACATGAGAATTTTCCAGCGCTTCCTGAAAATTATTGGTACTTTTAAGAGGTAGACGTGGGATGCCCAGTGATATCTCATCAGAACTCATAGATAAGGATATAATTTCAAAACTAAATGAATTATGCTTGTTGACGTAGTGATATTGTTGACGTAGTGATATAATTTCAAAACCAGTGATATTGTACATACAGCAAGATGAGGGAGAGGATGGAGATTCTGATTTCTTGTTGACGTAGTATTTGCAATATGAGAAGTCATTGAAGAGCCATTGTTAGTGGATGTTGGTCTCTGCTGCCCATCAGGAAACATGGAACCATCATACCATGAAATAGGTGACCACATGCCATCATAACTAAATCTTGGATCCTGGTAGCCGGAAGATGGATTCAGGCCAGGTAATGTGCCTTTACCAAATGAGACACCTGTATTTGATGGTGTATTCAGTTGGTTTGGTTTTGCTTTTGTTGTCCCATTGTTGCTATTTGTACTTGCTTTAACAGTTTCATTCGAATTAGCTTTTGTTGCATCTACTGGAATAGGAGGAAGTTCGGTGGCAGTAGATGTAGAAACATCCCCTTTGGAACTAGGATTTTGGCTTGGTGTGTATGGTGCACCACTGGCAGTCTGTGGCTGGTAATATGTAGCAGGGAAATGGTAATGTTGGGGTGTGTATAGTTGATTGTTGTGCCCCATAGTTGGAACTGGGGAACCAGGAGAAGGATACGGACTATATGAAGCATAACCATATCCAGGATGATACATATCCCCATAAACCCCCTGCCAATGACCAGAAATGCCATTAAAATATGAACATAGAAAAGAGCCAAAATACAGAAATTATTTTTGCAAAATATCTTGCTCTAGTTTACAAATTAATTGATCAAAAGGCAATAAGCATGATCATCAAAATGAAAATGGAACAAGATACTGAAAAATAGAAAGGAGAGTCAAAGGCAACTTACAAGTGGAGGTACCTCCACTCCATCAGAGTTAACATATCTAGGATAATCCTCCCACTCTGTCACTGAGCCATCATAACCTGAATTTTAAAAAATATTATGTAATTCCTCAAGCAATACTAAGTAAACTAAAGATATTTGCAATCTTAACAAGCATCCTGAAATAGGCGTTTATACAAAAAAAAACATAGTACGAATTTACACAACATGCATCTCAATTAATTCGAGTATGAGCTAAAACATAAAAAAGATCATCCATGTATCACATCTAACCTCCATAGTACAAAGCCGAAGAATATCCATTCGGCAAGTAGCACATGCTCGCATCCGTATGCTCCTGAAGCCAAGGCGTCAAAGACCGCTCATATGTCGGGATTGGAGCAATTGGTCCCCCACCATTGGATGAACCATATTGAACTCCAGAAGTCTTCATAAAAACAAAAAGAAAACAAACCAAAAAAATCAATCAATAATAACTGTAATTGAATAAGAACCTACATAATATTATCCTTCCTCCAAAAGAAAGTATAGATAAAACACCAATAATAATTTCCAATAGCTAAGTTTAAAAATCTACCTTTGTAACTTCTGAAGCATCTTCACTTTTGTTTTTTGAGTCCAGGGATAACTTTTGCATCAGATCTGCAGATTCTGAGAAATATATTAAGGACTACTAAAATTGAAAAGTTAAAACATTATAGTTATAGAACTCAAGCAGTACGAATCACATCAAAAAAATTGACCTTGTTACCAAGTTTCAAAATTGTGCATAGTGCTGTATACGAAACAGAAATTATAGGACAACTAAAAAGTATTCCTCCTCGGGCTATAAATAATAAAACCAACGATAAATCCATCGATCATCTCCTATTAACATGATTTAGTCATAGTGACTTCTCATATTGCCATTATTTATCTATGGGCAATCTTACATTCTTGTCAGGATTATGCAAACTAAACAATCTTATCTGTCAATACATGATTAGAATGATAGGAGGCAATACCTTCAAAAGACAACATACCAAGTACAGTCAATATGGTAACAAACATTCTACTACAAGAACATACTACTAGAGAAACACAAAAGATGGTTTAACTAACAGGAACTGATCAGCAAGCAACCTGATTAATTATGCAACATGTCAGAGAATATAAACAAGCATGTGAAAATTGTGAAAAGGGAATAAAGCTGCAAGGAATGTTAAATGTTTAGTAGACCTAGAAATAAACTATAGACAACTTGTGCAAACATACACAATGAGTATAAAAAAAGAAAAATTTTAACAGTTATAATGAATAGTCAAATATAAAGGAAATTGTCAAAGCACTGATAGTGGAATGATAAAATTACTTCTGTTTGTTGGTGACTATAGTTTTGAGTGTTGATATCCTCCTCAAAATTTTGCTGCTCAACAACTGACAGTAGCATTCGCATAGCAAACTGTTCAATAGTATCTAAAGCATAGTTCAGCAGATAAAGCTTGTTTGCAACCTAAGCATAGAATGATAGAGCAATGCTAGTATCAATGAAACCTACTCTGATTGACACACGATAGCATTTAGAAAACAAAAGCAGAATTGGCATAATGACTTGAACTATATTTCTAGTCAAAAAGGAAAAAAAAAAGGGATAAACCAAGTAAGAAAAATGTTGGCAGGAATTTCAGATTCCACTGCTGAACAACTTCAAGAACTCTTAATGAATAGGATGAGTGAACAAGCTCAAGAATCCACGAGCTCATTTATAGTTTTCTTCAAGAAATCTACAAACAGAAATCTACAAACAGAATTTGTCACTTCCGAAAATCTACAAACAGAAATCAAAACAGAAATCTACAATCAGAACTACAAACAGAATTTGTAGTTTGCTTCAGGAAATCTACAAACAGAATTTGTCACTTCCGGAAATCTACAAACAGAAATTCAATGACCTTTGAGAATTTATCAAGAAGATGGTTGCAACCTAGGGCTTCAGATCATGAGACGGTGGAAGAGGAAATTTCAATTACCTTACCTAGGTAGACAGCGGGGCCGATGGCTTTGGTGGTGAGGTGCGCGTGTGGCGAGGAGGGTCGAGTAGGGTAGATGACCGTGCTGATGGGGAGGCGCGCGAGTAGGGAAGACTGCATTGGTGGGCAGACGGCGTGGCGGGAAGGAGCGCTGCGCGTGGGGAGGCTCTCGCGTAGCCCAGACCGCGTTGGTGGAGGTGCGCTGGTTGAAGCCGCTCACGTAGGGGGAGGGGCTCGCGTAGGTGGAGGGGCGCTAGTTGGAGGCACTCGCGTAGGAGGGGTGATCGAGCAGGGAGCGAGGGAGAAAGGATGGGCGATCGAGGTTCACGGGCGATTTAGGGTTCGCGGGCGATCGAGGTTTGAGGAGTGCGGGCGAGCGAAAAACTTGGCGTTGTATTGAAAGAGCGGGCGATTTAGGGTTCGCGGTGGTATTTGTTCGATCGCGCGGTTAAGTTGGAGAAGGAGTATTTGTTCGCGCGGGTTAATTAAGTTGGAAAAGTTTAATTAAATAAAATTTTTAAAAAATAAATAATTTGTTTTAATAAGAAAATATTTAGGTTTATAAAGACATTTATAAAATGTGTCATGATAAAGGGTTTAATCAGATACTTTTTTTTATAAAATTAATCTATTTTAATAAGTGTCATTATAATTAGTTTATAATGACATTTACCAATAAGTGTCATAAAATAAATGTCACAATAAGTCTTTTTTCTTGTAGTGTAGAAGTTCAAGAGAAAAGATAGGAAACTCACCACCAAGAATCGGAATCCAAATTCCGGGAAGAAAGGAGAGGTGATCCGCTTCTTCTTCTTCTTGGTTGGCTTCTCCTTCTTCTTGATGGCTCACGGCAACCACTTGGAGAAGATGGAGTGCCGGCCCTAGGGTTTGCAAAGGGGCGCCGGCCCTAAGGGGGAAGAGAGAAGAGAGAATAAGAGAGAGAGGGAGAGAAATAAATCTCTTGAAAGCTCTTTCGATTGGGAATCCAAGGCTTGCCTTTGGTTCCCTTTTATAGTGGCCTCTCCCTTGCCAAGTCTCTCTTATAACGGAATTAACGGAATTAGTTATCATAAGAAATTTATCTTATAAAATTTCTTATGACTTATTCCGTTATGCCTAGTTTTATTATAACTAACTTTATAATAAAACAAATTCTCTTAACGGAATTTTCATAACAAATTTATCCTATAAATTCTCTTATGAATTATTCCGTTTAAACCAAGTTTTATTATAACTAACTTTATAATAAAACAAATATATCTCTCCTTTTATTATGGAATAAATTTTAAAAGAAATTTATAAACTTTCTTATTATGGAAAAATCAATTCATAATTGATTTTATACAATTAAAATAAATCATTCCATGGATCATTTTAATTTCCATAAAAGAATAAATTTCTATAAATTTATTTATATAAATTTTTTTATACAAAAATTTATTTATCCATAATTTATAAAACAAATCGCACTAGATTTATTTTATTAATTAAACCAATTAAATTGGTTTATCCCCTTTTTAATGGCCGGCCAAACCAAGAGGGTGGACACCCTCTTTGGCCGGCCCAACCAAGCCATTTCCATCGCGAATTAAACTCATTTAATTTGCCCAATAAGCCTTCAAAAGACTTAGCCAATTTTAGCTTCCATTGCGCCTCCGATTAACTCAGATTCGACTTATTTCTCTTGATTGGAAAATCTAATTTTCAACTCGTTTTAAATCCCTCGGATTACTCGTAGTGCGTGTGACTAAATAGGCTTTCGATTTATGTTGGCCGTCTATAATCAACTAATTATAGAACGATCATGAGTGGCACCTAGTAGTACATCATGACCCCCAATTAATCGAAAGATCAACGGTTTGACCTCAGAAGTAATTCTGAAACCCTTCAGCAGCTCTAATGAATCGTGCCCCATTCCCTTCACCACCTAATACCCACTTGGTTCAGGACATGGTCTGTTTGTGTCAGTCCCCACTAGACTGACTACGTCACATCTAGCCCAAGTAGTGTCTTTCTCGTCCTTTGGATTTCTAATTACTCTCATGTATTTTAGAGACTCGCACTCTAAACATGATATACTCTGGCCAGAGGTTTTTGAGTAACAATCTGACGATAGGCCTTGGTATACATCTCCTCGCAAGGAGTGGTGAATCCTTTGTAGGCTGTTCAAACATCTTCGGGCACTTCGGCTTATACCCAACCATCCTGGGTCCACACCTCCTTGGAGATGTTTGCTTAAGATGTTAAAGTATAAGTCTCCATGACCAAGATGACTTGAACACCGCAAGTCAAAGGAACATCGCACTTAAACTGTAGTAAGAACTTCACTGACATATCTACATGTAGATTCCCATATGAAGTCTTACAGCCAGTCACTCCAATGAACTAGTTCCCTTAACTAGCATCCATGTTTATCTGCGGACATCCCAATGTCACCAGTCAGTGAGAATCAGCTGATTAGAGAATAACCGATGCTAGTCTCAACAGAATTGATAGTGTCCGTTTTTATCAATTCATCGACTAGGGATAATTTCAATACTTCACAATTGCACATTAGAGATAATCACTAGTTGTGATCCCATCACAAATTCTCTTATGCTGTGAGTTGTATTGCGGACATTCAGTAGATGAGTTTAAGATCCCAATCAAATACACAAAACATGTATACTCAAATAGTGAATTATCATTTATTAATATAAATGTTTACATCATAAGGCGATTGCCTTAGGACACTTCTCTCATATCACTAACACCTCCCCTCTTAGACGTCGTGTGAGCGACGAGCTACCAAGACACGGAGTCACCAAGGCTTGGACTTCTCCTTCCTAGCTTGGCTGAAACCCTATGAAAGAGAATAGGGTGTTTCTTCTTCTTCCTTCCTTGATCTCGTCGGAACCCTAACTTCCAGGGAAGTCACTGCCGCCGATCTCCTTCTTCTTTTCTTCCCTCTACCGTGTCGCCACCAAGGGAGGATGGAGAAGAAGTGAAGGAAGCGAGAAGAACCAAACCCTAAACCCTCTTCCTTCCTCTTCCTTGCGCCGGCCAACACCTCACAAAGAGATGAGCCGCCGGCGACCTCCTTCTTCTCACCGTGCGCCGCCAACCCTCATTCCATCTTCATGGAAAGGTCAGCCACTAGAAAAAGAAAAGACCGAAGGGGATGAAGAGGAATCCAACCGCAAATCCTTCTCCTTCTCTTGCTTATCGCCAGCGTTGAGCAACTCCTGTTGCACCGCCGACGACACCTCCTCCTTTTCTCCTTTCTTGATGCCAAGCATTGAGGGAAGAAGAGAGGGTGAGGACCTAGGGAAGAAGATGAACAACCTTCCCTCTCCTCCCCTTACCGAGCTCTTCCTCCACCACCTTGCGTCGGCGCCTTCAAAAACCTAGGAGAGAGAGAGGTTGAGAGTAGGAGAGATTAATTGCTTGGATGATTAATTGGAATTGATTCCAAAATTATTGGCCTTGGTTTCATGACTCCTATGGGGTATTTATAGGGCTATGGTAGGAACCATGAGGAGGAGTTGAGTCTTAGCCTACTAATGGATCCAAATCCAATCCATTATGGAGATCCATTCCACTAAAAGATCCCATTGAACTTCCTCACCAACCCCCATATTTTCATATGGGCTCTATCTATTATGAGTCGTTTATCTCCCCGTGTTTAAGATATTGAATCCCCGACGATTAATTTAAATTACTGACAATTTTAATTAATCATCCTCTTGATCCTTGACTATTACCACTCAACCTTTTCATCATGTTAGATCATAGTCCACTTGCAAGATTTAACATGATGAACCTTATGAGCTCATAAGGGGGCATCATCATCCTAACTCACCAGGATACAGATTCCCTTAATAATCAACGACACACCATATAGATAATATTATTTCCCAACTTACCGGACCTATTGATCTAGCAGAATAAATCTCACCCATTGATAAATCAAAGAAATAATAATTAAATATACGTGTCCGTTATTATTTCGGGATTTAGAAATTATACTCCATAATATAAAATCGAGGTCTAATTCAATTTATCAAGTCAATATTACCCCTGAAGGATATTGCTATTTTTTTTTCATTTGTAAATCAGCAACATCATAGTTAGTAACATCCCCTACTATATTAGTAGAAAATTCATCTTATATTTGAATAATATTTTTATTTTCATCCTTCAGGGTAATAATGTGAGTAAAGTCGAGCAGATTAAATTTAGTGTAGAGTCATTATACCATTTTTCTGGTGGAGATACACCTTCATATTTTCATGCCGAGGAGCACAAGGAACTTTCAGATTTGAAAGTCAAGGACATAGAGCGTTCAAAAATGCATGCTGCGGTTATATCACTTGATACGAAAAGTGATTGTCAGAAAACTCTTATTGATAGTTCAACAAGAGGCAATGCCATGGATCATGAGGAATGTTCTAATCATCCCGGCACAGCGGCACTGGTAGTATTGGAGACGATCAACCGAAATATAGTACTACTAATGATCTAGTGAACATTATCATAAACATTGACAAGTGCTTTAAGTCAATCAATGAGAGAAGGAACTCTCAAAACCAACTGAAACCTAGATCATCGTGCAAGCCTACGAATAATCCCAGTATGATACCATTTGATTATACGGCTACAAGGGGATATTTGAATTTCGATAAAATTGAGGAGGATGATAAAGATGAAACTGAAGACAATGGCATAGTTGAAGAAAATATAGATAAAATTTTTCTAGGTTTTAAAAAACAGCTAAATCCTAATTCCTATGGGCTTAATATGGATCCATATCAAACTCACACTGAGCCTAATATAGATCTATTTTAGCTCTCATGTAGACTTGATATGAATGAGTTTATCTTGATTTTTTTTGATAAAATTTTAATATCCAAGAAAAGCCGAAATATATAAAGGATGAAACCATTGAACTCTTTACCGTCTCAAAAATTCACAGAACCTGAATTGGTTGTAATTTGAGTTTCTAGATCGATCGTCGGTAGTGAATTTCTTCTCCGAACTCCTAATGGATAGGGCTCATGATGATAGTGAGGTATCCATTATTATTCATGGTTACATAATTATAGTCAGAATAAATGGAAATAAAAGTGTTGATCATAATCATTCGAAACCTTCCGACCGGAGTATAATTGGAGTAGATGAGCTTGATTATATTATATATTAAATATCCATCCCATGCCGATGGCCCTCCCATTCCTACTTGTAAAACAAAGGACAAGAGCAGTAATGCTAAACTTTCATTGGGTCCAAAATACTTAGGGGGCGTTTGGTTTGAGTCATTTTCTATTTTTATTTTCCAGAAAACCGCATTTTCTAGTTTTCTGGAAAATGACATTTTTCCATTCTCCAGTTTTCCAGAAAACGCTATGTTTTTTTTCTGGAAAACAAAGCTGGAAAATACAAACCAAACATGTTTTCCAGAAAACCGCATTTTCTATAGAAAATGAAAATGAAAAACAGACTGGAAAATGCAAACCAAACGCCCCCTTATCTTCTTTGAGATTTTTTCCCATGTAGTATCTCTAAACAGTCTTTCGCGGCCCCATGTTGGGTCTGATATGGATTTATATCATGCCTAATGTGGGCTTGATTTGAATGAATTTATCTTGATTTTTTTTTGATAAAATTTTAACACCCAGGAGAAGTATTGAACTTCTTGCATCATCAAAAATCTACGGTGTAAATATCCTAGGTTGATTTTGATGTGATCAATCAAGTCAAGTTGTATTCTGGTTTGTTTTAATCCCCGTGTCTAAATGTGTAGGAGCTTAGGACTGTAGGAAGTCGAACGAAAGACACAATATACAAGAAGGATGACACGGAGAAGGGCGCCGACGGGCTCGGTACATCTGAGGGACGCGAAGACTGTGAAAGAGTATAACGGTGAAGTAAGAAGGGCGTGCACGACATCCGAGGGACGAGGAACAGGGGAGGAAGCTTGTTCGAGGTGAAAGGCCAGAGTTGGGTTCGGGTGAGCCTAACTTTGGTTGGCCAGAAATCACCCAAACAAAAGAAGTACGAAAAAGTCAAAGTCAATGCAAATGATGACTTTGACCCGCAGGAGATGCCTCAATTGCTAAGTGAGGTGTCTCAGCTACAAAGAAGCAACCTTGCATTCGTGCAGAGCTGAGGCGCCTCAAGTTGAGCTGGAGGCACCTCAGATCAAAACTGAGGCACCTCGAGCCAAATTTTATCAACAGATTACAGTTGATTTTGTGGATAAAAGTTTATCGATTTGAGGTACCTCAGGTCCACGTCCGCCCAATGGTCACTTCACTTTTCGAGCTATAAATAACCCCCTAGACCTAGAAAGAAAGATCAACAACTGGTATTCAATTTCCTAGTCTTTTTATGAGCTTTCTAAGATTGTAAGAGGCTTCTCCGCCTACAACGAAGGAGACTTTTTAGTGCATTTTTCATTGCCTTGGATTAGTAACTTTCTTGGTTGTAACCAAGTGACTTTGGTGTCTCATACTCTTTTATAGTTGTTGTTTATGATTTCACGTAAATTAACTGCCTAAACTAATCTACGTTCTTTGTAAGAATTTACAAAAAATCAAAGTAATCATTGCAGGGCAATTCACCCCCCCCCCCCCCTCTTATCGGCTTACCAATGGTCCAACACACGGGGCTGAATTAGTTGCAATCTGAGGACTCTATATCGATCAGTGGGTTTAACCAAAATCTACTAATGAGCCTATTATGGAAAAATATCAGGCATACATTGGATTTGATATGGATTTATAAGCGGGCCTAATATATTTCCATATCAGGCCCAATTTAGGACTGATATGATTCATATCTGACCCATAGAGTTAGGGTTTAATTAATTTTTCTTATGGCATTTTAACATCTACAAAGAAATAGATATCTTTATGGTAACCAATGAATAATCAGAATTCACCTTATTGATTTTTTCAATAAATTCAAAAATTATCTCCTCTGTGTTTTCTTATTTTTGTTTATCCTTCTTATTCTCGTCTCTCTCTCTTTCCAATGTTCTCTTTAAGATCTGATAATTGAAGTAAAAGTTATATCATCAATGAGAAGTCTCAATCTTCACAATAAATCATAAACTTATATTCTAATATCTTTTTCCTTAATAGCATGTTTAATTGATGTCTGAATTGAAGTTTTTTTTTACATATCAAAAGTTTGACTAAATTAGCATGGCGAGTTAACAAGAAAATTTTAATTTATACGGTGTTTGCCTGATTTAAAATCACCTATCTTTTTTAAAAGAACTATTTTTGTTCTGGTTCAGTTCCTCCTACCTCTTCATTTAATTATCATTTCTCTTCTTATAGAAGAAATATAATAATTATAGCATGACTACAATTAAAGAATAAAGATTTCAAAAAATAATCATAGAATAATTGTAAAATAGGTAAAGGATAGTATAGGGGAAGTATAACTTTCAGAATAGATATGAATCATATCAAATTTACATTGGACCTAATATGAAAAAATATCAGGCTCGTTAAGTCTGATATGAATAAATATCAGGCTCATGTTGGGTCTGATATAAAAAAATATTAGGCCCAACATGAACTTAATATGAATGGGTTTATCGTAATTTTCCACTGTAGGCATGCATATGTGTATCCAAAATAGAGGAAAAAGAAGGAGATCCTCTGTCCCACTTTTTCCCCTATCCCGCCTGTTCCACTCTTCGGTGATGGTCGACGAGTTGTTCGATCGCCGATCGGACACCACCGGCGGTCTTCGGTCGCCGCCCCGAACAAAACTATACCCCTGGGGGTGTACGGTGAACCCATTAGAATTGCCGCAATTGCGATCTCGCTAGATTCACCGTCGAATCCGACGAGATTGCAATTGTAACAATTCCGACTGATTCATCGTTCTTCCAGGACATCATTTGATTCGGGACGACGATCAAAAATCATCGGTGGTGTCCGATCAGCGATCGGACGATTCACGGGCCGTCGTCGGAGAGTGGGACAGGTGAAAAAGTGGGACAAAGGATCCCGTCTAATAAAAGAAGAGGGGAGAGGCAAAAAAAAAAAAAAAAAAAAAAAAAGAGGTTGATGCATATGAAAGAGAAAAATTATGAGAATCTGTATTCATATGAGTGAGAGAAAAAAAGAGAAAAATAATTGTAGGATAAAAATGAAAGATAGTAAATTAAATGTGCCTTTTGATAAATAACAAAATATTGTATTTTTTTATCAATTTATTTTTTATTTATTTATATTAAATATTTAAATTTTATAATCTGATTAATAGATATTCCAATTTCACATTCAGCACATTAAATAAATTAAGAATGTATTTTTTAACAGAACGTTTTAATTTTATTAATAATTCAATCATTATAATATGAAATTGAATCTTAATTAATTAATGAGTATCCTATTTTTTACCACCACGATGATATATTATGTAATTATTGAATTTAAAATGATTTATTTAGCCCTATTAAAATTTTTCAGTTATCAAAATAAATCGAAAAGTATTCATGATGATGAGCTATCTAAACGTATAGTATCTTATGATTACATACTTCATTTTAAAAAAATTATAAAATATATCATAATTAAAAATAAAATTATAGATATGTAAATAATAATTAATAATCCTTTTACTATACCATAATGTTAAAGGCTTATTTTTAATCATCATGGTGGTAAAAGATGATTCGTTCGCCTTCAGTACCCCAATCAATCCGTTCCAGGGCCAACACGGAGGTGATGTATTTCATAGGTATTTTTTACTATCATGATGGCTCAAGGCGATTTGCTCGTCCTAGTGCCTCTATCAATCCGTCCCAAGACTAATACGGAAGAGGTAAATCACGGAGGCTACTAGTTGAATACTTTGGCTAGCGAGTGGAGAGGATGGATATACTGATTTTATCAAAATTTAACTCCTAAACTTTTTGATGGTAATATTCATATATTAATTGCATCCCATAGACACTTGTATTTTTGACCATCATGCTAAATGATGAGGAGGGCACAAGTACATGATTGAAAAAATTTAAAAATTTAAATATATATATTTTCAAAAATAATAATAATTTTAAATACTTCTTTCAAAATTTATTTTTTTTATATATAAAAAAGAGATCAAACTCATTTAAAACACTCCCAAATGTCCTATCAGATAAGGCCACGCTTGTCCTGGATCCTTGTCTATTTTTGTTTCCAGCCAATGCTGTTCGAGAGAGTGGCCAATCATATGATATCAAATCTATCTACGAAACGCAAATAATCGCGATCAGTGCCCGTGTCCATCATGAACCCGACAGTTATGATGACCGCCATCTCCCCATGTATCATTTCCAAACACGTCCCCCGTCTTTTATTAGAATTAAAAAGAAACACTCAGACCGTCCCGCATGCTCATCCTTCCACCACCTGGGTGTGAATTATAAACGACAAACCCATGAAATCTTTTGGCTCTCTTTCGCCACTCCTTTACTTTATTTATGAATGAATGAAGCACTAAGTTGTAGAATGAGACCTCAGCTTGACTCCACTGACTCAAACTCCTCACCGTTGACCCATCACTAATCGAAATGCAGTGGGTTAATTTATTACTAAATCATAATTACTCAACCTTCGATCAGAAGTTGCCTGATCCCTACTCTAGCAAATCGATCCCAAACATCGACACCTGTGCAATAGGTTAAATAATTCTCTTTCATAGAGAATCTCTGCAGCATTATTATACTGAGTGATCTAACAAGATTTACCACTTGACAAAACAGCCGCCGTGTGGCCCATCGTCCAACGCGGCGGCCGCCTCCAATCGCAATCTGTCTTTCTCACACATTGCGTACAGTGGGCGCACTACGTAACCGACCGAATTTTGATGGATCTGCATCCCACTCACTCGCTCGATTCAATCTCGTTCGTTCCGTGACAAAGGCGGCACTCTTACCTCGATCTTCTCCTCACTCCTTCCTCCTGCTGCTCAGCTGCTGCCTCTCCAGACGGATTTGATCTCTCTCCATGCACCTACTTCTCCTACTCCTCTTCCTCTGCTTCCTCGCCGGAGGCAATTCTACCACCGGCGACGAAGAGTTCCGCGCTCTCTTGGAGTTCAGGGAATCTCTGTTCGCCGACAATAATGTCACCTTCCGATCTTGGCGCGCCGGGCAACCTTCCTCTTCCTGCAGCTTCGACGGAATCAAATGCGATTCTGCCGGCTTCGTAGCCGAGATTGATCTCACCAGGGCTGGTGTCTCTGGCGTCGTCTCTTTTGCTTCTCTCTGCCGTCTCCCTCGCCTCTCCGCGCTCTCTCTCGGCTCCAACTCCCTCTCCGGCACCATCTCCCTCGACCTCCGTAACTGCACCCGCCTCCTCCGCCTCGACCTTGCGGGCAATGCCCTCAATGGGAAAGTCCCTGACTTGGCCGCTCTGTCCCAGCTCCAAGTCTTGAACCTCTCCCGCAACCACTTCGGCGGCGCCTTCCCGTGGGCCTCGCTCGCCAATTTCACCGCGCTGCGAGCGCTTAAACTCTCGGGAAACGCCTTCGACCCCAGCCCCTTTCCGGAGGTGGTCACTACCTTGACCAACCTCGAATGGCTCTCCCTCTCTGCTTCCAAGATCCGCGGACCGATCCCGCCGTCGATTGGGAGCATGACGGAGCTCGTTGACCTCGAGCTCTCATCGAATTACCTCACAGGCGAGATTCCGACCGAGATCACGAGTCTCTCAAAGTTGACCACGTTGGAGCTCTACAACAATTCGCTTTCCGGGAGGTTCCCGGCCGGGTTTGGGAATCTCTCCCGAATGGCCTACTTCGATGCGTCTAGAAACCAGCTGGAGGGCGATCTCTCGGAGCTACGAACATTGAATAACCTCGTGTCTCTCCAACTGTACATGAACGGATTTTCCGGCGAGGTGCCGCCGGAGTTCGGGGACTTCCGACACCTTACTAACTTATCTCTCTACCTGAACAGACTCTCTGGGCCGCTTCCGCAGAATCTCGGGAGCTGGGCGGCGTTCTACTTCATCGACGTGTCGACCAATTTCCTTACCGGCAGGATCCCGCCAGACATGTGCAAGAGGAGCACGATGATGGCGTTACTGATGCTAGAGAATAACTTCACCGGCGAGATCCCAGCGAGCTACGCCAATTGCTCTTCTTTGGTCCGGTTCCGGGTGAGCAATAATTCACTCTCCGGCGTGGTTCCGGCCGGCCTCTGGAGCCTTCCCAATTTGAATATACTCGACCTTGCAAGCAACACATTCGAAGGATCGATCAGCGCGGATATTGGCCACGCCAAGTCTCTGTATCAGCTGTATCTCAGCAAGAACAAATTCTCCGGCGAGTTACCGACAGAGATCGGAGAGGCGACGTCGATAGTCAACATGGATTTGTCGTACAACCAATTCTCCGGCATGATTCCGCTAAGCATTGGCGACCTGAAGAATCTCCAAAGTATTAATTTTGGATATAACGCCTTCTCTCACAAAATCCCAGATTCCGTCGGATCGTGTGCTTCATTGAACTCGATCAACCTTACCGTGAACAACCTCACTGGGCCAATCCCGGTGACCCTCGGCGAACTCACGCGACTTAACTCGCTGGATCTCTCGAACAACCAGCTCTCCGGTGAGATACCGGCGAGCCTCGCCATGCTAAAGCTATCTGCTCTCGACCTCTCCAACAATCGACTCGCCGGCGCAATCCCTGCGGCGCTCTCCATCTCCGCTTATAACGGTAGCTTCAACGAGAACCCAGGACTCTGCGTCAGCGGCGGCGGCAGCGGCACCTACAGTCTCAGCTCTGTCAGGCGCTGCTCCACGGTTAAGATGCGCTACTCGGAGGAGTTACGCGCTACCGTGACATCTTTCTTGGCCGTAGTCGCCGTTATCCTTGTCTGCGTCGGTCTCTCCATCTTGCTATGGAACTGGAAGCGTCGTGCCGATGGTAGCGGCATCGTGAGCACCATAAAAAAGGGCCTTTCTTGGGACCTGAAGTCGTTCCGCGTACTGGCGTTCGACGAGCAAGAGATCCTCGACGCGATTAAGCCGGAGAACCTCATCGGGAAAGGCGGATCAGGCGAGGTGTACCGAGTAGAGCTGGCGAGCGGAGAGGTGATGGCGGTGAAGCACATAATGCACCACCCCTCGAGGGACACGAAGGAACGGAGCTCGGCATCGTTGATCGGGGGTTCCGGGCGCGGGCAGTGGCACTCGCCGGCTAGGGAATTCGAAGCAGAGGTGGCGACGTTGAGCGCTGTGCGCCACACCAACGTGGTGAAGCTCTACTGCAGCATAACAAGCGAGGAGTCCAGCCTACTGGTGTACGAGTACTTGCGCAACGGGAGCCTCTGGGACTGGCTCCACATGCCGGCTCTGTCGCCGGGGAAGACAGTGGAATTGGGGTGGAAGGAGAGGTTGGAGATCGCGTTGGGGGCGGCAAGGGGGCTGGAGTACCTGCACCACGGCTGGGACCGCCCCATCCTCCACCGGGACATCAAGTCCAGCAACATCCTGCTCGACGACCGCTTCAAGCCGTGCATCGCCGACTTCGGGCTCTCCAAGGTGCTTCACTCCGGCGGCGACGCATCATCCACGCATGTCATCGCGGGCACCCACGGCTACATTGCTCCAGGTGACGATCTCTCTCTCTCTCTCTCTCTCTCGATCCATCTTCAAATCGTGGTGGTCGATGGAGTAATTAATCAATCCACTCGAATGGTTGGTTCGCAGAGTATGCTTACACGTGGCAGGTGAACGAGAAGAGCGACGTGTATAGCTTCGCGGTGGTGCTGATGGAGCTGGTGACGGGAAGACGGCCGGTAGAGGAGGAGGAGTTCGAAGAGAGCAAGGACATTGTGGAGTGGGTGTCGAAGAGGGTCGGCAGCAAGGCAGGGGTGATGAGTCTGGTGGACGGACGGATCCCGGAGTGGGCCAAATTGGAGGCCGTGAAGGTGCTGAGGGTGGCGGTGATGTGCACGGCAGCAATCCCGGCGATGCGCCCGTCGATGAGGACGGTGGTGCAAATGCTAGAGGAGGCCGGCAGGAGGCGAGCTTTGAAGGCCAATGGCGGGGGGAAGGAAGCGAGTGAGAAACTGAAGCAGTAAACGGGAGTCGTATTGAAGACCTTTCCTTTTATTTTGGATGTTGTTAGGCCTGTAAATCCAAATATAATTAACCTTATGTATATATAATTATCTTCTGAATAATAATCCTATATATAATTGTCTTTTGTATAATAATGCCCTTGCTGTACTCGTCGGTCATCAGGTTGAAATCAATCTTTGACCGAGAAGATGATTAGGGGGTTTTGTCCTGTGTTGTCTGAACACAAAAGTAGTGAAGTTAAGTATCCATTGACTATATAATTGTCTGGAGTTTAGTATATTAATTGTTAATTAGATAATACAGTTAAATTTCTATCTTTATCTATAAGTTTTTTTAATTCATGATTAAAAATACTATTTCATCGTACTAATATATTCTCTAACCCCAAGGTAGTATTCTCTCACTATTTGTGAAGGGTCGGTAAATGATTTAGTCTTCGTTCTTGTAAGATTCACTTGATTGGCTTCAAGTATAAGTTACGAATTTATAAGTGGTTGGAAGTTTTCCAGTAACATTTGTTCGGACAATAGACATCCGATTAAGATTGATCAGGTTATCCAAGTTTGAGTTTAATTCAAGTTGAGATTTTGATATTTAATTTATACGTTAAGTCGGTTGAGCGAAGAGTCATGTATATCAAAGTTGACTATATACTTAATAAGATATGAAAAATTTAAGTGAAATAAATTTGATCGGACGCTTGGTAATCGAAAGTCTAACATAGAGTTAGCACGAGACAGAAAGTCCAAGTGAGTGATGGAAGACTGAATACTTGGTGATGACGAAAGTTCTGATAGGTCAAGATTGATCGGATACTAGGTAATAATTATGTCCCAGTAGGTCAATGTTGACCAAATGCTAGATAACGAGAGGTCTCTATAAGTCAATGTTGACCAGATACTGGGCAAAAGAAGTCATAGTAGATTGAGGTCAAACTAATATCATGTAAGATAAGAATTCAATTTAGTAAGGGCGACACAGAAATATTAGTAGATTGCTAGGACATATTGATTGACTAATAAACTCTAAACTCCAAAATTATAATTTTAAGATGATTTTAAGATTTGCTATGGTAATTACGGTTTCTGCTATAGTAACAAGGGTTACTACAGTAGTTGGGGATCACTACAAACCTTATATCTCAAAAATTAAGGTTACTATTGTAATTTCGAGGGTTGTTATAGTAGCTTTATGGTTTGCTATGTTAACTTTAGGGGTTGCTATAGTAGCCTATTGATAGGGTTGAACGAGCCCTGATAGGGACGAAGGATGAAGAAGCTATCTAATACAACAGCGGTAGGTTAGACAACCCTCTGTCCGAGGTCCCGGGAATCCCTGAGGGCGACGCGCCCGGGAAGGGCAGCTGGAAATCCCTCTCGGGAGCACCCCGGGAGGTTAGGCCCCGAGAACACCTCGGGAGCCGTGGCCTGTGAAAACCCCGAGCTCTACTCGGGGGTGGAGTCCCCGCAGTAACCGACCTCAGACGCGAACCTCTCTCGAGGTATGGATAAGCACCCCCGTCATAAAAGGTCTTCGCGACCCCTGAATCTCGCAGCGGGCCGAAGTCAAGAAGGGAGCAGACCTTTTCAAAAGGTATCCCATGACCACCGAACAAGGAGGGAGACGTGGCTGAAGTGCGGGAGATGCGATACCGATTAGGGGGCACGTCTATCATGTCGTCATCGGTATAAAAGGTAGTACAACTCCTTCGGTAAGGGGGTTACTGTCTCTCATTCTACATACTGTCTTTCTCTTTCTCACTACCATTACTCTTCGGACGACCTACAAACTTGAGCGTCGGAATGGACTCCGCCAGACCCCCACCGGGGTCCCCTAACGGTTGTGTTAAGTTCGCAGGACCCCAAGTTCCTCCTCGGCGCCACAACTTCCACGCGGGCTGAACCTCGATGACTGGCCATCGTCGACGACTCCTTCCGGAACAAATTTGGCGCCGTCTGTGGGAAACTAACAAAGCACCTGAAGGAGCACCGATGGCAGGATCGGAGGGACAACCCCTTACCCTCACAAGAGAGGAACTTGTCCGTCTAGTAGCTAGCGCCATTAAGGAAGCACTGGAGCAGCACCAAGTCGAACAGGATGTCCCACAACCAAGGGGTCCAGCGAGGGAGGAGTGTTAGTGATATGAGAGAAGTGTCCTAAGGCAATCGCCTTATGATTGTAATCATTTATTTTAATAAATGAATATTCATTATTTGAGTATACATGTTTATGTATTTGATTGAGATCTTAAACACATTTACTGAATGCCCGCAATACAATTCACAACATGAGAGAATTTGTGATGAATTCATAACTAGTGATTATCTCTACATGTGCAATTGTGAAGTATTGAAATTGTCCCTAGTCGATGAATTGATAAATACGGACACTATCAATTCTGTTGAGACTAGCATGGGTTATTCTCTAATCAGCTGATTCTCACTGGCTGGTGACATTGAGATGTTTGGAGATAAACATGAATGCTAGTTAAGGGAACTAGTTCATTGGAGTGACTGGCTGTAAAACTTCATATAGTAGTCTACATATAGATATGTCAGTGAAGTTCTTACTGCAGCTTAAGTGCGATGTTCCTTTGACTTGCGGTGTTCAAGTCATCTTGGTCATGGAGACTTATACATTGACATCTTAAGCAAGCATCTCCAAGAAGGTGTGGACCCAGGATGATTGGGTATAAGCCGAAGTGCCCGAAGATGTTTGAACAGCCTATAAAGGATTCAGCACTCCTTGCGAGGAGATGTATACTCGAGGCCTATCGTCGGATTGTTACTCGAAGCCTCTGGCCAGAGCATGACATGTTCAGAGTATGAATCTCTTAAATACATGAGAGTAATTAGAATCCGTAGGACGAGAAAACGTTACTTGGGCTAGGTGTGACGTAGTCAGCCTAGTGGGGACTGACACATATAGACCATGTCCTGAACCAAGTGGGTATAAGATGGTGAAGGAAATGGGGCACGATTCATTATAGCTGTTGAAGGGTTTCAGAATTGTTTCTGAGGACAACCGTTGATCTTTCAATTAATTGGGGATCATGATGTACTACTAGGTGCCACTCATGATCGTTCTATAATTGATTAATTATAGACGGCCAACATAAATCGAAAGCATATTTAGTCGCACGCACTACGAGTAATCCGAGGGATTTAAAACGAGTTGAAAATTAGATTTTTCAATCAAGAGAGATTAGGTTTGGTTGAGCCAAACGATAAGACAAATCTGAATTTATCAGAGATGCATCGGAAGCGTAAAATGGCTAAGTCTTTTGAAGACTTAATAAATGAATTAAATAAGTTTAATTCATTAGGGGCGTGGCTTGGATGGGCCTGCAAAAGAGGGTCTCCATCCTCTTTGCTTGGCCGGCCACAACAAAGGGAGAGAACCAAGTTTTGGATCAATTTATAAAATAAACCAAGTGTGGTTTGTTTTATAATAAACCAAGGTTTGGTTTATTTCTTCATGGAAATTAAAATGAACCATGGATTAGTTTATTTTATAAAATCAATCATTGATTGATTTACCATGATAAGAAAATTTATTCCATAAAAGAGAAGAGACTTGATTGATTTTTATCATGAATTAAAATATAATTTTAACCATGAAATAAAATCAAACTTGGCAAGATGGAATAAGTTATTCTATATTTGAGAGGCTTGATGGTTGAGAGGCTACTATATAAAGGACCCAAGGCAAGGCTTGAAAAACAATTGAAGAGATCAAGGCATAGGCTCTCTCCCTCTCTTTCTCTCCTTCTCTTCTCCCCTTCTTGCCGTGCGCCAACCATCCCCAAGAAGGAGCACCAAGTCGGCCGCCCCTGCCCTTTCCCTGCCGGCCATCTTTTTGTGGTTAGTCTTCCGACTTCTCTCTTGGTTTTTCTTGTCGCGTTCTCGGAGAATCTAGTAGTTCTCGAGAACACGAAACTCGTGGCTTTGCGAAGTCATCCCGAAGATACTCGGCGTGGACGCGAATAGAGGCGGAGCTTCCAAGGGACGCTTACGATTGGATCTCGTCCCTTCCTTCGAGTTACGTGAGGTAATATGTAAATTAGTTTACGTTTCTGTAAAATTTTAAATATATGATCATGTCTACACAAGATAAAATTGCATGCTTAGATGTGTGGTTAAATAATCTGAGAAATTATTTATGCTAAACCTTCCGCTGCACGTAATTAATTTTAAAATTACGAACCCACATCCATGTCAACATGCACCCGGTCCCAACAGTGGTATCAGAGCTAGGTTTGTGTTCGACATAATCATATAATTATTTTTGTGAAAAACTTTGTCATGATCTCAATTTTGGAAAATTTTCCAATTATGGAAACTTTCCAATTATGGTAAATTTTCGATTTAGGAATTTCAAAGTTTGGAAATCCTCATGAAATTTTGCAAACTTTTGAAATATCTCTGTTTCTGAAATTTTATGATAATTGTGGAAACTTACCATTTTTGGAAACTTTCCAATTTTGGAAATTTCCATTTTTAGAAATTTTCCAATTTTGGAAATATGTAAATTTCTTTGTACCAGAAACTTACAATTATTCTGAAAACCTTTTATTTTCGGAAACTTTCCATTTATGGAAAGCTTGCAATTTTGGACACTTTCTTTCAAGAAAGTCTAGACAAATTATGGTAATATTAATTGGCATTTAAATTCATAATTGGAAATTAAATTATTTACAAAATTCTTTATTTTGGATTGAGCCTCGGGGAGCCGTCCAATTTAAAGTTAGTTGTTATAATTAAATTTCCTAAATTTGATTTAAGCTGTCAAATGTTTAATTTGGATTGAGTCTCGGGGAGCCGTCCAAATTAAGTTATTAATATTAATTTTCCATAAATAAAATATGTGATCAAATCTTGAAAAATTTTGAGGTGATTCTCAAACGATTATTTCCTTATTTGATTTATGAGGTGATGCTCTTACATATTATTGTCTTTAAAATTAATTAGGAAAATTGTTTCCTATAGAGTATATTTCCTTAAATAAGATTTTCATGAAAATAATATGTGATTGAATTAAGGAAATCTGTCTCTTAATTTATAAGATTTGATTTAGAAAAATCAAAGTCTTAAATATATTAATTCCGAAATTGATTATGATAATTTAGGAAATTGTTTCCCAAAAATAATTCCTTGAATAAAGTATGAAATTAAAATTAGGAAATCCGGTTCCTAATTCAATTAATGAGACTTGATAAATTAAGTCACATACATACTTTATTAAGGAAATCGTTAGAACATGACATAATTACATGTCATGAATGTGCATAAAAGAAAAGGATGAGACCCAAAACCCCTTACAAAATATTAAGGCCAACACCTTCCATTAATATGGTTAGAACCGGAGTTTTGTTTCTCGTTTGGGTTGATGGGCACATCTATGCCCGGCTTGAATCTCAACATGTTCAAACCATGGAATTAGTTTATGATTAATATAATTGGAGTCAGAGGTCAATCCTTAGTTTTGGTTGTTGGACACATCTAAGCCTGACTAAACGGTTGAATGAGCTCCAACCATGTTAAAACTATTTCTTGATTAATGGGTCAGCCTTAAGCTTGGAGCATCGATTTGTTGTGCCACAGCCAAGGTCGATGTAAAGAGAGGTGCAGTTGGGTGCTATGTATATTGTTGCATACTTGTTAATGAGTTAACAACCCAATGATTTATGCAAACATTCAATTAGTTGATAGCATAATATGATAGTTACATATGTATAATATGTAATCGGTATAATTACCTACCTTTATAGCTAAGAATAACTTGATGGACTCTAGCCATGGTTGTTCTTTTCTATGGTTGGATATCAACCTATTTGTAGATGTTCCTACGATCTCCCGAATTGATAAAAAGGGTTATTCAATTCGGAAAATAAATAGGATTTAATTAATGTATATTGATGCATTCTTTATCATTCTTATCACATAAGCTCAATTTGTATTTCTAGGATAATCACCTGATCATGTATTCTCTGAATTTGCGTTCCATTTTGGACATCAATAAGCTGACTGGGCTAAACTTCATGGACTGGCTTCGAAACCTGAGGATCGTTCTCAAGGCAGAAAAGCTTGCTTATGTCCTTGAAGAATAACTTCCCAACCATTCTCATGAAGATGCAACTCCAGACCAGTTAGTGGCCTATCAGAAACATGTGGCCGATTCTGAACTTGCGAGTTGCATCATGCTGGCCGCTATGGTACCTGAGCAACAAAAGCAGCATGAGCATATGGATGCTCATACCATCGCCTTCCATCTTGTTTGACGAGCAGGCGAGATCCGAAAGGTTTGAGGTCTCCAAACTCCTCTTCACCTCTAAGATGCAGGAAGGCACTTCTGTCTCACAGTTTGTGTTGAAGATGTTGGGGTACATTGAGCGTCACTGCGGCAAGGAGGGCCACTGGCGAAGAAACTGCAAGGTTTATCTTGAGTCCTTGAAGAAGAAGGCATCCGATGCCCCATCCTCTTCAGGTATCTTCGTTATTGAATGTCACTATATTTCCTCGTACACCTGGGTACTTGATATTGGGTGTAGCTCACATATATGTAATGACATACAGGGGCTAAGGAATAGAAGAAGACTCGTCAAGGGAGAAGCGAATTTGCGAGTTGAAAATGGAGCAAAGATTGCTACTATTGCCATCGGAACATATTTGCTAAAGCTCCCTACTGGACTTGTCTTAGAATTGGATAATTGTTATTTTGTTCCTTCATTAATAAAGAACATTGTATCTATTTCATACTTGAATGAAAAGGGTTATCATTTAATTTTAGTAACAATTGTTGTTACATAACTTTAAATGGTGTTCTTTATGGTACCGGAACTTTATGCAATGGTATCTACACGTTAGATTTATCCGGTGATGTTTTCAATATTGAAGTTAGCAACAAACGTGCTCGAATAGATAATCAAATAGACTCCTATACGTGGCATTGTCGTCTTGGCCATGTAAGTAAGAAACGCATGACCAAATTGTTAGTAATATGAGAGAAGTGTCCTAAGGCAATCGCCTTATGATTGTAATCATTTACTTTAATAAATGAATATTCACTATTTGAGTATACATGTTCGTGTATTTGATTGAGATCTTAAACTCATTTACTGAATGTCCGCAATACAATTCACAGCATGAGAGAATTTGTGATGAATTCACAACTAGTGATTATCTCTACATGTGCAATTGTGAAGTATTGAAATTGTCCCTAGTCGATGAATTGATAAATACGGACACTATCAATTCTGTTGAGACTAACATTGGTTATTCTCTAATCAGCTGATTCTCACTGGCTGGTGACATTGGGATGTCCGGAGATAAACATGAATGCTAGTTAAGGGAACTAGTTCATTGGAGTGACTAGCTGTAAAACTTCATATGGTAATCTACATATAGATATGTTAATGAAGTTCTTACTGCAGCTTAAGTGCGATGTTCCTTTGACTTGCGGTGTTCAAGTCATCTTGGTCATAAAGACTTATACTTTGACATCCTAAGCAAGCATCTCCAAGGAGGTGTGGATCCAGGATGATTGGGTATAAGCCGAAGTGCCCGAAGATGTTTGAACAGCCTACAAAGGATTCACCACTCCTTGCGAGGAGATGTATACCCAAGGCCTATCGTCGGATTGTTACTCGAAGCCTCTGGCCAGAGCATCACATGTTCCAAGTATGAATCTCTCAGAAACATGAGAGTAACTAGAATCGTTGGACGAGAAAGACATTACTTTGGCTAGGTGTGACGTAGTCAGCCTATTGGGGACTGACACACATAGACCGTGTCCTGAACTAAGTGGGTATAAGATGGTGAAAAGAATGAGGCACGACTCATTATAGCTGATGAAGGGTTTCAGAATTATTTCTGAGGTCAACCGTTGATCTTTCGATTAATTGGGGGTCATGATGTACTACTAGGTGCCACTCATGATCGTTCTATAATTGGTTGATTATAGACGGCCAACATAAATCGAAAGCCTATTTAGTCACACGCACTACGAGTAATCCGAGGGATTTAAAACTAGTTGAAAATTGGATTTTCCGATCAAGAGAGATAAGTCGAATCTGAATTTATCAGAGACGCATCAGAAGCTTAAAATGGCTAAGTCTTTTGAAGGCTTATTGGACGAATTAAATGAGTTTAATTTGTAAGGTGATGGCTTGGATTTGGCCAGCCAAAGAGGGTCCTCACCCTCTTTGGTTTGGCCGGCCACAATAAAAAGGGAAACCAAATTGTTTGGTTTAAATTATAAAATAAATCGAGCGTGATTTGTTTTATAAAATTATGGATAAAGAAATTTATATAAAAAAATTTATATAAAGAAATTTATAGAAATTTATTCTTGTTTATGGAAATTAAAATGAACCATAGATTGGTTTATTTTATTTTATAAAATCAATTATGAATTGATTTTTCCATGATAAGAAAAATTTATATAATAAATTTCTTGTAAAAATTTATTCCATAATAAAGGGGAGACATGGTTGTTTTTATTATAAATTAAGTTATAATAAAAACTTGACATAACGGAATAATTCATAGAAAAATTTATAAGATAAATTTCTTATGAAAAATTTATTCCGTTAAAAGGAGACTTGGCGATAAAGAGGCTACTATATAAAGGTACAAAGACAAGGCTTGGAAATTAATTCAAGAGATCAAGGATTCTTGCCTAGCCTCTCTTCCTCTCCTTCTCTCCCTCTCCCTCTTCTAGGGCCGGCTACCCTCTCCCTCTTCTAGGGCCGGCTGCCCTCACCTCCTTTGCCGTGAGCCACCTCCACCAAGAAGGTGCCAAAGAAGAAGAAGAAGCGGGGCGCGACTCCTTCCTTCCTCCCGGAATCTTGATTCCGTTTTTCGTTTGGTGATTAGTTTTCCATCTCTCTCTCTTGATATTCTTGTC
The DNA here is from genome assembly GCA_024364735.1 of Boesenbergia rotunda. Taxonomy (NCBI): domain Eukaryota; kingdom Viridiplantae; phylum Streptophyta; class Magnoliopsida; order Zingiberales; family Zingiberaceae; genus Boesenbergia; species Boesenbergia rotunda. Next base: position 536,337 of record JAGFNQ010000437.1, on the reverse strand, counting down.
GTGTCTTTGGAGAATCTAGTAGTTCTTGTCGGCACGAAACTCGTGGCTTTGCGAAGTCATCCCGAAGAAAACTCGGCGTGGACGCGAATAGAGGCGGAGCTTCCAAGGGACGCTACGATTGGATCTTGTCCCTTTCTACAAGTTACGCGAGGTATCAAGTAAATTAGTTTACTTTCTGCAAAATTCTAAATGTATGATCATGTCTCCACAACATAAGGTTGCATGCTAGATACGTGGTTAAAATAATTTGAGAAATTATTTATGCTAAATCTTCTACTGCACGTAATTAAATTTTAAAATTACGAACCCGTATCCATGTCAACATGCACCCGGTCCCAACACAAATTACACCGATGTGGAATTCTGGAATCATTTGAACCCGGTTCATTTGATACATACGAATCATGCCTAAAAGGCAAGATGACCAAATTACCCTTTTCCGGAAAAGGTAAACCAGTGGGAGAATTGCTTGGTCTAATACATACTGATGTATGTGGGCCAATGTCAACTCTAGCACAAGGAGGTTATAGCTACTTCATTACCTTTATCGATGATCACTCATGAGTCGGGTATGTGTTCTTAATGAAACACAAATCTGAAGCTTTTGAGAAATTCAAAAGGTTCAGAAGTGAAGTAGAGAAACAGCTTGGCAAAAGTATTAAGATACTTCGATCCGATCGGGAAGGTGAATACAATGGGATATTGTCTCAATGGACTCCGCCATATACACCACAGCATAATGGTGTATCTGAGAGGCGTAACCGAACCTTGATGGACATGGTTAGATCTATGATGAATCATGCAACTCTTCCAAAATCCTTTTGGGGCTATGCGCTTAAGACAACTGTTTACTTACTAAACAGAGTCCTGACCAAGATAGTCTCTACTACTCCATATGAGACGTGGAATAGTAAGAAATCTCATTTATCTCACCTAAAGATATGGGGTTGTCCTGCTTATGTAAAGCGGACTGTATCAGACAAATTGGATGCTAAGTCTGATAAATGTCTATTTATTGGATACCCTAAGGAAACGAAAGGTTACCAATTCTATCATCCCTTGGAACAAAAGGTGTTTGTTTGAAGGCATGCTGTATTTCTAGAAAAAGAATTTCTTTTACAAGAAAACAATGGGAGTAGCATTGAATTTGAAGAAGTTCAAGAAACTCCAATAGACATTACAGAGACACCTAGTCTAGACCCACAACCAATAACTCATAATGATGAGCTATCAGTTGAACCTAAAACAACACCACTTTTTCGTAGGTCTGATAGGGCACGCAATATTTCAGAGAGATACGGATTTCTCATAAGTGAATCGAATGACATGTTACTCATTAACGATGACGAACCTATCAGTTATGAAGATGTTCTGAAAAATTCAGAAAGGGATAAATGACTTGAAGCCATGAAGTTGGAAATGGATTCCATATATAAAATCAAGTATGGGACTTGGTTAACCCACCTGAAGGGATTAAGCCCATAGGGTACAAGTGGGTTTTCAAGAAGAAAACCGACATGGAAGGTAATGTTATTACCTTTAAGGCTAAATTAGTGGCAAAAGGATATCGTCAGAAACAATGAATTGATTATGACGAAACCTATTCGCCAATAGCTATGCTTAAATCCATTCAGATGCTCCTGGCCATAGTAGCTCATTATGATTATGAGATATGGCAAATGGATGTGAAAACAACTTTTCTTAATGGAAACCTGCTTGAGGATGTATACATGATACAACCTGAAGGTTTCACATCGGTTAATAAAACCAAAGTATGCAAGCTTCGACGATCCATATATGGACTAAAGCAAGCATCCAGGAGCTGGAACATCCGTTTTGATGAGACAATCAAAGAGTTTGATTTCTCACAAAATCCTGACGAACCTTGTGTGAACAAGAAGGTTAATGGGAGTGCAGTCGTATTCCTACTGTTATATGTCGATGACATATTACTTATAGGAAACGATATATCAGTCTTAGAGTCAGTTAAAATTTGGTTGCCCAAAACTTTCTCCATGAAAGACCTGGGAGAAGCAACCTATATCCTTGGGATTAGAATCTATAGAGATAGATCGAAACGATTGCTTGGTCTTTCGCAGTCTACATATATAGACCGAGTGCAAGAAAGGTTTAGCATGTCGAAATCCAAGAAAGGTTACCTTCCCATCAGGCATGGGATCAACCTTTCGAAGTCTATGTGTCCGCGCACAGAAAACGAGAGGATTTGCATGAATAAGATTCCTTATGCATCCGCGATAGGATCTATCATGTATGCTATGTTATGTACTAGGCCCGATGTATCGTATGTTCTGAGCGTCACAAGCAGATACCAGTCTGATCCAGGAATGGATCATTGGGCGGCTGTCAAGACAATCCTCAAGTACTTAAGAAGAACTAAGGATGTGTTCCTAATATATGGAGAAGGTGATATGGTAATACGTGGGTATACAGATGCCAGTTTCCAGACAGATAAGGATGACTCCAAATCTCAGTCTGGATACATATTTATTTTGAATGGAGGCGTAATAAGTTGGAAGAGTTCCAAGCAAGACACCGTAGCGGATTCTACCACGGAAGCGGATTATATTGCAGCTTCGGAAGCAGCAAAAGAAGCAGTCTGGATCAAGAAGTTTGTCTCAGAACTTGGTGTGGTTCCTGTTGATGCAGTCTGGCCCTGATTGTTATTTTAGTGTTGACACCGATTTTAGTTTAGGTTGATGATTATGATGATTATGATTAAGTCCTGATCGAGGATTAGGCAGGGTTTGGAAAATCCTAACCTGGAGGGTTAGGTGTGAAAAATCCTAGCTTGGAGGGCTAGGTGTTGGAAAGTCCTAATTCGGAAAGGTTGGGTGAAAAGTCCTAGCTTGGAGGGCTAGGTGAAAAGTCCTAACTTGGAGGGTTAGGTGCAAAGTCCCAACTTGGTGAATTAGGTGAAAAGTCCTGGCTTGGAGGGTCAGGTGCCTAGCTTGGAGGGCTAGGTTGGATGAAGTTCTAACTCGGAAGGGTTGAGTGAAAAGTCCTAGCTTGAAGGGCTAGGTGAAAAGTCCTAGCTTGGAGGGCTAGGTGAAAAGTCCTAACTTGGAGGGTTAGGTGCAAATTCCCAACTTGGAGAGTTAGATGGAAAAATCCTTAGCTTGGAGGGCTAAGGTGGATGAAACCCTAGCTTGGAGGGCTGGGTTTGACTCCCTGGATCGGTCTGGTGACCGATCAGGGATATTGGCACGCTGCCCCTTCGGGGATCGGTCTGGTGACCGATCCAGCGATGTCTGATCGGTCCGGTGACCGATCAGGGAGCAAGCAGGTTCCTCACTGACTAGCTCCTGATCAGTCTGGTGATCGATCAGGGAGCAAACAGTGAGTGAGTTCTCCTCCGGATCAGGCCCTGGATCGGTCCGGTGATCGATCAGGGACTTGGGATATGATTACAGAATTACTGTTCATATGTCCTGATCGGTCTGAGTGACCGATCAGGCTTCACTCTGATCGGTCTGGTGACCGATCAGGCTTCACTCTGATCGGTCTGGTGACCGATCAGGCTCCACTCTGATCGGTCCGCTGACCGATCAGGTTGTGTTGCCGTGAGAGCTGAGAATCCCAGCACAGAGGTGGATCGATCTGGTGACCGATCCACAAGCCCTGAATCGGTCCGGTGACCAATCACTTTAATTCAAATTGCACTGTCAGACGCGATTAGAGCGTCTGATCGTATCTGATTCTCTGCGCTTCACTTCTGAATCTTGATTTACTGCTTGATATGCTGCTCTAACACTCTGATTAAGCTGCAGGTGACAGGGGAGGATTCAAACACTCAAGGAGAAGTCAATGGAGGCTTTCCTTGGAGCAGGTTTGTCCGTTTTCCATCTCAGGTTGCAACGGCCGGAGCTGCAGACTGGAGCCGCTGACTGGAGCTTGGCTGAGGGAGCTCAGGAAGTCCAGGGAAGGCTCAGTGGTAGCTGGCGTTGGCAGTGAGGTAGCTGGAGGCTGCAGGAGATGCTGTCACCTGATGTTGAGTGGAGAAACAAAAAGGGCGGAGAAGGCTTCGTGGTGAAGAGTACTGTTTTTGCGAACTGAGTTTCTTGCCACGCCTTGAGTTCTCCACAACTTGCTTGCTGTGTTTCTGAAGTTCTCATCACCTTGAGCAAGCTACTGCATTCTTGAAGCAACCATTACTTGAGCGCTTGAAGGAGAGAACAAGAGGCTTGGAGTCCGACAGCAGGAAGACACGAGGAAGGGTTCCTTGCGTGAGATCGCCGCTGGGTGGAGCTCGGGAAAGCTTGTTGTGTTCTTGTCTTTGCTGAGTGCTTGAGTAAGATCCTTCCTATTGTTTCATTGTGCTTAAACATATATTTGTGATTGAAACGCTGTGGAGAGGTTTCTCCACCGAGAAGGAGGTTGTCTTCTATCCGGTGTTAACCGGGGCTTGATCTGCCGACGATCAAGGGATCGCCCACCTTAAGGGCACGCCAAGGAGTATGGGCAAGTTATCCCCGAACCTTGTAAACCCTCCTTGTTAGCGATCTTGCTAGTTGTGTTTGTTTTGCTTTCGTTTCTATTTTTAGTTTTCTGCACACTCTGTTTTCTACTCTTTCCGCTGTGCTACTGATATCTGAGTTGCAGAGACTTCATAAGTGTTTAAAGTCGAAGTGATTGGCTATATTTACCCTCCCCCCCCCTCTCTAGCCATCCTTTTCCAACAGTTCCAACCATTGATGAAGCAATACCGGTTTACTGCGACAACAATGGAGCTATTGCACAAGCGAAGGAACCAAGGTCTCATCAGCGATCCAAACATGTGCTTCGCCGCTATCATCTGATCAGAGAGATTATAAGTAGGAATGATATACAAATTGAGAAAATTCCCACTGAATGGAATTTAGCGGATCCTTTAACTAAGACCTTGCCTCAAAGCAAGTTTGAGGGTCATGTTAGAGCCTATGGTATTGGGTACCATAGCGATTGACATTAGGCCAAGTGAGAGTTTGTTAGTGATATGAGAGAAGTGTCCTAAGGCAATCGCCTTATGATTGTAATCATTTATTTTAATAAATGAATATTCACTATTTAAGTATACATGTTTGTGTATTTGATTGAAATCTTAAACTCATTTACTGAATGTCCACAATACAATTCACAGCATGAGAGAATTTGTGATGAATTCACAATTAGTGATTATCTCTACATGTGCAATTGTGAAGTATTGAAATTGTCCCTAGTCGATGAATTGATAAATACGGACACTATCAATTCTGTTGAGACTAGCATGGGTTATTCTCTAATCAGCTGATTCTCATTGGCTGGTGGCATTGAGATGTCTGGAGATAAACATGAATGCTAGTTAAGGAACTAGTTCATTGGAGTGACTGGCTGTAAAACTTCATATGGTAGTCTGCATATAGATATGTCAGTGAAGTTCTTACTGCATCTTAAGTGCGATGTTACTTTGACTTGCGGTGTTGAAGTCATCTTGGTCATGGAGACTTATACTTTGACATCCTAAGCAAGCATCTCCAAGGAGGTGTGGACTCAGGATGATTGGGTATAAGCCAAAGTGCCCGAAGATGTTTGAACAACCTACAAAGGATTGACCACTCCTTGCGAGGAGATGTATACCCGAGGCCTATCGTCGGATTGTTACTCGAAGCCTCTGGCCAGAGCATGACATGTTCAGAGTATGAATCTCTTAAATACATGAGAGTAATTAGAATCCGTAGGAGGAGAAAACATTACTTGGGCTAGGTGTGACGTAGTCAGCCTAGTGGGGACTGACACATATAGACCATGTCCTGAACCAAGTGGGTATAAGATGGTGAAGGGAATGGGGCATGATTCATTATAGCTGCTGAAGGATTTCAGAATTGTTTCTGAGGACAAACGTTGATCTTTCGATTAATTGGGGATCATGATGTACTACTAGGTGTCACTCATGATCGTTCTATAATTGATTAATTATAGACGGCCAACATAAATCGAAAGTCTATTTAGTCACACGCACTACGAGTAATCCGAGGGATTTAAAACGAGTTGAAAATTAAATTTTTCAATCAAGAGAGATTAGGTTTGGTTGAGCCAAACGATAAGTCGAATCTGAATTTATCAGAGATGCATCGGAAGCGTAAAATGACTAAGTCTTTTGAAGACTTAATAGATGAATTAAATAAGTTTAATTCATTATGGGCGTGGCTTCGATGGGTGATAGATACCATTTTATTGATCATTTGAGTTGCTAAAATCCATGTTTGACCTATGTTTTTATTGCTTAATTGTGAAATTTCCCTAGGTTTTAGGATTTTCTCTTATTTTGGACTTAATTGAAAATTTACACAATTTTTGGATTATTTGGCCACTAATTTTCTGATATATTCTTGTAGGCATGAAAGGATCCTGGACCTAGAGCATATTGGGTCAAACTTGAGTCGGAAGTGAACCGGATCGAATTGTCAAGCTTACGATTAATCCGAGCCGTCCGATTCAAGAGCGGCTAGATCTGAGCCATCCGGGACGATCTGAAGCAATTCGAGCTAGGGTTAGGGTTGATCAAGCTCTAGGATCAAGATCTGAAGGTTTCATTCCAATCAGAGCTCAATCAACCGCTGGATCAAGCAAGGAGGGCTCTAGATCGTCCATTCAAAGACTAAGTTGATCTGGACCATCCGTTGCACATCTGGAGGATCCGAGCTACCACGAGGCAGATCCTGACCCTAGATCATCATCATAAAAATTTGGATCAAATCAGAGCAAGATCAGCCGTTGGATCTCCTCCGATCAATCTGGGTCGTCCGTTGATAACTATTTAATCAAAACGCAGCAGCCTTCCTTCCTCGTCGCGTCCTCGCCGCAGCTGTTTGCGTTTGGTTTCTTCTTCGTTTCTTCTCGTTTTCTTCAGCAAATTCTTCATCTGAAGGCGTGACCACCTCGATTCGAGCTCATTCTTGAGTGACAGCAAGAATTTGGATCGAGGCTTAGTTAATTTCGGTTATTAGCAGTAGATTTCAACTCTGTCATTTTGTTTCTGAAATTCTGATTAAATTTCTGTATTGTTTCGGTTCCGAATAGTTTTTGCTTCAATTAGAGTTCTAATTCAGTGTTTCTATTAGCTAGATTGTTTGTGTAGCGAACAAGTGTAATTAGATCAGTTTATTTCGTTTCAATTCGTTTCTGAAATTATTTTCCCTGTTGCATGCCATTTCAATAGCTTGCGTATCAGTTTTCTTGGCTGATGCGTACCAGTTTCCTTTTCCTCTAGTTCCTGCATTTGGTATCAAGATTGTTTAGTTTTCTTGTTTAAATTTCCTTTGTAGTTGGTTTCTTTCCAAAAGGTTTTAATTTCATTTTCTGCTTTAGAATTCAGCCTGTGCGTATCAAATTTCAGAGTCTGCAAGTTCAGTTTTTTTTCCAGAAAATTCAGTTACCAGTTTATGAGTTTGTGCCAAGTAAACATGAGCTTTACTTAAGCTTTATTGATCCTTAGGATAGAGCAATAATTCCAGCTCAGTTGCTTATTTTGTGTCCAACCTGATGCCAAATTTCTGCACATAGCCTTGCATCCCTGCAATTCTGCATTCAGCCCTTGCAAGTTAAATTCAGTTTTGCTTGATTGAATTGATTGGAACGTAATCTGAAATTCGACATTTACTTCTGTAAACATCTTCATTGGAAACTTTGTTTTCTGAATTGCATTGATCAGCCTCACTCTTGGCACGGAAGCATTGGCTTTGGCACAAGGATTCCCTTGCGTGCCAAGCAGATTAGAGCACTGTTTGCAGCAGGAACAACCTGTCTTTTGGTGTGGGATTGAGTTTGAATTCGATTGGCATTGCATTCTGCATTTCTGAATTTTGTTTGCATTTGTTGGCTTTCAAAACTTGTAATAGAGTTGAGTTGAAACTTGTTTAAATTCTGAATTTCATATGCTATTGTTGCGTTAAGATTGTTTGCTCTCCAAAAATTGCTATCACTGCCTTGTACCTTTGTTTAGCATTTGTTTCACATGTGAAATCAGATTTGCCTTCATAGATTGTTTAAGTGGATTTGATTGAGTTGTTAGTTGGTTAAGTTCATCAATTGCCATATCTTGTTGAATTCGTCTAGTTAAGATCTTTCTTTTCCTTGTGTTTTCATTTCCTAATTGCAATCCAAATCAACTCACATTCGAAACCCAAATTCATAAACGACATAAACACGAGCGCGAATCAAACAAACTCTCAACTAGTCCCTTGGAAAAATATGACCTGTGGCCCCTTTACTACGTTTTCATATTTTGATTGCAAAAAGGGTTTCCAGTTTTTCATTCACATTTAAATTTGAGGCTCACATTCGTGACACATATCTCGGGCCTGTCAAATTTTTGGCGCCGTTACCGGGGAAGCAACTAGTTGATTTGTTTGATTTTTGCTTGTGTACTTATGGGCATATCATTTGATTCTATTTTCTTTTGCTTTATCTTTTGTATACGGTTGCTGCCATTTTTCTTGTTTGTTTTGTGACAGGGTTGTAAGATCAAAATGTTTTCACCAGAGGACTATTCAGAGCTAAAAAATGCACTGGTGGGGTTAAAAAATGTGTTTAAGCACTGGAATTCCCAACTAAGACCCAACAGTGATTCATCTACTTACCAGCAGCCATGTCAGCAATTTCAGCAGCAAAACCAAGCTTTTCAGCAATCCAATTTGAATTTTCAGCAACCAAACTTTCAGTTTCAGCAAGGGTGTCAAGATAATTTGAATTTTCAGCAACCACCCTTCCATCAAGTTCAACCAAACCCAAATTTTCAGCATTTTAACCAAGATTTCCAGCAGCCTTTTGCAAGTTTTCAGCAGGGAAATAACCAATGTCAGCCTCAACCTCAGCCATGGCAGCAAGAATTTCAACCTATACAGAATTTTCAACAACCTCTTCAATATTCACAGTCATACGAGCCAAATTTTCAGTTTCAAAATCAGAATTTCCAGCCCACTCAATTTCAGTGTTCACCACCACAATTTCAACCTCAGATCCAAGAATTTAAGGGCTACAATTTTCAACAATCTCCACCAACTTTGGACCTAAATTTTCAGCAGTTTGATCAGCCTGTTCAACCATTTTATCAACCCCCACAGTCTCAATTTCAACAAATGTTTCAACAAGAGCTTCAAAACCTCGAAAGGCAAATGGAACAAGTGGCTAGTGATTTGAATCAGATAACAGCCCAAAGATCAGGACAATTAGCTTCTCAAGCTGCTTTTAATTCTGAGAGGCCCGGAGTTGGTTTTATATCAGTTCAAGGTGACCCTAGTGCATGGCCAAGTCCTTCTTCAAGTGATCTTAGAATTTTGGTGGAAGAAGAAGATGAAGAAATCATCAAATATTGGGCACCTACAGCATATATCCCTCCGGAGATTCCTATTCAAAATCCATTTCCAAATTTTTCAGCTCAAGAAGAAGATTCTGAAGCTCCACAGGACCATTCTAGACTTTTATTTTGTGATGATAGTGTTATTGAGGGTCCTAATTTTTCTGATATTGTTGTTGCAGATATTACAGGAGAAGCATGCATAGGAGATGATTCCATAGGTGTAGGGGATTGCACTAAGCCCCAGGGACCACCACAATTGACTGGTACATTAGAAGACTCAAAGGATGAACCAGAAAGTGTAGGGACTTGCATGGTGGAAGCAAGCACCCAAGGATCACCTGCTTTAGTTGAGTGTCCACCAGAACCTGAACCTGAAGAGGAGCATGTACTTGATCAGGAGGAGGCCATGGATACATCTACTCTTGTAGAACCTCCAGGTATTCTCCAGCACGCTCAGGTAAGTATTTCTCCTCTTTGTTCAGAAAAATGCAGCGAGGTACCTAGTGCTGACTTTATTGATTCTGATGAATTTATTGATATACCTTGTGTAGAAATTGCTTGTGCAAATCCAATAGAGGTACCAAAATTGATTTAATTGGTCGTACTGCATTACTTGATACATCTCTTGTAAATATGGATTGTGAAATAATTTTAGAGGCACCTATAATTGATGTTGTTTGTTATGATGAATCTCTTGATACATCTTTTGTGGATATGAATTGTGAAAATTTTTTAGAAGTGCCTGAAATTGATGTTATTTATTTTGATGAATCTCTTGCTATATCTTATGCTGAGATTGAATGTGAAAAACTTTTGGAGGTATCTGAGATTGATTTGATTGGCTGTGACACATTGCTTGATACACCCTGGATGGAAAATAATTGTGAAATTTCTATTGATGTGCCAGAAATTGATTTCTTTATTTGTGATGAGTCTCTGGATGCAAATTTTGTAGGAAATGATTTTAAAAATTTCATTGAGGTACCAGAATTTGATTTAATTGGATATGATGAAGTTTTGGATACATTTCATGCAGAGACTGAATTTATATCATTTCTTTTTGACCCTGAACGCTTGAGAGAGGTATTACATTGTTTTGCAGGGTCTAGAAGAATTCAGGAGTGGGTGCTCCAACTGAACAAACTTCAACCTCCTGAAAGGACTTCTAAAAGGCATAAAGAAGGAGGAGAAGATCTTACTTTAATCCATAGCCCTCCATTCCTTCAATGGATTTTGAACCTAAATCGCCTGCGGCCACCTGAGCATGTTTCTGCAAAGTTTAAGTGTGAGGGAGTTCTAATTCTTTCAGCCACCCAGACTCCTCCACTACCACGATGGAGGCTGTTTCTTGATAGACTCCGTCCACCAGAATAAAGGGGAGTTTAATTTTTCTTGTATTTTCTTTTATTGCATTTTTCATTTTCAATTTTTTTTTAGAAGTAGAATTTTCTTTTAAATTGAACCCTTGTCAATAAATGCATGTTAGTTCTCTTGGAAATTTGTTTCTTACATGAGTAGAAATAAATGTATCCCTCTAGGTTATTCCATAGCATTTTAGAGTCTTTTTGAAAATAAATTAAATTTGGTTGTCAAAACTTAGGGTTTGAGCTAATGGATGAATTCTTGGATGCTTGAGTACTATTTAGCTTTAGATTCTTAATTGAAGGCTTGAGATGAATTATTTTTTGCCTAGTGAGATTTAGCCTTATCTTTGTGACACACCTATGTTATTGTGCTCTAGAACTTGCCTAGGTTCTTTCAAAACCATATTTCAATGTTTGGATCACATCTATAGATAATAATTACTTTGTTTACATTTCCACATCAATTTTGGCTAAAATCATGTTCATTCCATTTTTCTTTACTTATTTCTTACTCTTACCTTCACTTTTCTTTGGACTTGTTGTTTGATATGTTTCTAATGCTATTTTGCCCGAGACGGACAAAGATTTAAGTGTGGGGGAGTGACTAAAGTTTTGGATGTATTTCATGTCAAAAAGAATTTTTTTTTTGTGAAATTGAAGCCAAAAGGTGCCAAGTGAGTTGAATTTGAATTCCAAAAAGGAGCAAGAGGATGGAAGCAAGTGGAGCATCTAGAGTTTTTATCATACTTTGAAGATCCAAGTGGCAATGAATGAAAAAAAAAATCTGCAAATCCAAGTTAAAAGTGGCACGCAATTGCAGCTATACATTGGCTGTAAATTCAGAAAATTACAGCTGTCGAGTGCTAGAATCTGAATAGCAGCTGAAACAAGCTGAATTCCAGCTGAAAACAAGTTGAATTGGAGCTAAATTGAGGCTGATCAGAAGCTGAACACAGCTGGTAAAATTTGATCCAATGCAGAGAATTCTGTGCCAAAAGGAAAATCTGTGAAGCTGATATGATTAGAAATGACTTGGATTAGAACTTGAACTGAATGGCAACTAATAAGAATTGAATTCAGCTGAATTGTAAGCTGACCAGATCTGATCAAGGTAGAGAATCTATGCAGGAATTTGAGTCAAAAATAGTTTGTGCAGAAAATGGAAAGAAGTGAGCTGAATATGATATGATGCTGAACTGTTCGGAAATTGAAACAATTGCAAAGGTGCAAACAAGGAGTAAGAATAGAACTTTTCACCAATTAGTAAAAGTTTTGGAGATCAGAAATGTTGAAGGGTTGAGCTAAAAGTTGGGCTGAAGCAATTTGTGAGCAGAACTTATGTCAACTTAAGGCTGAATTGGATTTTTCTGAGCTGTGAATCAGAGAACAAAATTCGGAAATGCATCAAAGAATGTTGAGTACATCATAGCTGATCAGAAACAAAATGGTGGATGCTGGGATGCTTTAAATCAGAACAGGAAAAATCAGAAAAGAAAAAAATGGTAGTGCCACAATTCCAAGTGAAGCATTTAGGTTTTCCACTACCATTTGCTCAACAACTTCTAGATGTCAACTGATATGAAGGAATTAGAGTGTTGCAAGATCTGATATGCTCCAGCTAAGACCAATTGCAGAAAAGAAAAGAAAAAACAGAACACAGTTTGAAGAGAAATCAGAAAAAAAAATAAGAAAAGAAAAGAAGAAGCAAGTTGGACACCATTGACTTGGCACCATAAATCAGTGAAGATACTCTCATCCGAATTGAAGACCTGCTCCATTACATTCTGAATTCACTAGAGAGAAAGAAAAGAGAAAACAAAATCAGAAAGGGAAGAAAGAAACAAGTTGGCACGCAATTGAAGAAAATGGCACATTGAGATAACAAGGGTTTTCTTCATCCAAATCAAAGGTCTTATTCAAATGTGACTTCGCCACACTTTGTTATTCACTAGAGGACTGAAAGGAGGGGCAAAGCACATTGGAAACATTTTTGAGCAACCAAGTCTCCCATTTAGTCAATTTTTCCATTTTCTTGGTTTTTATTCCACTCCTTATCATTCTCTATGTTTTTCACTTGTTTTTGTAGATGTTGATCCTAATCATGATTAATGGTGGAGAGTAGATAATAAGCAAGCTTATGGTAGTGCAAGAAGCATGTGTGTTTGAGTGAGCTCCACTTCCATCATCAACTTAGAACTTAAGGAGAGAGCCACCAAAATTTTCCTTGAAAGGCTAGTGATTTGAATTCATCTCAATGAATCATGATAGATGAAAAGGCTAAGTTGTTGATTTAAGGACAAGATACTACTCCATAGAGCTTAGATTTATAAGAATTGACAACCTTAGATAATTTCTTTTCATTTGCTTCTAATTATGCTTAAGAAAGCCTAAGGGATACTTACTTAGTAGTTTCGCGAGACGCTCAAGGTTAAGTATGGGGGAGTTGATAAATACCATTTTATTGATCATTTGAGTTGCTAAAATCCATGTTTGACCTATGTTTTTATTGCTTAATTGTGAAATTTCCCTAGGTTTTAGGATTTCCTCTTATTTTGGACTTAATTGCAAATTTATACAATTTTTGGATTATTTGACCACTAATTTTCTGATATATTTTTGTAGGCATGAAAGGATCCTGGACCTAGAGCATATTGGGTCAAACTTGAGTCGGAAGTGAACCGGATCGAATTGTCAAGCTTACGATTAATCCGAGCCGTCCGATTCAAGAGCGGCTAGATATGAGCCATCCGGGACGATCTGAAGCAATCCGAGCTAGGGTTAGGGTTGATCAAGCTCTAGGATCAAGATATGAAGGTTTCATTCCAATCAGAGCTCAATCAACCGTTGGATCAAGCAAGGAGGGCTCTAGATCGTCCATTCAAAGACTAAGTTGATCTGGACCATCCGTTGCACATCTGGAGGATCCGAGCTACCACGAGGCAGATCCTGACCCCAGATCATCATCATAAAAATTTGGATCAAATCAGAGCAAGATCAGCCGTTGGATCTCCTCCGATCAATCTGGGTCGTCCGTTGATAACTATTTAATCAAAACGCAGCAGCCTTCCTTCCTCGTCGCGTCCTCGCCGCAGCTATTTGCGTTTGGTTTCTTCTTCGTTTCTTCTCGTTTTCTTCAGCAAATTCTTCATCTAAAGGCGTGACCACCTCGATTCGAGCTCATTCTTGAGTGACAGCAAGGATTTGGATCGAGGCTTAGTTAATTTCGGTTATTAGCAGTAGATTTTAACTCTGTCATTTCGTTTCTGAAATTCTGATTAAATTTCTGTAATGTTTCGGTTCCGAATAGTTTTTGCTTCAATTAGAGTTATAATTCAGTGTTTCTATTAGCTAGATTGTTTGTGTAGCGAACAAGTGTAATTGGATCAGTTTATTTCGTTTCAATTCGTTTCTGAAATTATTTTCCCTGTTGCGTGCCATTTCAATAGCTTGCGTATCAGTTTTCTTGGCTGATGCGTACCAGTTTCCTTTTCCTCTAGTTCCTGCATTTGGTATCAAGATTGTTTAGTTTTCTTGTTTAAATTTCCTTTGTAGTTGGTTTCTTTCCAAAAGGTTTTAATTGCATTTTCTGCTTTAGAATTCAGCCTGTGCGTATCAAATTTCAGAGTCTGCAAGTTCAGTTTTTTTTTTTCCAGAAAATTCAGTTACCAGTTTATGAGTTTGTGCCAAGTAAACATGAGCTTTACTTAAGCTTTATTGATCCTTAGGATAGAGCAATAATTCCAGCTCAGTTGCTTATTTTGTGTCCAACCTGTTGCCAAATTTCTGCACATAGCCTTGCATCCCTGCAATTCTGCAATTCTGCATTCATCCCTTGCAAGTTAAATTCAGTTTTGCTTGATTGAATTGATTGGAACGTAATCTGAAATTCGGCATTTACTTCTGTAAACATCTTCATTGGAAACTTTGTTTTCTGAATTGCATTGATCAGCCTCACTCTTGGCACGAAAGCATTGGCTTTGGCACAAGGATTCCCTTGCGTGCCAAGCTGATTGGAGCACTATTTGCAGCAGGAACAACCTGTCTTTTGGTGTGGGATTGAGTTTGAATTCGATTGGCATTGCATTCTGCATTTCTGAATTTTGTTTGCATTTGTTAGCTTTCAAAACTTGTAATAGAGTTGAGTTGAAACTTGTTTAAATTCTGAATTTCATATGTTATTGTTGCGTTAAGATTGTTTGCTCTCCAAAAATTGCTATCACTGCCTTATACCTTTGTTTAGCATTTGTTTTGCATGTGAAATCAGATTTGCCTTCATAGATTGTTTAAGTGGATTTGATTGAGTTGTTAGTTGGTTAAGTTCATCAATTGCCATATCTTGTTGAATTCGTCTAGTTAAGATCCTTCTTTTCCTTGTGTTTTCATTTCCTAATTGCAATCCAAATCAACTCACATTCGAAACCCAAATTCATAAACGACATAAACACGAGCGCGAATCAAACAAACTCTCAACTAGTCCCTTGGAAAAATACGACCTGTGGCCCCTTTACTACGTTTTCATATTTTGATTGCAAAAAGGGTTTCCAGTTATTCATTCACATTTAAATTTGAGGCTCACATTCGTGACACATATCTCGGGCCTGTCAATGGGCCGGCCAAAGAGGGCCTTCATCCTCTTTGCTTTGCCGGCCACAACAAAGGGAGAGAACCAAGTTTTGGATCAATTTATAAAATAAACCAAGTGTGGTTTGTTTTATAATAAACCAAGGTTTGGTTTATTTCTTCATGGAAATTAAAATGAACCATGGATTGGTTTATTTTATAAAATCAATCATGGATTGATTTACCATGATAAGGAAATTTATTCCATAAAAGAGAAGAGACTTGATTGATTTTTATTATGAATTAAAATATGATTTTAACCATGATATAAAATCAAACTTGGCAAGATGGAATAAGTTATTCTATATTTGAGATGCTTGATGGTTGAGAGGCTACTATATAAAGGACCCAAGGCAAGACCTGAAAAATAATTGAAGAGATCAAGGCATAGGCTCTCTCCCTCTCTTTCTCTCCTTCTCTTCTCCCCTTCTTGCCGTGCGCCAACCATCCCCAAGAAGGAGCACCAAGCCGGCCGCCCCTGCCCTTTCCCTGCCGGCCATCATTTTGTGGTTAGTCTTCCGACTTCTCTCTTGGTTTTTCTTGTCGCGTTCTCGGAGAATCTAGTAGTTCTCGAGAACACAAATCTCGTGGCTTTGCGAAGTCATCCCGAAGATACTCGGCGTGGACGCGAATAGAGGCGGAGCTTCCAAGGGACGCTTACGGTTGGATCTCGTCCCTTCCTTCGAGTTACGCGAGGTAATATGTAAATTAGTTTACGTTTCTGCAAAATTTTAAATATATGATCATGTCTACACTGTTGGTGCAGAAAGCACCAAAGTCAAACCTGTGTTTTGATAATGGCAACATGGTTCAAAAGTTAAGTCTTACTTGTTATCTAACATGTCACTTGAGTATGCAGAGTAAAAAGCTCTAGCGAAGGACTACTAGGCACTGGCGAAGGAATGCCAGAAGTTAAAAGCCCTAGCGAAGGACTGCTAGGCACTGGCGAAGGAATGCCAGAGTGAAAGGCCCTAGCGAAGGACTGTTAGGCGCCAGGCGAAGGACAGCTTGGGACTGAAGCCCTAGCGAAGGAATGCTAGGCACCGGGCGAAGGACAGCTCGGCATCCAAGACCTGGCAAAGGACCGCCAGACAAAAGTCCAACCATAGGAGCGGTTGGCATCAGGTACATTCTCCCGAGAGGAGTAGGTGAGGACGCGTTCCCCGTCGAGGGAACAGTAGGCGTCGGTTCGACCTAGGGTTCCATTTTGGAGACCCAAAGTCAGAACCAAGACAGCTAAGGCTGTATAAACTAACAATTTATTGTTTCATTGTGTTTTGGACTAACCCTGGATGCAGGACCGAAGGAACGTGTGTCTGCAGCTCAGAGAGCCTCAAAGGAATGAGGCAATAGCTGACCAGGGCGCCCGGAGTGTCCCAGGCGCCCAAGGTGAACACAAAACACAAGAAAGCAAAGCAAGCTTCGACAGTTCAACTCCCGGGCGCCCCCATGCTCCCGGGCGCCCCCGCTGCTCCCGGGTGCCCCCAGCGCTCCGGCCGCTCCGCCGGTCATGGGCGCCCCCAGTGTCAGCTGCCGAAGCACCCCCTCGCAAAGCCAAGAGGATGAAGGCTTGACCCGGTCAACCCGGGCACCCCGAGCGCTCCGGGCGCCCCGGTCAAAACTAATCCCGATTTTGAAGGGATCAGATGTTGACCGCGCTGGAGTCGGATCGACCGCCACGTGGGGGGGGGGGGGGCGCCCCCGACGTCCCGGGCGCCCCCAGGCCCTATATAAAGGGCCCTCGACCCCAAGCTTCAAACAACACTTTCAATCAACGCTTCTACGCTCTTCTGCTCCCGCGCACTGCTCCGGAAACCTCCCGACACGAGACTCAAGCGCCGACGAAGTCCTCCCGCTCCGAAAATACCATCTACTCCGGACGTCAGTAACGAAGAGCTATTTTGGTTTACTGTACTGAATTCTGTAAAATCTTTTGTAAACTATTTTTGCGACATATAGAATTGCCCGCAGAAAACGGTCAACGACCGTGAGCCTTGGAGTAGGAGTCGACCTAGGCTCTGAACCAAGTAAAACCACCTGTGTCTGTGTGTTTTTAACTTTAATCTTCCGCTACGCATTCTCTTTTCAAATCCGAACGATTTCCGATATTCACCCCCCTCTATCGGTTCTCTCGATCCAACAAGTGGTATCAGAGCGGGGAAGTTCAAACATGGTGCAACCACCAGTTTGAAAACTTTTCGGATTTTTATTTTCTTTTTCTCGTTCGAATTTTCTTTAAATATTTCGTTCGAATTTTCTTTTTCCCGTTAATCGAGGTTGGTGCAACACCCCTCGTTATTTCATTTTTCTTATCCCGCACTACTAATCCAAGACCTAGTCTTGGGAAATTTTTTCTTGTTAGTTTTCTTTTTCCAGATTAAATGGCCATGCAAGAAGGATTTAGCACCGCCAGACCTCCACTTTTCAGTGGAGAAGACTTTTCCTACTGGAAAAGTCGAATGGAGGTCCACCTGAAAACTCAGGTGGACATGTGGATCATCATCCAGTCCGGACTGGAGATCCCCAAAAACGTCGAAGGAGTACCACAGACCTACTCAGAATGGGACACACTCTAAAGCGCAAAATAGAAGCCGACGCAAAGGTGACTCAGACCCTACAATGCGGTTTAACAAAAGAAGAGCTGAACCGAGTGGGCCCCTTCAACAGTGCAAAGGAGCTGTGGGCAAAGTTGATCGAACTGCACGAAGGAACATCAGACACCAGGATCAGTAAGAGAGACCTGCTCCTAAACAAACTCTACACCATCAAGATGGCCGACAACGAAACAGCAGCCCAACTCCACGCACGAATCCAAGGATTGATGAACGGTCTTCACACTATAGGTCACAAGGTCGAAAACCGTGACCTAATAAGGTATGTCCTAAATGCTTTCCCTAGAAATACCTTGTGGGCATCTATGGTAGATGCACACAAGGTTTCAAGGGATCTCTCTAAAATTAAATTAGATGAATTGTTTTCTGAGTTAGAACTTCATGAACAGACTAACTGCAATATGGCCAAGAAAGGAATAGCCTTTGTTGCAGGAAAAATTGGAAAATCGACAAAGAAGAAACCTCAACCTGAACCTGAGTCTAACTCAGACTCAGACGCAGAAGACGAAAAAGGAGATCAATCTGAGCTGGTCCGACTGGCCCGAAGCTACTATAAAAAATTGAAAAACCAAATCAACACACGGAGGACAAGCCGAAGAAAGGACGAACCAGCTGAACCGCGAATAACAAAAACAAGCCCAACGTAACCTGCTACGAGTGCAAGAAGAAGGGCCACTACAAGACGGAGTGTCCAAACCTAAAGGAGAACAAAAAGACAAGAAGAAAGAAAGCACTCCAAGCAACCTGGGACGAATCTTCATCAGAAGAAGAAGAAGAACCCCAGTCAAACCTACTAGCGCTGACCGCTTCAGAAGAAGTCGAGACCGAGTCAGAGTCAGAAAAGGACGACGGCAGACTAACCTTTTCAGAAGACGGCGAAATCAAGGTAAGCGGTTTCAATAAAAGTCAATTGAACGAACTTATTTCCTATCTTTCTCGAGATTTGGCGAAAGCCAAACTCCGAGTCGAATCTCTCCGACAGGAAGTAAAACTCCTGAAAGAGGGAGCTGACTCTAAATCCTTAGCCGAGAAAGTTCAAGAAGGAACTCCTACTCAAGTTGAAAAACTTGAGAAAGAGAACTCCTCCCTGAAAACTCAGGTTAAGGATCTTAGAGCGGCCTTAGAACGATTCACTTCTGGTTCCAAGGGTCTTGACATGATTCTTGGAAAACAGAAGTCCGTTCTAAATCGATCCGGACTTGGCTATAGAACCAAATCCCGACAAAGATCTTACTTTGCTGTACTGAATCAGTCCAGAAGTAAAGTTCAGCATGGGTACCTAAACTGTGCCTGAACAAACCAACTGGATCAAATCAGTATTGGATCCCCAAGGACAAGATTCACATCTTGCCTAATTATTATCGTGGCTATAGTCCAGGGGGAGCCAAATTAAAAACTATTTTTATTGTTAAATAGAATTTAATTCTTGCAATTTGCCTGATTGATTGTTTATTTAAACTTATGCAATTTACCATGCTTAGACTTAGGTTAGTATAAGGACAGAACAAACTTAACTGAAACTTGAAAACATAGTATTGGGTGGAGGTGAGATGATAGTACGTTAGGGAAACCAATTCTAATAAGATCAAGTTCACTTGGTCTCTTTAGACTGGTGAAACTAGCCGAAGCTACCGATCCAAAATCCAAACTAGTTAGACCAGAACTTTTTCAAAGATTAATTTTGAAAATGAAACTTCATTAAACGGCTTTGTCAAGGAAAGGGTTGATAATCCAATAAGGGTACGGCCAAAGAAGGCCTAGTGCCTCGCCAAGACTTGGAAGCCAATTTTTGAATTTCAAATTCAAATTACTTTTTGTCAAATTTAAATCTAACGTAAATTTTCAGTTAAGTATAGATTCAAACATTTCCCTTCAAAATAAATTGAAATGTTTTCAAAAATTAATTAAGATTTTCAAAATAAATCATGGTTTTCAAAAATTCTTTTATCAAAACCTGTCTCACAAAACCTATAAGGCTAACGTGATTGAGAACCATAGATTTGGGTGAGACAAACTAGTCAGTGAAAATCAATTTAAGCTATTCCTAACTCTAATTGGATCCAAATAAATAAAACTCTTTATGTGTAGGAACATAAAGATTTGGACCAATGGATGTTGGATAGCGGTTGCTCCAGACATATGACTGGAGATAAATTGAAGTTCACCAAACTCAGGCTCAAGAACCTAGGCTCAGTAGCATTTGGCAACAATGCTATACTCAAGGTAATTGGGTCAGGTAATATTGAGCTTAAATCTAACTTTATTATTAAGAAAGTTCTTTTGGTTGAAAACTTCAATTTTAACCTGCTTAGCATAAGTCAGTTATGTGATTCTGGTTATATAGTCACTTTCAATAATTCTGACTGCCTGATTAGAAATGTACAAGACTCAGAAACCATGCTTAAGGGCACTAGGAAAAATAATGTATACAATATAAACCTTCCCCTAGTACCCAAATGTATGTTAACTCAGTTAGAATAATCGAACCTCTGGCATAGGAGATTAGGTCATACCAATTTGAGAACTATCTCAAAAGTCACCCAACTTGGCCTAATCAAAGGGATCCCCAAAATTAAAAACAATGAAAACCTAATATGTGAATCATGTAATCAAGGTAAACAAACCAAATCTAATCACAAATTAATTCAATCTGACCTAACTCAAACCACACTTGAGCTCCTACACCTTGACCTATTTGATTCACATGGAGCCAAGTCACTAAGCGGGAACCGATACTGCTTAGTAATAGTTGATGATTATTCTAGGTTTACCTGGGTTAGGTTTCTAAAAACCAAAGATGAAACCTTAAAACTATTTAATGATTTCTGTAAATTGATTGAAAATCAAAACGATACTAAAATTAAAAGACTTAGGAGTGACCACGGGGGAGAATTTGAAAATCAACGGTTCGAGGAATTCTGTAAGGTCAATGGGTATTTACATGAATTTTCATGTCCTAGAACCCCCCAACAAAATGGGATAGTCGAAAGAAGGAATAGAACCTTACAAGAAGCCGCTAGGGTGATGCTCAACGAATTTAGCTTAGCAAACCAATATTGGGCAGAAGCGATTAGTACGGCTTGTTACATCCAAAATAAGATTCTGATTAACAAGCGACACAACAAAACACCCTATGAACTGTACTACCATAGGCTCCCAAATCTACACTACCTAAGGGTCTTTGGATGCAAAGTTCATATCCTAAACACCAAAGACTACTTAGGGAAATTTCAATCCAAATCAATCCTAGGTATCTTTCTAGGATACTCAACCACAAGTAGAGCCTATAGAGTTTACAACAAACAAACTAAGAAAATTGAAGAAACAACTAACTTAATATTTGATGAAGAAGTCAACTCAACATCTGATAATCCAAACCTAACTTCATCAAATTCTGATCAAGAAAATAATGAACAAACTAGTGAACCCTTAATTGAATCCTTAAACGAACTAACTATTGAACCAATTAATGAGTCAACTGAACCAACAAATGAACCAGCCCAAAGAGCCGAATCGAACAATGAACCAAACCGACCAGCCGGACCTGAGGCTGAACCAAGTTCTAGAAGAACCAAGAAACCCAGAATTAGTCACCCAACCGATCAAATTGTGGGTGATCCAACTCTAGGAGTCAGGACTAGATCCTCCTATAGAAACCTTAGTCAAATAGCTATGATATCAAAAATAGAACCCAGAACTATAGATGAAGCCCTACCTGACCCTGATTGGATCATAGCTATGCAAGAAGAATTAGCCCAATTTGAGAGAAACCAAGTCTGGGAACTAGTGCCTAAACCTGTAGGCAAATCCATCATAGACACTAAGTGGGTCTTTAGGAATAAGCTAAATGATCAAGGAGAAATAGTTAGAAATAAAGCCCGCTTAGTAGCCAAGGGATTCAGCCAAGTAGAGGAATTAGATTACAATGAAACATATGCCCCAGTAGCTAGACTTGAGTCCATTAGAATGTTGTTAGCCTTTGCATCCCATAAAGGATTTAAGCTATACCAATTGGATGTAAAGTCAGCCTTCCTAAATGGGTTCATTAAAGAAGAAGTATATGTAGGACAACCCCCTGGGTTTGAGGACTTAGACAAACCTGACCACGTTTACAAATTAACTAAAGCACTATATGGGTTAAAACAAGCACCTAGGGCCTGGTATGAACGTTTATCAACTTACTTAACTTCTAAAGAATTTAAACAAGGACAAATTGACTCAACATTATTTATTAAAACCCTAGGAAAAGATATATTTATTGCCCAAATTTACGTAGATGATATAATCTTTGGATCCACCAACATAAACTTCCTAAAAGAGTTTATAAAGATAATGGAAAATGAATTCGAAATGAGCTTGGTTGTTGAGCTTACCTTTTTCCTAGGACTACAAATCAAACAAACTAGAGATGGAAACTACGTCCATTAATCCAAATATGCTAAAGAGTTAATAAAGAAATTTAAAATGGATAACTCTAAAAGCATAAATACCCCCATGGCAACTAATGCAAAAATAGATAGTGACCCTGATGGTAAGCCAGTAGACCTCAAACTGTATAGAAGTATGATAGGTAGTCTACTGTACCTTACAGCCAGCAGACCTGACATTCTTTTTGCTGTAGGGATGTGTGCTAGATACCAAACATGTGCTAAGGAAACACACTTAGCAGCCCTAAAAAGAATACTAAGATATGTAAAGGGCACCCTAAATGTAGGGATTTGGTATCCTAGAACCTCAACCTTCAATTTGTCAGGATACTCAGATTCTGACTATGCTGGTTGTAAATTAGATAGAAAGAGCACAAGTGGAAGCTGCCAACTGTTAGGAAATAGTCTAGTAAGTTGGTGCAGCAGAAAACAACACTGTGTGGCTCTGTCCACAACTGAAGCTGAGTATGTATCCTTAGGAGAATGTGTAGCACAACTTTTATGGATGATGCACACTCTTAAGGACTTCCAGCTCAACTACACCCAAACTCAGGTATTTATTGACAATATAAGTTCAATCAATCTAACTAAGAACCCAATCCAACATTCCAGAACAAAACATATAGAAGTTAAACATCACTTCGTAAGAGACCATGTAGCCAGGGGTGAGATAGTACTTAACCATATAGACTCAAAATCCAACTTAGCTGATATATTCACAAAATCATTACCTGAGTCTGAGTTCAGCTCACTAAGAAGGCAGTTAGGATTGTGCTCTGTAGAATAGATTAACTCTACTGTTGATTTTTTTACTGCTTTACTTGATTTAAAAATCAGTTTCTAAAAATAGAATTTTGAAAAACTGTTTTACTAATTTCAAAATCAGTTTGTTTTAAATCTTCTTCGACTTAGTTTTCTTTCAAAACTACCCCCTTTCAAAACTAGGGCTTTTTCGCAGATAGACTTAGCTTAGGCCCTAACCCTAGAACTGCATGCACCTATAGATTAAGAAACCAGCATCTCACAAGCACCTTAGGGTACTTTTGGTTGATAACCTAGAAAGGGTTGAGATGCTTAGGTCTTTGCCTTAATTCAAGATGTCTTAAGTCAGTGCATCTGCAGTAATTGGGGCACTAAATACAACTTATACAGCAATCAAGTTAAGTGTCAATTTTAGAAAATCTAACTTGACCAGAAACACTTAACTTGACTAACTCTAGCGAAAACTACTGCTTATAATAGTTAGTAAGTAGCTAAATGGGTTAGACAGGTCCCTACAAGAGAAAATCAACTGATTTGGTCTAAGTCTTGGTTCAGTACAGCAAAATCATACGAATATTTTCCTTTATGAAAGTTATTTCTTTTATGCAATTTAATTTATGCAATAGCTATCTGTTTTTGATATAT
Source organism: Boesenbergia rotunda (assembly GCA_024364735.1). Lineage (NCBI taxonomy): Eukaryota > Viridiplantae > Streptophyta > Magnoliopsida > Zingiberales > Zingiberaceae > Boesenbergia > Boesenbergia rotunda. The sequence continues at coordinate 512,573 of JAGFNQ010000437.1, read as the reverse complement.
GGCAAAGGGGGAGAGATAGGAAAAGAGAGAGTTCAACAGTTCAAATTTTTTAAAATCTCAATTTTTTTTTCAAAAAGTTAGCTACTTTTCAAAGCTTTTCAAAACCTTTCTAGAAGTACTTAAGTTTTGTGTTTTAAAAAAAATCCTATTAAGTACTTAAGTTTATTAAGTATTAAGTTATTCAAAAGTACTAAGTTTTTATAAGTACTTTAAGCTTAAGTTTTTCAAAACTTCCATAAGTACTTTAAACTTAAATTATTTCAAAATTTACTAAGTACTTAAATTGTTTCAAAGTTTACTAAGTGCTTAAGTTTTTCAAATCCTAATAAGTAATTAACTTAATGTTTTCAAAACTTTTTAGTACTTTAAACTTAAGGCTTCAAATTTTCTGTAAGTACTCTAAACTCCTATATGAACTTTTAAAACTTAAGTTATCAAAATATTTCCAAAGTACCCAAACTTAAGTTTTTGAAGTACAAAATCATTTAAGTAAAACTTTTTAAACTTAGAACCCCATGAAATTTTGAAAAATCTAGGGGGAGATTCCCTCCAGGGGAGGGAACAAATTTGTATGCTTTTGATTAAACTTAACTTTTTGAACTAGGGTTGCCATAAATCAAAAAGGGAGAGATTGTTGGTGCAGAAAGCACCAAAGTCAAACCTGTGTTTTGATAATGGCAACAGGGTTCAAAAGTTAAGTCTTACTTGTTATCTAACATGTCACTTGAGTATGCAGAGTAAAAAGTCCTAGCGAAGGACTGTTAGGCACTGGCGAAGGAATGCTAGAAGTTAAAAGCCCTAGCGAAGGACTGCTAGGCACTGGCGAAGGAATGCCAGAGTGAAAAGCCCTAGCGAAGGACTGTTAGGCGCCAGGCGAAGGACAGCTTGGGACTGAAGCCCTAGCGAAGGAATGCTAGGCACCGGGCGAAGGACAGCTCGGCATCCAAGACCTGGCAAAGGACCACCAGGCAAAAGTCCAACCAAAGGAGAGGTTAGCATCAGGTATATTCTCCCGAGAGGAGTAGGTGAGGACGCGTTCCCCGTCGAGGGAACAGTAGGCGTCGGTTCGACCTAGGGTTCCATTTTGGAGACCCAAAGTCAGAACCAAGACAGCTAAGGCTGTATAAACTAACAATTTATTGTTTCATTGTGTTTTGGACTAACCCTGGATGCAGGACCGAAGGAACGTGTGTCTGCAGCTCAGAGAGCCTCAAAGGAATGAGGCAATAGCTGACCAGGGTGCCCGGAGTGTCCCGGGTGCCCCCAAGGTGAACACAAAACACAAGAAAGCAAAGCAAGCTTCGACAGTTCAACTCCCGGGCGCCCCCGTGCTCCCGGGCGCCCCCGCTGCTCCCGGGTGCCCCCAGCGCTCCGGGCGCCCCGCCTGCCGCGGGCGCCCCCAGTGCCAGCTGCCGAAGCACCCCTCGCGAAGCCAAGAGGATGAAGGCTTGACCCGGTCAACCCGGGCGCCCCGAGCGCTCCGGGCGCCCCGGTCAAAACTAATCCTGATTTTGAAGGGATCAGATGTTGACCGCGCTGGAGTCGGATCGACCGCCACGTGGGGGGGCGCCCCCGACGTCTCGGGCGCCCCCGACGTCCCGAGCACCCCCAGGCCCTATATAAAGGGCCCTCGACCCCAAGCTTTAAACAACACTTTCAATCAACGCTTCTACGCTCTTCTGCTCCCGCGCTCTGCTCCGGAAACCTCCCGACACGAGACTCAAGCGCCGACGACGTCCTCCCGCTCCGAAAATACCATCTACTCCGGACGTCGGTAACGAAGAGCTATTTTGGTTTACTGTACTGAATTCTGTAAAATCTTTTGTAAACTATTTTTGCGACATATAGAATTGCCCGCAGAAAACGGTCAACGACCGTGGGCCTTGGAGTAGGAGTCGACCTAGGCTCCGAACCAAGTAAAACCACCTGTGTCTGTGTGTTTTTAACTTTAATCTTCCGCTACGCATTCTCTTTTCAAATCCGAACGATTTCCGATATTCACCCCCCCCTCTATCGGTTCTCTCGATCCAACATACACAAGATAAAATTGCATGCTTAGATGTGTGGTTAAATAATCTGAGAAATTATTTATGCTAAACCTTCCGTTGCACGTAATTAATGTTAAAATTACGAACCCGCATCCATGTCAACATGCACCCGGTCCCAACAGTTGGATGTCCAACGTGGCATTAGTATGAAGCGAGAAAAGTCTAGGTAGGTTATGATTGACTAGATACCTGGTGATTGAAAGAGCAACATGAAGTTACTATGAAGATGAGAAATCCAAGTGGATCACAGTTGATTGGACACTATTGAGCCTCGTCTCTATTCGTATCCACGCCGAGTCTTCGGTGAGATAGCTTCATAAAACCCGAGTCTTTCATCTCCGATAGGTACTAGCCAAGCATGGATACGAAAGCGATCCGAGAGAGCTCCCACTCGACTTTGTGCCAGGTGGCTCGAAGTAACCCGACGACACAAAGCGATGTCCGACCAAACAAGGAAGGCAGATCCAGCCAAAGTAATGAAGGCCAGCAGTCTTCCTTGATGGACGTCGACAGCTATGATCAAGTGGTGGTTGGTGATGGCTAGAGGCGGGGTTACTACTAGCGTGATGACTGGTGGGAGTTGCTTGGGTGGCGACGACAGAAGGACGGCAGGGTTGCCTCCTTTGGTTGGTGGTGGCACAATGGAGAGGGAGAGGGAGAGGGAGAGGAGAGGAGGAAAGAGAAACCCTTAATCACAATTAGGTTTTCTCCAATCAATTGTTAATTTTTAATTTTCTTATATAGGGGTATCTCTTCAATGACTTGGGGAGTAAGTCATCTTCCAAACCCAATGTGTTAAATCAACCTGATCCATTACCATTAAATTTACTTCACAATCAAACGGTTCATAATTAAACTAAACTTTTTTAGTTTATTATTAAACCATGTTAGTTGATAACTAAATCAAACCCCTTTAGGTTTATTATTAAGCCATAATGAATCAATCTTGCCTACAATGGCATGACCCATCCATGCTTCCATTTAGACAAATATCTTTCCATATTTGTTCTTCTTTTGGTTCAACTAAACTTGGTTTCTCTCGATCTAAAAATCTAATTCTCAAATTTGTTATTATGTTTCTATGATAAACTCTAGTGTGAGATATGACAATTAAATTTTAAAGGTAAAATTACGGAATAATATTATAGATTTTTTAAAATTTTTATGAAATTTAAATGACCCCTTTTTATAGTTTACGAGGATAAACGAATAGACCGAAGGTTTGTTTAGTTAAATTTTTTATGAAATTTTAAAGGTTTGACCAAAACTCACTGATAGACCTACCATATTTGGATTTCTGAAAACTCCATATGAATAGAAAGGTTAGAGGTAGGAGATGATGTTTTAGGTGTCCAACCATCTATATATTAGATACACCAATACAATAGGAGTAGTTTAGCCATATCAGTGGGTTTTGACCAAAACCCACTGATGGACCTCCCATATCTGGATTTCTGAAAACTCCATATGAATAGAGAGGTTAGAGGTAGGAGATTATGTTTTAGGTGTCCAACCATCTATATATTAGATATCACCAATGCAATAGGAGTAGTTTAGAAATATCAGTGAGTTTTGACCAAAACACACTGATGGACCTACCATATCTGGATTTCTGAAAACTCCATATGAATAGAGAGATTAGAGGTAGGAGATGATGTTTTAGGTGTCCAACCATCTATATATTAGATATCACCAATGCAATAGGAGTAGTTTAGCTATATCAGTGGGTTTTGACCAAAACCCACTGATGAACCTCCCATATCTGGATTTCTGAAAACTCCATATGAATAGAAAGGTCAGAGGTAGGAGATTATGTTTTAGGTGTCCAACCATCTATATATTAGATATCACCAATGCATTAAGAGTAGTTTATAAATATCAGTGGGGTTTGATCAAAACTCACTGATGGACCTACCATATCTGGATTTCTGAAAACTCCATATGAATAGAGAGGTTAGAGGTAGGAGATGATGTTTTAGGTGTCCAACCATCTATATATTAGATATCACCAATGCAATAGGAGTAGTTTAGCCATATCAGTAGGTTTTGACCAAAACCCACTGATGGACCTCCCATATCTGGATTTCTGAAAACTCCATATGAATAGAGAGGTCAAAGGTAGGAGATTATCTTTTAGGTGTCCAACTATCTATATATTAGATATCACTAATGCAATAGGAGTAGTTTAGCCATATCAATGGGTTTTGACCAAAACTCACTAATGGACCTTCCATATCTAGATTTTTTAAAACTCCATATGAATAGAGAAGTTAGAGGTAGGAGATGATGTTTTAGGTGTCTAACCATCTATATATTAGATATCACCAATGCAATAGGAGTAGTTTAGCTATATCAGTGGGTTTTGACCAAAACCCACTGATGGACCTCCCATATATGGATTTCTGAAAACTCCATATGAATAGAGAGGTCAGAGGTAGGAGATTATGTTTTAGGTGTCCAACCATCTATATATTAGATATCATCAATGCAATAGAAGTAGTTTATAAATATCAGTGGGTTTTTTCCAAAACCCACTGATGGACCTACCATATCTGGATTTCTGAAAACTCCATATGAATAGAGAGGTTAGAGGTAGGAGATAATGTTTTAGGTGTCCAACCATCTATATATTAGATATCACCAATGCAATTGGTATCCAACCATTTCAAGCCCAATGACCCTAAAAGGTCTAATGTGTGATTTCTTCTCGGTTCTTCATTATTACATTTTAACACCTCAGAGAAGTCCAAATAAATAATGAATAGCAAATTTGAACTCCTTGTAACCTCAGAAATCCACAGGAATTAAAATTTTTACAATAGGAGCTCTCTAGGTCAATCAGTGGGTTTTGACACATTAGGCCTTTTAGGGTCATTGGGCCTGAAATGGAACCATTTCATGCCCAACGTGCCCAATATTAAAGGTCTTTTCTCGGTTCTTCATTATTACAATTTAACACCTTGAAGAAGTTCAAATAAATAATGGATAGCAAATTTGAACTCCTTGTAACCTCAGAAATCCACAGGAACTGAAATTTTTACAATCGGAACTCTATAGGTCAATCAGCGGGTTTTGACACATTAGGCCTTTTAGGGTCATTGGGCCTGAAATGGAACCATTTCAGGCCGTTGATTCCATTTCAGGCCCAATAAAATGTTTCCATTTCAGGCCCAACGTGCCCAATATTAAAGGTCTTTTCTCGGTTCTTCATTATTACATTTTAACACCTCGGAGCAGTCCAAATAAATAATGGATAGCAAATTTGAACTCCTTGTAACCTCAAAAATTCACGTAAACTGAAATTTTTATAATCGGAGCTCTCTAGGTCAATCAGTGAGTTTTGACCAAAACCCACTGATTGACCTAGAGAGCTCCGATTGTAAAAATTTCAGTTCCCGTGGATTTCTGAAGTTACAAGGAGTTAAAATTTGCTATCCATTATTTATTTGGACTTCTGCGAGGTGTTAAAATGTAATAATGAAGAACCGAGAAAAGACCTTTAATATTGGGCACGTTGGGCCTGAAATGGAACCATTTCAGGCCCAATGACCCTAAAAGGCCACTGATTGACCTAGAGAGCTCCGATTGTAAAAATTTCAATTCCCGTGGATTTCTGAGGTTACAAGGAGTTCAAATTTGCTATCCGTTGTTTATTTGGACTTCTCCGAGGTGTTAAAATGTAATAACAAAGAATTGAGAAAAAAACCATTAATATTGGTCACGTTGGGCCTGAAATTGAAACATTTCAGGCCCACGTTGGGCCTGAAATGGAACCATTTCAGGCCCAACGTGGGTCTGATATGTTCTTTTAGTTTTAATTTAATAAAAATATTTTAATTAATCTAAATATTTTTTTATTTTGAGAAATGTTCCATAATATAAAAATCAAAATATAAAGGAACATCTCTTTATAGTCCGTCTCGGAATTCGTTACTGACAATGAGAAAGAGAAATGCATGCAGTACTTGACGGTAGGGGTATGAGAGGAAGTTTACTAAAATATGTGCGCCCTTTGGTAACAATGAAACCATGGTACGCCTTTTGGTAAATATCAATTCTTAGGTACGCCTTTTGGTAAAAAGCCGCATTACATATGTTATATTGTTATAGTGAGTGTGTTCTAGATGAAGGAAGATAGATATCAATGTGGTTAGATAATGTTGTGTTTGACGATAGTTATAAACTTTTTCTATACCTTGAAGACATCATTTTTTTGTATCATTTGGAGCCAATTTCAAGTAATTGTGTAGTTGGCTACATATGGTAAGTAATTTGATTTAAGAAATTTAAGCAACTTTTTTTGTAAAGATGGTGTTTTATTTCTATTATTGAAACATTATGTATGACCATTATGTCTTCTTCACATTATCAATATGTTAATTTTATTTTGTTTGCAATGGCAAGCACTTTATAAAACGATGTTTAAAGATAATAAAAAAGAGAAATTTATATTTATGAATCCACACAACATCCTATATATGGTAAAAACTACCTACGACAAAATAGGTAAGCTTGAAAGGCTAACAAAAGGGCAAGTCTTTTAGCAGATAGGCTAAGTGGTGCATCAGCGGATCAACTAGTTTTGGTGTCATTCAATATCGAGTAAGTAAGAATTAAAACATCATTTTCAATTGCTTTCTTTCGATAATTTATTGAATTATATGTACTAATTATGTGTCTATGCATAGTTTTCATTGGATTCTCACTGTCATTGAACCTTTTAAGGATGTTATTTATTTGTTGGATTTCCTAAGTCACTGTATTCGTGATGAGGATTGGAAATATATAGTGGAAATGTGAGTTCATATTTCTTTTATTAAGCATTTATTTTACTCAATAAAAAACTTATATATTAAATATTATTAACGTATGAAGGGTCTTACTATTGTTTAATTTAAACAAGGGAAATAAAGGTAGAAAAATGCTAAGTGGGAAATAGTAAAGGTATGTGTAATTATGTTAACATATATTTTAGTGTGTATATTTGTTATTAAGAATTTGTCTCTAATTACCATACGCTTCTCAACAACAAGATGTGAAACAATGTGGTTATTATGTGATGAAATTTATGAGATAAATTATCGAAGAAGTTGAAACTATTGAGAGAAATTCACTACGTTCAATAGTAATATTATCTTGCTTATCTCAAAATATGTGAAATAAACTATTTAAAATTTGCAAAGTGAGTGTTTTGATTATTTTTTTCATAAACATAATAGGTGTGTTCATAGTTCACAAAAAAAGAGTACTCTTGGGAAGAAATTGATGAGATATGGTCCGAGTTGATAGAATGTATGCAAGATCATATTTATGAATATGTATGGAATGATGGTCTCCAAAATTCAATTTAGATTTAAGTTTATGGATTGATGATCATCTTTTTCCATTTAGTTAAAGCTCACGTATGAATTGATTATTATTATTATTTTTTGACACACCCCTTTAATCTATTATGGGTAGGATACTAGATTTAGATTTTATTTTGATCAGTATAAGTGTTTATTTTGATTATTATAGCAAAAACCAATGTAGTACATAAATTACATTATTAAATAATGCAGTATGGTCAATCTGGCATGATCATGCTGGACCAATAAATTTTAATTTTAATCAGTATAGCCAATCCTACATCATCAGACTACTCTTTAAAGGTTATTTAGTTGAATTTAACTTAAATTTTTCTAAATTTAACTTAAAATATATTCATTCAATAATGCAATACTGTCAATCTTTATTTTACTCGAGAATGTCATTTTGATCGAGTGCCACGGTGGCAGAGGACCAATGGCATGCTCGAGTAAATTAAGGTTGGAGTAAGGCCACTCTAAAGGGTTTTAGAAGTATCAAAATAGGTTGGCTTGTATTTGTTTGAATCAATCTTCTTTGGTGGGTTAGCCACTATTTTGTATGTTTACATTATTGTTAGCTTCGTATGTCGAAGCATTGCCTTTGCTTTCTCTTGAATGAGAATGAAAATCTTATTTATTTTTGTCATATCATTTTTTATTTATTTTATTCACGGTACTTTAGCTTGGATAATTCATATGCATGTTGAAATCATCACTACAAAAATGTGACCACTACTGACGGAAATTACCGACAAAATTCCATCGGTATTGAGCCATTCCGATGAAACTACGACGGGAAAAAAATGTCAGAATATTAATTGTTGGAATAATATTACCGACGAATTTATATTTCCGGCGATAAATAAAATATACTGACGGAATATTCCGTCAGAATTCTCCGACGGAATTCCGGTTTTCGTCGGAGAATGCAGACGGAATCCGAATTTCCGTCGGAGAATTCCGATAGAAATCCGATTTCCGTCGGAGAATTCCGACGGAAATTCGATTTCCGTCGGTAATGTATCGTCGATGCGATACGATACATTTCCGACGGATTCTTTTTTCCGTCGGTATTCCGTCGAAAACTAAAAAAAAAATTGATCAAATTTTATTATTTTAATCTGCTCCAAAATACATTTTACATAGATGTTCTCAAACAAATATTACAATCATATAAACAATTACAATACCAAAAACAATATATTACAAAAAGCTAATTTGAAAACTTTATCAACACTTCTTTTTACATAATTTCAAATTTCTAAAAGAATTTATTTTACAAGTTTGTTATCCAATCTTTTAAAAGGTCAATGCCTACAAGGTCTACAAGCAGCGGTTTGTGAATAACAGTAGTTCGTAAGTACAAATTTTGAGAAAGACTAATTTAAACTAACTAACAATGTATTTCCAGGAGCATTTGACGTATTCCACCAAAGACAAAGGTCATGGATCATTTTGAAGCATCCATGCTCCATATAGCTTGATTAATAAAGATACCACAACTATTTTGCACCTTCCAGGTTCATATACTTTGCTATGCCATTGAATTTTCTCTTACAATTTGCCAAACAAATCTTCTTGAAAAATAAAATGAAAAGAACAAAGAAACTAGAACTAAGTGGACAACTTCAACTTCAAATATGCATACTTTAACAAATGAACTCAATGACAATGGATAAGTTAAGGAGCTAAAGATCAGCAACAAAAGAAAAAAGCGAAATTTCATTTGTTACAAACCTTTTGGTAGATCTCCTCCTGCAAATCAGCAACTGCAGCATGTCCTGTTGGTGCTATTGAATCCAGTGTTGCTGTAAAAATGAGACAAGACTTGGTCAGTAACTAACCAACAATTGCACTCACCATACCACTAAGGTTACTATCTAGGTAGATGCACAGAAGAGCCCACTACCTCAAAAATATACAGAAGTCAACAACACAGTAAAAATCAGAATTGTTACAAGTTAATCACCAGAATGTCAATTCATTGTAATGATGAGTGCCCTAATTACCTTTCCAAATAGCAGGGATGTTCCAGCTAAGTGTCTCTACTGAGTTAATAAGTAGTTCAGTACCAAGACAGTTAGGGTGTTCCAGTAAGTAGCATAAATCACTGCCAAGCAGTTTCTGTAGGTGTCATTCAGAATATATGGTCGCAACTGTGTGAGTTTATTCAACATATCAGTCATCATAATGCGATCAGGTATTTTCACTCTCACCATCGCATCCTGTTTGAATTGATTGGAGATTGGGAAACAAGGGGGAAAATGCAATGAAAATCAACATAAGCACCCATTGCTAGGAGGTCCTGTTTATTCGAGTAGAATAAGCTTTTCCATCACAATGAATAGCTCTCCTCCTCCCACTGCAAAATTTAGCAGATACATGGATTGTTTAAAAATTAAAATGATTAAGTTTCATAGGTAGCAATCTGCAAAATTCCTGATAAGCAATGCAAAATTCCTGATAAGCAAAGCAATTGCTTCCGCTCACATGATAAATTCCTGATTAAAATTTACCTGATACATTGATTATTCCCATAGGTAGCAATTGCTTCCCTTAGGTTCTGTTGAAAAAGTCAATCAATCAATTATTATTGTTAAAGATCTATATACTCACATGATAATTCCTGACTCAATATCACCGAGTTCGAACATAAAAATGAGTTCGAAAGTAAAAAACCTAAATCTATATGAACAAAATAAGCAATCTTCAATTATTAATCAAGTTATACCTGCATAGAATCACACATGTCAATGACTTTATCCACTTGTTTCTTGGCTTCTGCACCACCCTAAGCATTAATGAAGGCAGACATCTCATAAGATTGATTCGGTGAGAGGACAAATCACATAAATATACCAACTGAAGTACAATTTACCTCTAGAATATGAATTATAGTTTAACATACCTCAAAAAAAATCTACTCGCCACCGTCTGTTGGGTCTTGAGTCTCCTGTGACTCAAAACCGTGCTGTGTTTGTGTTGGAGGGATGAAAGTAGCTATGACCGCCAACATATGGTCCATCAAAGCTTTATTACTGGCCTCTCTCCTCCGATCGTCCTCTGCCCTCTTCCGCTCCTCCTCCGCTCTCCTCTGCGTCTCAGTGGCTATCCACTGATCCATTTTCTAATCCATAGAGGCAATTTGAGAACGTAGTTCTTGATTTCCTTGTCATAAAGACTGCACCTCAGAAGAAGAAGCAAACGAAGTCGCACAACCCCTGGGCATCCTTAAACGATCGAATACAACTTTGGCCTGTGAGCCAAGCCCGTAGAGGAAGGAGTTTTTTGTCCGTTCACCGACAGCATCATAATATATCTCATTCAGCTGGTCGGTGTATAAAGTTTGTGACTCCCCCCCTCTATCGATGGCTGAGATGCCTCGACCACTCTATATGTAATTTGATCCTGTATGAAAAAGAATTATCAGATTAATATTTAAATTGTATACAATTACTAACGTTAATAAAGATAGAAACAATTAAATATAATAAAGATAATAATTGTACGTGTATCGCCTGTGATCGAGAATCGACAAAGGTCCCATCTTTCTTCTTATGGGTCTTCAAAAAGACCTCCATACAAGTAGGATGGCGAGCAAGATCTCGTTCCTGTATACACAAATTTATTAGAGCCTAATTATATTAGTTTCGTAATTGATAAATACAAAATTTACTTGCATAACTTTGAATTAAACTCACCAAGTTCATGGTATGCTCAATAATAGATTTAGGTCTAGATGAATGTCGGGTTGTTCCGGTGCTCGAGCCACCTGGCTCTGTATTTCTGTTGGCTCGAGCCTTTTCAGCGTTTTCCTTCCATCTTTGTTCAGCGCAGGTGGCCGTCCATACACCCCAGGTCTCGGCATCAACATACGACGGTCGCGTCACCTTCTTTCTTAAATAATACATGTGGGCTCGATACAACTTGGCACAATAAATATTCCAAGTATTTTTAAATTCTACCTCGTGTCCGTCCTCCCGATATTTTTTTTTTGCAATGCAAATTATTAAAATAAGTTTATAAAATTTTAGAATAGTAAATATATTAAATATACTTACTACAAATTCATTATAGTAAAATGTCTTGGTCTCCTCATCGACATGTCTCCATGTCAGACCAGCAGCGCACGCTCTTTCTTTAAATTTTTCAGTGATATATGATGACACTCGGTGGCCATCCGGAGTGAATCTGCATTAAAATTATTAAAAGATTCAAAATATATTATAACTAAAATTAGATATGAACATAATTACTATTAATAAAAAAAACTTACGTTTCTCTAATAATTTTTAGAACCTTGTAGCCACAGAGTGGTGCCTGTTGCTGATCTGGCTGCTACTCTTGCTGCTGCTGTGCCATAATAATATCTATAAAAAAATTACAATAAATCATAATAAAGGTAATGTAGACATGATCATATAAATAAGAAATAAAATTAATGCATAACTTACATGATAAACAAAAAACATGATATCCTATCATAATTAAGATCAAATTAATCAATAGTAGCAGCTTCTAAATCCTCATCGCTAGACTCTGTTAGTTCAACAACTTTATCACTGCTAGACATATCTCCATCATCTATATCCTCGTAAGTGACTGTCACGCCCCCAGAGGCACATGCTTCCTCGAAAATCGGGCAACATCTCCCCTGTACGGCGGACAATATGAGGCAATTATACATATATCTCACCAACATAGCTCAGCCACAAGCGGCTGGCATCACAATAATATATAAAAACACATCCACGCAGTATAGGATAATGGGTGGCTCAGCCACCTTAAACATAAAAAAAACCACAACTTAATAAGAAACTCCACAACGAATAAATCCGACCAATAAGACATGACTATAAAGTTGTCAAGACCATACCAGAAATAATACAAAATGCGGAAACAAAGAAACTACGGAGAACCAACTCTAAAATAACTCCAAACCAAAATAACCCGGTGAAACTGAGGGACTGGCAACTGGATCATCTCCTGACTCCAAGAAAAACACCTATCTGCTACCTGAAACAACAAAAAAAGGAAGCAGGGGTTGTGAGTCCGGGCGGACTCTGCGGGTATATGAGTAGACAAATAAGCATGGCATAATAAGGTTAACGGAGTAGAGAAATCAACAGTATACAGTCCATAAAGAAATATAGAAACCTAATCATGCATAACATATGTAAATCGACATGGTATAAAGTCCGAATAACGACTAAGCAGGTATAGAACAACTCAACAACAATAATATCAAGATATACATGCATGTCAAACATGTGCAACAATCATAGCTCATATAAGTGCATCAAACACAAGCAAATGGATAAAAGAAATACGTATGCACATGATGCAATGACATGTGTCACCCCTTACGCCAGTCAAGCTGTCAACACATTACCTCTGTGTGACCGAGTGGGTAGGGCTGTGACAACTGTACCACTCCAATAACAACAAATACCACATAAGACGTGGTTGAGTGGACAGGATGCTGGGGAGTCCACACTCCAGACCCACGGTACATCGGGGGAGCTATCACAGCTACAATATCCCTCAAAACAAGCAACGGTGAGGGTGAGCCACCAACGACTCATCCCTCTAAAACAACGGTGAGGGTGTCATTGTTTGGCACAATAGGACAGATGCTCGCACTCTAATATCTACCACGACAATAAGTGGTTGAGTGAATCGAGCACAAATATGACTAACGACGGCTTAACCAAATGTAAGCCTAACAGTCGTTAGTATGCAACGTGCAAGTATGCTGCATGATATACGATGCACAAATAACCGGAGAAACAACGATGCAACAAAGTCCAACAAATACACGATGCATCAATACAATCAACCGAAAATCAAAAACCAACGATTATGCACCTACACTACTAGGTAGGGTATTTCTAATGCCAAATAAACTTATCTGTGTTATGGACTTCTAGGTACTCGCGTACAAGCGGTACTTTATAGAACAGAAAACCAACCGAGGACTGTACAGATACGAATTTAGAAACACTCGAAGATCAACGAAGAATAAGTCTCAACGGTGATGTTTTAAATAACGACAAAGAACAAGGTCAAGCAACCTATCAGACATAATATAGTCATGCTTTTAAAATAAAGAAAACTACTCGAGTACAAAAGAGAAGTACCCACCTTATATCGAAGAATTCCGTAAACAAGGACTTTTCACGATCAACCTAACGAGTCCGAATCAAGGTCCTGTAATAACATGCATAAGTTTAGCTATTATAATACACGATACTTAGCTAAACGAGTTACCTTAATTAATTAGGATTATCCTAAGTATTTCATTTCATTTAATTAAACATAAATAATGATTAATAAATGATATATGTTTAATCGAAACCAAATATATATATATATATATATATATATATATATATATATATATGGTCCGGTCATATGATTTTTAGAAAGATCAGGAGCTCGGTCGGGTTCGATTGTCGATCTAAGTCGGTAGTGAATAGGCCAAGCCAAGAGTCACCCGGGGTCGAGACGCTCGGGGTCGGTCACCCGAGGTCGAGACGCTCGGGGTCGGTCACCCGAGGTTGAGACGTTCGGGGTCGGTTACCCGAGGTCAGGACGTTCGGGGTCGGTTATCCGAGGTCAGGACGCTCGGGGTCAGTCACCCGAGGTTGAGACGCTCAGGGTCGGTTACCCGAGGTCGAGACGCTCGGGGTCGGTCATCCGAGGTCAAGACGCTCGGGGTCGGTCATCCGAGGTTGAGACGCTCGGGGTCGGTCGTCCAAGGTCGGGACGCTCGGGATCGGTCACCTGAGGTCAGTCACCCGAGGTCGGCCCCTCAAAGTCCGATGTCCGAGGCCAAGTGCTCGCGATCACACGAGGACGACCGAACACTTAGGAGCCTTTCTTATCATATAAGTCTTTCCTATCGAATATTCAGAAGATAATCCCCCCGGCATAATCATTGCCTTGCAGAGCCGCCGAGAGTTAAGGGGGGACAGAGGAGATACATTAGACAGGGTGTCAGGCGGCTGTGGCAGTCTCACAGCATTAATGCGGCTGTCACTATCACCCTCTGTCAACTAACCCTCCCTTAATGAGATTTGCCAGCCCTGACACAGCAGAGAGTTACCTCTCCCCTATATAAACCCCCCATATGGCTTTGTAGAGGGATCGCTGCCATTTTTGCAACCACTCCACCACATTGAGAGCTCCATTTCGGTCCGACCTCCCAAACTACAGCAGACCGGGTCGGCTTGGTTAGACCGAGTCATCCGAGTGAGAACCGATCTTCGCTTGTCGACAGGATCAAATTTGGCGCCGTCTGTGGGAATCTCAGCCTGATCGAAAGCTGAAGATGAGTGATTCTAACCGGAGGGCCGTGATGCTTTCACAAGAAGACCTCGACCTGCTAGTAGAAGCCAAAGCTAGGAAGTTGGCGGAGGCGCAGCAAGTGGCCGCTCGACTCGCTCAGCCGGGCCCGGCCGAGCAGACTGCTCGGGTGGGCACCGAAGGAGGGATTCGGCAAGATGAGAGTCCTCACTTCCACCGGGCGTTGTTCGGCCCGGCTGAGGGAGCAGGGCAATCAGACCCTCACGAGGCTACATCCAGTCATACCAGAGCTAACAAAGGGAAGGCTCCCCTTGTGTCGACCCCGACTGAGTGCACAGGGTTCCCCTTGTCCAGCCAAGTCTTGAACGAGCCGCTGCCCAAGCATTTCAAACCCCTGTCCATCATGAATACGGAGGAGCCACAGATCCCGAAGAGCATTTAATGAAGTTCGAGAACGCTTTAATGCTGCATCAATATTCCGACGGAGTAAAGTGCCGAGCCTTCCTGACTACTCTGTCCGGGTCGGCCCAACGATGGTTCGACAGACTGCCGGAGGGATCTGTAAGAGAATTTTCTGGACTTTAAAAGATTGTTCCTCCAACATTTCGCGAGCAGCAAGAGACACCACAAAACCAGCCTCAATCTTTTTACCCTGAAGCAGGGCTCCAAAGAGCCCCTCAAAGCATACATCAAAAGGTTTAATCAAGTCGCATTGGATGTACCCACTGCCACGTCTGAGGTGCTAGTCAGTGCCTTTGCACAAGGCTTGCAGGAGGGCGAGTTCTTCAGATCCTTGATCCGAAAACCTCCGAAGGACTTCGAAGGTCTCCTAGGCAAAGCCAGCAAATACGTGGATGTAGAAGAAGCACAAGCCGCAGGCGACCGGAAGCCAGACCAGCACCCGAGGTCCCCCAGCATCATCAGAGGAGTGCGCCTCCCGGAGGACCTCTCAGAAGTCCCCGAACTATGGGACACCGACAAGGAACCGAAAGGGGAATAGTTCAACAAGTGGCCCAGGGTTGCTTCCCGTCCAGGTGGCAGCCCTACTGCTCTTTTCATAATAGCCACACCCACGACCTTCAGGACTGCTGGCAGGCTGGCAGGGGTCGGGGTCGTGCCGGACGGGGCAGTCCGAGAGGAGCCCAACAGGGAGGCGGCCGAGGTCGAGGGAGAACAGCGCAGAACCAATCGGAGGTCAATGCTCGATCGACCGCCCCCACAGCCAGACAACTGTTCCCGACCCCCACCTCTCCGGGGCGCGGCAATGCTAATGAGGAACAGCCAACCAGCAGAATGCGGCACACGGGGCCATTCACGTGATTTCCGGTGGCCCCACCTATGGAGATTCCAACAGAGCTCGGAAATCACAAGTTAGGCGCCTCGATATCTACCAAGTGGGTGCAGCTCTGCCCAAGCTCAAGGACCGCAGATCAGTTTCGGCCCTTCAGATCTACAAGGAGTAGAAATACCTCATGATGACGCCCTGGTCATCACAGCGATCATAGCTAATTACCAGATTCACAGAACCATTGTGGATACGGGGAGTTCGGTAAACATCTTGTACTTAAAAGCTTTTGAACAATTGCAGATTGAAACTACTGAGCTCCAGCCCGTGGCCACACCTCTGTTTGGGTTCACGGGAAATGAAGTCCAGCCGTTGGGCCAAATCAAATTGGTCATCTCACTTGGTGAAGAACCTTTAAGAAGGACTCGGTGGTCTACCTTCCTGGTAGTGGACGCCCCCTCGGCCTACAATGCCATCCTGGGCAGACCGGTGTTGAACGAGTTTCGAGCCGTGGTATCCACTTTCTACTTGAAAGTCAAATTTCCGGTGGGAGATCAGGTCGGCGAAGCCAAAGGAGACCAGAAGGTTGCCCGCCGATGTTACGTGGATGACGTCCGAGTGGAGGTTAGTAAGGCCTTCCGATCTGCGCCGGCCCATTGTAACATGGTGCACTCCTCTCAGCCCTCTCCCTGGGCTGAGTTGATAGAGGAAAAGGAAGAGGTCCAGCTCTTGCCCGACCAAGAAGAAACCAAAGTGAAGATAGCTCCCGGACTACCGCCCGACCTCAGGCAACAGCTGATAGAATGTCTGACTCAGAACCGAGATGTATTTGCCTGGTCTCAACAAGATCTCAAAGGGGTCAGACCGGAGGTAATGGAGCACAAGCTGCACGTGTACCCTGACGCCCGACCTGTGAAGCAAAAGAAAAGAGATTTTAGCCCTGAACAGAACAAGATCATTCAGGCAGAGGTGGAGAGACTACTGGAGGTCGGGCACGTTCGAGAAGTCCAATTCCCGGCATGGCTTGCCAATGTAGTGCTGGTCTCCAAGCCGGGTGACAAGTGGAGGGTCTGTATCGACTTCAGAGACCTTAATAAAGCTTGCCCCAAAGACTGCTACCCGCTCCCCCGAATAGATCAGATGGTAGACTCTACCGCCGGGAGTGAACTTATCTGCATGCTCGACGCCTATCAGGGATATCACCAAGTCCCATTATACCCAGATGACCAGGAGAAGGTCAGTTTTGTCACAGCCAAGGGTACCTATTGCTACACAGTTATGCCTTTCGGACTCAGGAACGCCGGGGCAACTTATCAAAGGCTGATGAATAAAGTTTTTAAAGAGCAGCTCGGGAGGAATGTAGAAGTGTACGTCGATGACATCCTCATCAAGTCCGCCCGAGCTGCCGACCTCATAGCAGATGTACGAGAAACCTGCTGCACCCTGCGCAGGTATGGCCTCAAACTTAATCCTGCAAAATGTCTGTTCGGAGCCAAGAGTGGGAAATTCCTGGGCTACATCTTGACCGAGCGGGGAATAGAAGCCAATCCGGGCAAAGTGAAAGCTCTGCTAGACATGCCACCGCCCAGGAACCTAAGGGAAGTTCAGCGCCTGACCGGAAGGATCACGGCCTTATCCCGATTTATCTCCCGGTCGGCCGATAGAAGTCTGCCGTTCTTCAAGATCCTGCGCAAAGCCTCCAAGTTCCAGTGGGATGCCGAATGCGACTGAGCTTTCGAAGAATTGAAGGCCTACTTTGTCAGTCTGCCAGCGCTAGCCAAGCCCGAGGAAGGAGAACCACTGTATGTTTACTTATCTGCTACCGAGGGAGCTGCGAGTGCTGTGCTTGTAACCCAGAAAGAGACCGAGCAACAACCGGTCTATTTCTTTGGGCACTTATTTAAAGAGGCCGAGTGTAGGTATACTACACTCGAGAAATTAGCTTATGTCCTTGTGTTGATGGCTCGGCGGCTACGACCTTACTTTCTGGCTCATCCTATCCGAGTGATGACCAATAGCACACTCGGGAAGGTCCTGATCAACCCGGAAGTCTCAGGTCGGATGGTCAAATGGACGACTGAACTGAGCGAATATGATATCCAGTACCAGCCCAGAACTGCGATCAAGGCTCAGGCCTTGGCAGATTTCCTAAGTGAACTTCATATAGAGGAAGAGGAGGAGGTCTGGAAAATATATGTGGACGGGTCAGCCACTCGTGCAGGGAGTGGCGTAGGAATCTTATTGATGTCTCCTAAGGAAGACCCCATTCATCTGGTTGTGCGCCTAGAGTATCAGGCTACCAATAATCAGGCGGAATACGAAGCCCTCTTGGTAGGCCTTCAAGCGGCCAAACAGGTCGGGGTCACTCGGGTCATCCTACATTCTGATTCCCAGTTAGTGACTCAACAGGTGGTCGGGCGGTTCGAAGTGAATGACGAGAAGCTACAGGCTTACGTAGAGGCATACCAGCAGTTACAAGCAGAATTTCAAGAAGTTCAGATTATACAGATCCCCCGAGGGGACAATGCCAAGGCGGATGAGTTAGCTAGGCTGGCCAGCTCGGTCCGTCCGTGGGTCTTCCCCAAGCCTTCACCTCAGGTTATGCTGGTGGCTCAAGTTGAGAGGGAAGCGGAATTGGAGATAGAGGGGGACTGGCGAGCTCCATTCATCGCCTATTTGAAAGAGGGAACTCTGCCGGATAACCCCGAGCAAGCTCGGATACTGAAGATAAGGGCCGCCCGATTCACTCTGATAGGGGACGCATTATACAAGCGGGCTTTTTCCCGACCCCTAACCAAATGCCTTGGAGAGGAAGATGCGGATTATGTGCTCAGGGAAGTGCATTTGGGGTGCTGCGGAAATCATTCAGGAGGTCGGTCCATGGCTCGGAAGGTCCTGTTGGCCGGCTACTTTTGGCCGACCCTCCAAAAGGACGCAGAAAAGATGGCTCTTTCTTGCCTTTCTTGTCAAAAGTATCAGAATCTATCGCACCGACCAGTTGAGATGTTGCGAGCGTCCACGGTATCCTGTCCCTTTGATCAGTGGGGCATGGATATAGTAGGACCCTTCCCCAGGGCAGCAGGTCAGAAGAAATTCCTGTTGGTGGCAGTGGACTACTTCTCCAAGTGGGTCGAAGCAGAAGTCCTGGCCCGGATCACCGAGCAAGAGGTGAAGAAATTCCTTTGGCGGAACATTTTGTGCCGGTATGGCATACCTCATAAGCTGGTATCAGACAATGGTCGACAGTTTCAAGGTCGGATAATCAGGAATTGGTGCAAAGAATTTGGGATCAAGCAGACCTTCACTTCCGTGGCATACCCCCAGAGTAATGGTCAGGCCGAAGTAGCCAATAGAGAGATTCTGAAAGGGCTCAGAGCTAAGTTGGATCAGGTCGGCGGATCCTGGGTGGACGAGCTGCCTGGTGTCCTATGGGCTCTACGAACCACACCCAAAGAGGGGTCAGGATGCACTCCCTTCCAGTTAGTCTATGGGAGTGAAGCAGTAGTCCCCATGGAGGTCGGCTGTGAGTCTGACAGAAGACATCTGTATGGAGGGGACAATGCGGAGAAAAGGCGGGCTGGACTAGATCTGATTGAGGAGGTCCAGGCTAAGGCTGCAGTCCGCATGGCTGCTTACCAGCAAAGGATGCAGAACCGATACAACCAGAAGGTTATACCTCGACATTTCCAAGTAGGTGATAAGGTATGGAAAAGAATCAAGCCGGTCGGGGAGGTAGGCAAGCTGGAGCCTCCATGGAGCGGACCTTTCCTGGTGGTCGAGGCGCTGGGATCAGGAGCCTACTATCTACAAGACGCCCAAGGAAAGCGGCTCGGAAGACCCTGGAGTGCAGTGCATCTAAGATTGTACCGTGAGGAGAGCGTAGAGGGATGATTCTTGTAACTGTAGTCAGAAAAAATGATGATAAAGACTGACTCTCTAAAGGACAACTGCAGCAAGTTACAAGTGAGCTTGCTCTCACGCACCCACCGGACTCGGCGCCGATCGGGCGTGGCGTTCCACGTTCGGTCGGACCCGGTCGGGCGTGGCAATCCACGCTCGGCTAGGGTAAGTCGGACGATGTCCAGACTCTTGCTCGAAGGACATATGAATTAACACATTTCTATGAGCTTCACTACTAGGATGTGGCTCCCCACGTTCTGAAAGACAAAAGGGATATTAGGTTAGCTCGACAAAACTGAACTAATCGAACCAGCGCGCACGAGCCAACTCGGCTTCGTTGGTAAGGTTAGCTCGTCGAAAACAAGATAAAATGGTAAATCAGGGTATCCACCCGACTGAACAACATGACCAAACTTGGGCAACGGCCTGATTGAGTGACTAAGAGCTCAAATACGCTGAGCGTTCGATACTTAGAAAAATTTGACGCTTGACTCATAAAACCGAGCTAAAGGTAGCGGTATGAGAGGCCCGCTCGGTCACGTTTTGTGAAAATTCGCGATGTAATCTAAGCGCTGGCCCTCGTAGAGCCAACCGAGCACCCCAAACAGACAACACTTAACAGAAACCTTAAACATCGTGAGCAAACAAATACGGCAGGCAGGCTATGAAGTAAAACCATGTCAACCTAAAGAAATCAAAGAAGGGCTCATGACCCATACAAAATTGAGCCCTGAAGGTTGAGTCAACCCAAGACATGGCAAACTTCTTAAGGCCAAAGGGCCGAGTCATCATGAAGCAAAGGAAAGAAAGAATTCAACCTAAGTGAATGGGGGGAAGGCATCTTCGGGAATCGACGCTTTGATCCGCCGCAGCTTCACTGCGTTGGGAGGAAGGTCCGCGGGAAGGTGGCCGGCCTCAGTCAGCTGCTGGATAGCACCCCTCGCGCCGTACCTGATCATGCCTCCGGTGCGCTCCGATATTAGGCCCAGGAAGGAATCCGACTGAATGTAGGCTAGACGCGCTGCTTCAAGCCGGGCGGACTCCCCCGACTTATAGTCCTCCAACTCCTTCCTGAGTCGGGCAAGCTCAGCACCCTGCCCCTGTATGGTGGTCTCCCGGACAGCCAGCTGCGCCTCCTTGCCCACTAGCTGAGTTTCTAAACCCTGAAAGGCCTCTTGTTGGGCAACCAGCTCTATCTCTTTGTTCTTCAGGGTGAGCTGAGTTTGGTGATGAGCCGCACCCGACTCCTTCAATTTCCGTTGGAGCACCTTAGCGTCTGTGGTCATCTTAGCCATGTCGGCATGGGCTCGGGTATATCGGTTCTTGAGCACCTTATTTTCGCCTTCTAAATGAGTCACCCGATTAGTTAGGCGTTCCACCTCCACCGCGGACTGAGCCATCAGCCTGTGCTCTTCCTCCGCACGGACCTCCAGCTCGGATATGTGAGATCTCAACGCGGTTATTTCCGATGGCAGCTGGTCCAAGCCCTGATATCGGTTCTTGAGCACCTTATTTTCGCCTTCTAAATGAGCCACCCGATTAGTTAGGCGTTCCACCTCCACCGCGGACTGAGCCATCAGCCTGTGCTCTTCCTCCGCACGGACCTCCAGCTCGGATATGTGAGATCTCAACGCGGTTATTTCCGATGGCAGCTGGTCCAAGCCCTGATCACCTGGGGGAAGGGTGCTCTGTGCCAGTCGGGCTTCTAGGTCTCTTACTTGTCTTTCGGCCGACCGGCGCGCCGGGGTATGGTCGACCAGCGCTGGCTAACCGCGTGACTGAGGGCCCATTGCTGCAAAATGGCATGAGGGGCATAAGTATAAGCATAAGCAGGCGAGTGAGTAGAAAAGGTACCTGAGTCATTCCTATGTAGAAGTGGTCGGCCAAGCTGACAGGGTCCATGGTGAAAGACGCCGTCCACCCTTCTTCCCAGCCCGAGACCAACATGCCATGCAGATTAAGTGGCTGAAGCTGGACTGTCGGGGTTAGAACAGTAGCCGAAGGCACTTGAATGTCCACAGTCGACCTCGGAGGGGAACTCATGGACAGAAGGGCCTCCACGGCGTCAATGTTGGCGGCGCTTGGCTGAGGGGCCTGAGGACGCGGCGCGGTCCCTGAGGTCGATGTACCGGAGGGTACCCTCACGGAGGTAGGAGGTTGGGTCGCCGGGGAAGGTGTTATCCGGGTGGAAACCCGAGGGACAGGTCGGGGAGCTACCGGAACCAGAGTTGAGCTCGGGGCTGGGAGTTGAGGGCTGGCCACAGCTCGGTCAGGACTAGAAGGCACGACAACCTGACCTTCCACGGGCGGTTCTGGGGATGAAGGTATATCCACGCGATGAGCCAGCCAGCGGCGTTTTCGAACCAAGCTAGGAGAAGCTGCCGGGCCCATTTCTTCTTCTGCCTCTACCGGAGCGGAGGTCCCCTCACCGGTCACCTGAGCTGTCACTCCCACCTCTCCGGTCGGGAGACTCTCTCCGAGGTCGCTTGCCGCAACTGCTGGCAGCTCGGGATCTGAGGCAACGCTCGCTGGTGGTACCGCCCGAGCGGCTGCTAGCTGGGCAACCAAAGCATCCATGGCTTCATCATCCCGATCCAATACTTCATCAATCCTAGCGCTATACATGACTTCGGCTGCACAAAAGAAAAAGTTTTAGTTAGCATTAACAAGCTTACCGAGCAAGTAGAAACATACCGAGGGTGCCAGGTAGCTCCGCCGGGACTTGGCTCAGCCGGAAGAGATACAGCATACCCTCAATCAGTAGCTTGCCCGCGTGATACCGGGCTCCCCCGAGCTTGGAAAATGCAGACCGGTAGCCCGGTTCCGAGCGAAGATTTTTGGGGAGTTGCGGATGATCAGGCAGGTTCTCTACCCACGCGGTGGGCCAGTTCGGCCGGGGGATTGTTTGGATGTAGAAGAAGTGAGATTTCCAACCTTTATTAGAGGAGGGAGCCTTCTCCAAGAAAGCCGAGTTAATACGGGCTTGGAAATAAAAATTCCCGGGTTCTTACTTTTTGAGATAATAGAAGAAGTGGAACACCCGGGGTTCTAAGGGAATTTTGTGGGCAGTAAAGATGATCACAGTGCCGCACAGTATTCGGATCGAGTTAGGGGCCAATTGAGACAGGGAGACCTGGAAGTAACGACAAATCGTGCGGAAGAAAAGATGCACAGGGAAACGCAGACCGGCTAACGACTGATCGAAGAAGACAGTAAAATGACTTAAGGGAGGCTGGTGTGCCCGACCTCGACGGTCGGGCTGAGTTATTGAATGGTCTTCGGGGATTAAGTAATCTATGCGCAGAGTTTCTATCTGACCTAGGGAAGGGAAGATCGGGTAGTTAAGTACCATGGCTCGGGGGGCGCAGATGGGGGCGCAGACGATGATGCCATCAAAACGAAGTCAGAAAAGGCACGACAAAGGCTCGGAAAATAGAAGGAATACCTAAAAGTGATGTTCACCGGAGACACCGTTCGTCGGAATCGAGAAGGTCAGGCGGCGGAGGTCGGACAAGAGTTGGAGAGAAGGCGAAAGTCAGGATAAAAGGAGGCGAAATGAGGGGTCAAGCCTATTTATACCGCTGGTAAAACCAGGGGACCGTCCGATGGAGAAAAAGAAAATGGTGGGGTAGATTCCTTGCCGTCCGATCTCTGCCATTTCCCAGACCTCGAAGCTTTACTCGCACGTCGCACAGGCCACGCCGGTGACGTTTCGCTACCCGAGACATCCAGTCGGGAAGCGACACGCGGGCCCGCATTAATGAGGATTTGACGGGGGATACGGCATTAAAGGGGAGGATCAACCGTACGAGGTGACGCGCGGGAAGACAAAAAAAGAGGCAAGCCGACCGAGCATGGAGCCTAGTCAGTCGGACTAAACTCCTCCTTCGACTAGACTTGAGAGGGAGGCTTGTGATCCGGTCGTATGATTTTTAGAAAGATCAGGAGCTCGGTCGGGTTCGATGGTCGATCTAAGCTGGTAGTGAATAGGCCAGGCCAAGAGTCACCCGAGGTCGGGACACTCGGGGTCGGTCACCCGAGGTCGGGACGCTCGGGGTCGGTCACCCGAGGTCGGGACGCTCCGGGTCGGTCATCCGAGGTCGGGACGCTCGGGGTCAGTCACCCGAGGTCGGGACACTCGGGGTCGGTCACCCGAGGTCGGGACGCTCGGGGTCGGTCATCCGAGGTCGGGACGCTCGGAGTCGGTCATCCGAGGTCGGGACGCTCGGGGTAGGTCACCCGAGGTCGGGACGCTCGGGGTCGGTCGTCCAAGGTCAGGACACTCGGGATCGGTCACTTGAGGTCAGTCACCCGAGGTCGGCCCCTCAAAGTCCGCTGCCCAAGGCCATGTGCTCGCGATCACACGAGGACGACCGAACAATTATGAGCTTTTCTTATCATATAAGTCTTTCCCATCGAATATTCAGAAGATAATCCCCCCGGCATAATCATTGCCTTACAGAGCCGCCTAGAGTTAAGGAGGAACAGAAGAGATATATTAGACAGGGTGTCGGGCGGCTATGGCAGTCTCACAGCATTAATGCGGCTGTCACTATCACACTCTGTCAACTGACCCTCCCTTAATGAGATTTGCCAGCCCTGACACAGCAGAGAGTTACCTCTCCCCTATATAAACCCCCATATGGCTTTGTAGAGGGGATCGCTGTCATTTTGTAACCACTTCCACCATATTGAGAGCTCTATTTCGATCCGACCTCCTAAACTACAGCAGACCGGGTCGATTTAGTTAGACCGAATTATCTGAGTGAGAATCGATCTTCATTATCGACAGGATCAATTACGATGCTTCTTATAGCAATAGGAAAAGATCGATGAATGTTCTGGACGATTGTGGCCACGCGGTCGTCCATGGCAGTCATGTCACTTGATGAGTGTTCTAAAATATAGAAACAAATATTAGACTTATCAAGTTAATAGTGGATATGCTTATAAAGGAAGATGAAAGCGACTTATAGAAATAAATAAATGATATAAAATATGGCATAATTCATGTTTTATATTCTGAATATATATATTGCAAGCGGGTCGAGTGAATGACTTATATATATTGCAAGCGATAGAAGTGATAATTCATGCTGATAAAGCCGATACACTTTTCTCTAGTGTGTCTAACATTGAAGAATGTTACAAATACATTGCAATTTCATAAACAGATCAACTTTGAGCCCAATTGAGGCCCAATACAAGAAAGTTTAGCATATGTTTATTTATGATAGTGGGTCGTGTGAATGACGTTTTGCCACCTCACTTATGGATAAAATTATTTTTATTTATAAATCTTATGTTTTGATTTAAAAAACACACATATAGATGGATAATGAATTTGTCCCAATTTATTTACTTGTTTTATCTCGTATTATATAATTTTTTTAAAATCCGGATATCCAGCTAGCATATTAATCTTGAGATGACTTGTTCGGTCACTCGCATTCGTATCTTTGTCACTCTCGCTCTTTAGCACTTCCGGAAGAAAGATGGGAAGGAGAAGAGTGGAGCTTAAGAAGATCGAGAACAAGGTCAACCGATGAGTTACCTTCTCTAATTGCCATGACGACCTACTCAAAAAGGCCTACGAGCGCTTTGTCCTCTGCGGAGGTCACACTCATCATCTTCTTCGGCCGCAACAATCCTTAATGGGTATCAAAGAGATAAAGTCACAATCATATATTCATAAACTTATCTACACAGTAAAGTAAACATAATAATGAATATACTAAAACATAAAATCACCTTATATATTCATCCAAAGTGTTTCTAGTTAGGCTTTCCGGTAAGCAAATAAGTAAGATTCAGTGTTATTTACAGCAAGATTTAAGATTCTAAGCTTTATTCCTTATTCACACACTACAAAAATAACAAGGTATTGCGACGGACATTTACTGATGTCCGTCGCAAATGACGACGGATATATAGTATCCGTCGCTGAAGTTTGGCGGCAAGTCAAACTCTAGATTATAGCGACGGACATGGTCAAAGTCCGTCGCTATAGCGACGGATATTTTAAAATAATCCGTCGCTAATGTTAGGCGACGAGTCAAACCCCTAATTCAGCGACGGATAAGTCAAATACGTCGCTAAGTTGCGACGGACAAGTTAGTCCGTCGCAAAATTTCTTAAAAAAGGCGACGCCGACTTCCCCTCGCGCCCACGCGAACCCTAGCGACCGAAGCGACGAGCGATTCTCCTCCGGCGATTCTCCTCCGGCGAACCCTCCTCCGATCCCAGGTAACGAGTTAAGCTCCATTTGCCGTATATTCTCGTTTTATTGTGATCACGCGCCGCCGTCGTCTTCTCCGGCCAACATCAGCACCTTGGCACGGTCGCGCGCGGCCTCCGGCGGCGGCGCGCGTCCTCCCGCTGTCTCGCGCCGCCTGCTGCGGGTCGCGGCCCAGTGCGGCCGGGCGGCTTCTGCGGCGGTGGCGGTGGCTGCGCAGAGGAAGGGGGGGTTAATTAATTAAAGGGGGGGTTAATTAATTAATTTAGGGTAATTAATTAATTAGTTTAATTATTTTAGGGTAATCAATTTGACTAATTAATTGAATTAGTTAGCTTAATTAATTAATTTGTTTAATTAAATAAGTAATCAATTAATTAATTAGTTAATTATCGTTTAATTATTTTAGATAATAAGTTTGTTTGTTAAGCCATGTGTAATTAATTGAGTAAAATATTATTTATTTTAGTTTAATTGTTTGATTAATTTGATTATTAAGATGATTAATTGTTTGATTAAGTAGATTACTTGTTCTATTAATTAGATCTTGTTTGATTAGTTTTAGATAAATCAAATTATATCATGTTTGATTAATAAGATTTTTTTTTAGTATACCATTAATATCACATTTTAATATGTGTTGTTTGATTAAATTGTCTTATCTGAATTCAGATACAATGTATCCGAACAAGGCATGGATGTATAATAGGTTAGACAATGGATTTATCCGTGACGAATTTTTTGCTGGAGTGGAAGAATTTGTTAACTTTGCAAAGTGTCATCCTGAGTGTTTGAATGGCACAGAGTTGAAGTGTCCATGTAATCAACGCAAATGTAGAAATACAGCTTTCCGTGATGAAGATACAGTGAAAACTCATATCGCCAGGTATGGGTTTGTTCCAGATTATTACAACTGGTATTGTCATGGAGAGCCGTATGTATATGAATTTGGTGGACCTTCTGTTGCTTCATCATCGAACTCAATTGGACCAGAAACATCATATAACCCTGCTGATGCAATGCAATCAATGGTTTACGATGCAATGAATGCTTTTGATCAATCAAATGTAGAACAAGTACCTACTTCTGATGTTCAGAAAATGTATGACATGTTAAAGGCTAGTGAAAGAGAATTATGGGAAGGTATTCCTTCTGGTCATTCTCAATTATCTGCTACTGCAAGATTATTGAATATGAAGGCAGAACATCATTTCTCAGAACGATGTTATGATGACATATGTCAACTTATGTCAGAGTTGCTTCCAACTGATAACTGCATGACTGATAGTTTCTACAACACTAAAAAACTAATCAGAGACTTGGGTTTGCCAGTTGAGAAGATACATTGTTGTGTCAATAATTGCATGATCTTTTGAAACCAAGATAGTGAATTGATGGAATGCAAAATCTGCAACCATCCCCGTTACAAGCATGGTGTTCGCATGATCAATCAGAAGAAGAAAAAAAATATTCCTTTCAAAGTTATGTATTATTTTCCTTTGACTGCTAGACTTCAACGTTTGTATGCATCAGCAGCAACAGTGAGTCATATGATTTGGCATCAAAACCATAGACATGATGGAGATATTATGTGTCATCCTTGTGATTCCCCTGCATGGAAACAGTTAGATTCAACATTTTCTTCCTTTGCTATGGAACCACGCAATGTCAGACTTGGACTTTCTGCAGATGGATTTCAGCCATTTGGAAGTTATGGACAACAATATTCATCGTGGCCTGTTATCTTAACACCATACAACTTACCACCATGGATGTGCATGAAAGATGAATTCATGTTTCTTACTGTTTTAATTCCAGGTCCTCAAAATCCAAAAGGGCATATAGATGTTTTTTTGCAACCTTTGATAGCTGAGCTGAATTATTTATGGAATATAGGTTCGGAGACATATGACATTGCTACAAAGTCAAACTTTTTAATGCATGCAGCATTGTTATGGACTATTAGTGATTTTCCTGCTTACTCAATGTTATCAGGATGGAGCACAGCTGGAAAGTTAGCATGTCCACATTGTATGAGTCAGTCAGATGCATTTTCTTTGCCATGCAGTGGCAAGATTTCATGGTTTGATAATCATCGGAAATTTTTACCTCTTGATCATCCGTTCAGAAGAAATAAGAAATATTTCAAAAGGAACGAAGTAGTTAGGAAGCTACCTCCATTTGGGATGTCAGGCGAAGAAGTGTTAAATGAAATTGATAGTTATGGATTTCTACCAGTATATCAGGATGGATCAGATGATATCAACAAGTATATTGTTAGAGTCAACAAATGTGGTTGGAGGAAAAGAAGTATTTTTTGGGAGCTTCCATATTGGAAATATTTACTCATTCGTCATAATTTGGATGTGATGCATATTGAGAAAAATTTCTTTGATAACATCATTAATACTGTCTTAAATGTGCATGGGAAAACAAAAGATACAACAAAATCACGTGAAGAATTGAAACAATTAGTTAGCAGGCCTGAGTTGCATCAGAATGAAACTACTGGTAAATATCCCAAGGCTTGTTATACATTGGACAAAGAAAGTAAGCAAGCATTATGTTCTTGGTTGAAAAACATCAAATTTCCAGATGGATATGCCTCTAATATGTCTCGTTGTGTGGATACCAATAGATCTAAAATGGTTGGATATATTAAAGACATTTAGTACTTTTTATTTTGTTTTTACAGGCTGCTGAGCTACAGAGACCTCCCACTAGTTGGGAGTTATTCAGCAAGACCCACAAGAAAAAAGATGGGTCTTTTGTCGATCGTCGCTCCCTAGCAATCAATGTAAGTGTATTAATTATATTTTATTTGTTTTGACATTTTATATAGACTAATTAAATTTTTTATTTCACAGGAAGCAATGACCACTAGAGTTTCTGAGGCACAGGCGTCTCAGCCTGCTGCAGAGGGGGACGATGCACAGCCTCTTTCCACCGACGATGTGAATCGGATTTACTTTGATGTCGTCGGTGGGAAGAGGAAGACCGCCTGCTACGGCCTGGGCTCTCAGGCAAAGGTTACATATGATCAGATGAGAGCTCCAGGGGTTAGGGGTCGTCCACCATCCTCCTCCTCTACCTCTAGTGAGGTTCGACAGTTGCGGGAGGAAAATGAAGCCTTGCGGACTCGACTCACGTCGATAGAGTCGACGTGTGCCGGGAGGGACGCAGAATGGGCTAAGACAAGCGCAGAGTGGGCTCAGAGGAATGCAGAGTGGGCTCAGAGGGACGCTGCGAGGGATGCTGAGTTGAGAGATTTGCGGGCTCGCCAGGCAAATACTGATAATATATTACGTCATATGCAAGCTTTTGCAGCTACCTTATCGCCGATGACACAGATGCCAGCCATTCCCGCCCCTCGTATTGACGCTCCCGATACACAGATGTCAGCCGCTCCCGCTCCCGCCCATCGTTTTGAGTCTCAGGACACACAGGATCCTGAGCATCCCACAGAGGAGTAGAGATATTATAGTGGTAAGAGTCATTTTTCCCCCTAATTTTTTTCAGTAACAATGTATTAAGTTATTATATCCATAATAACTTGTTTTCTTATTACTACATTTATGTTTACAGATTCTACATTATCAGAGTTGAGTTCATATTTCTTGCTTGAAAGGTATGAATATTCGATATTATTCCTTTATTCTTTCGTAATTAGTAGTTTTCATTTACTTATTTAATATTATTTGAGTTACCTTCTATTTGTTATTTTTCTTCTATTAGATCGAGTTATCTTATCATTTGTTATTTCTTATTGTTATCAATTTAGATTTATTTCTGTATTAGATTTCTTTCTAATGTTTTTATCTTCTATCATGCAGGAATATTTTTCCTTTCCATCCAGTATTGACTCTGATATTCATGTACGTAATGATTCTCTACGAACCTTTCATTTTTGATATATGTTTATTTTCTTTTGATATATACATTTAGTTGGTTGAAAATTGTATAAGTTTTGATACATCATATGGATACGTATGGTTATTCTGTTACATTTGGATACATCATATGTTTAATCATTTACATCGTATGGATACGTATGATTTACTCTGTTACACTTGGATACATCATTTGTAAAATTTTAGTCTTGTTTCAAAGTTTCGATTGTAAAAGTTTAGAAAATAAACTTTGGAATGAATAGTGGATTGAATGTATACTTTTGTAGATAATTGTTTGGATTGGATTGAATTCGAAACAAATGTTTTGAATGTTTCGATTGTTATGAATGTTTAGATTGTAATTGTGAATATTCGGATTGTTCTGAATGTCTGGGATTGTAATTGTGAATGTTTGGATTGTAAGTGTAATGTTTGGATTGTAATTGTGATTGTTGGATTGTTGAAATATAGAATTATGTTTCATATTTTTATATGGTATTGATGTATAATAGGGAAGGTCAAGAAACAGATCGTTGCTGTGAAAATTTTCCAGTATTAGCGACGGAATTTTTTAAAATTCCGTCGCTACTTGCGACGGATATTTGACTTTTCCGTCGCTAAAACAGTCAAATAGCGACGGGGTTTGACCGTATCCGTCGCTATTACGATATATTAGCGACGGACATTGACGTATTCCGTCGCTAACCCATAAATCTTGCGACGGATAATTGACCATCCGTCGCTACCATTTCCCAGGCCACGTCGACCCACTTTTGGGGTGTTTGCGACGGGGATAATTATCGGTCGCTAATATAGCGACGGCGATCATATAATATCCGTCGCTACTCATGCTCTGCGACGGGTTTTCAGCCGACGGCGAAAAATCCGTCGCTAATCAGTCGCTATCAGTGTTTAGCGACGGAATAGCGACGGATTCTGCCCGTCGCTACTCCTTGTTATTTTTGTAGTGACATTTCACTGTGAAAGACTGAAAATCTCTGTGGAGAAGAATGTTCAGTTGATAGGATGAGTATTCACGTTTTATTATAGTCACTGTTCTGTTTAGTTTATTAGGTAGACAACGGCCGTGAATGATAGTGACCATTAAACAAATATAAATTTAATATCAAATTTTAACGACGAAAATAATTAATAATAAATTGGTAACAAAAATATATATAGAAAAAGAAATCGTCAGTAAAAAAAATATTTCATCAAAAAATTAACAATAAAAAAATTTTGGGGCAAAATCCATGACAAAAAAATTGTTGTTGCAAAATTAATTATAAATTAACGATAAATTTTGTCATAAATTTTACGATGAATTATTAATACATCACTAATTTATAACGAATTAAAAATTCATCCCATATTTCTTAAGATATTATTAAATGTAAATAAGGTTTCATTAATTTTAATTTTTTAAAAAAAATATTTTTGTTAAAGCTTTATTAATCTGAAGACATTATTTAGTTTGTATTATAGTATTTTATAAGTTATGTATGTATCGTAAAATAATTAATTTCTTTTATAAAATTTAATATATCAAATATTATTTTTAAAATTTAAGTTTATTATTTAAAAAAATTAATTTTAAAAATAAATCTAAACCATTAATATTAAATGTTGAACCAGGTAGTAGACGAACTTGGGATGACCATCCTACGAAAGTTTCCCACCGATCATCAGGGTAAATCGGGAAGCGCTCGCAGTGGCCGGTCTAGAAGTCCAGCGTCGCAGGGTTCGCGCCCCATTTGGAAGAAAAGTTCCCGCAAAATACGCCTTAGCTAAGGATCGAACCGCGGATGTCTGGAATAGCGACTAGTCGTCCTACCGCTCTACACCATAGCCCCTAGAAGTCCAGCGTCGCAGGGTTCGCGCCCCATTTGGAAGAAAAGTTCCCGCAAAATACGCCTTAGCGAAGGATCGAACCGTGGATGTCTGGAATAGCGACTAGTCGTCCTACCGCTCTACACCATAGCCCCGGCCCCCGGGGCTAATATCGCATGTCATGTTAAAAAAAAAAAATCAAAGTTCAAACATTCTTCTTTTAAAAAATTATCATCAAACAAATTTAACTTTTTATTATTTTCTATATTTTAAATTATTCACGCCTATTTTGAAGTAACGATGAGAGGATTAATAATATAATTAAAATAATTAATTATAAAAGATTCTTAAGTAAACAATTTTACCTCGTCGATTTCCTTTTTAACAAATTATTTGTTTCTTTTAATTATATATTTTTCACAAAATTTTGATTTTTATATTTATTTCATTTGTCATTTCTTTAATGGATATCACAACAAATATGAATATGTTTTACTTATAATCATTAATACAGGTCTAATAAATAATATTAATGTTTGTATATTTATTGTAATTTTTATTTTGGAGAAAAAATTTCTCTCACACCTAATAGCTTAAATTGACCTCGTAATTTATTTTCTTTCGTATAATCTGAGGATGTATTATGAAAGAGGTTAATCATCTTTTGTTATCATATATTTATATGATAAATATTTACTAATACTATTAATGGAGGGTGATAATTCTTGTATTTTATATAATTAAAAAATAATAATTTGATACTTAAAGAACTAGCATTTTGCTTTGTGTCAAATAAAGGAGAAACCCTATTTCTTTCTTATCAAGGATGAGTAAGAAAGAGCGACATTGATTATGAAAAAAAAGAACATCTTTTAAAAGTATCATTGACGAGAAAGAAAAATAATATGAGAACCACTATACGAAGGAGGAAAAGTATATGAAAACACTAATAGAAAGGAGAGGGGCACGAGATAACCAATGATTGCGAGCAGCGACGAATCCAGACAGAAATTTAAAAGGGTGCTCAAAAAAAAATTTAAAAAAATATTTTTTCTATCAAATAAATATATCAAAAGACTAAAATACTATTGTATAAAAATTTATGCATACCATTAAAATAATTATTCTTAGACATCAAATTATGAATTATGATACAGTTTCAAGATGATTATTGTAATAGATTATAGAAAAGAAAAGAATATTTATTAATTATATTGAAGTAATAAAGAGCGCTAAAATATAGTTACTAGTATTAGCATTAAAGTGATTGATTATTTTTTAAATGATAATTTTATAAAAAAAGTTTAACAAATTTAAAACATCACAATTATATATATATATAATTGATCAGGTGCGGACCACGGTGACCATCAGTGGACATCATCGGTGACCATCGGCGGCTTTCGGCCGCCGCCCTCGAACAAAACTATAATCCAGTGGGTGAGCGATGAATCTTAGGGGTAACGGTGAACCCGTCGGGTAGCGATGAACCCGTCGGCATTAGATAACGACTGATCGGTCCGGTGATTGCGAGGGCACATATTTTTTAAAATTACACTTGATGTTAGCCAAAAGGTATATATTAAAATTAGAAAAAACTAAAAAATAAAAAATATAATATTAAAAAATTGAAAATAAACTATAATTAAAAAATAGGCATTTTAAAAGATAATTTAAAATTAAAAAATTATAAATTTTTTAATATAATTAAAATAAAAATATCATAAATTAGGGATCCATTCAAATTGAGGCCCTAACATGGTCTTAATGGCATATGTCATAAGCCAGCAGCGAGAGTATATTAGGGTATAAACGAATTGAGTTGTTCACGAGCTTTTTAAGTCGATTTAAAAATATATTCAATTGAGGTTTTACTATATTTAAATTAAAACTTGAATAATTTAAATTATAATTTAACTTTGTTCGAGTCAAGATTCGAACCATCAAATTTGAATTCGAATTTTATTTCTAACTGAGTTCGGATAAAATTAAAATTATTTATATTTTTAAGTCTAGTATTAAATTTGAATATCCTATGTATTTTATTATTTTTAAATTCAAACTCAAATATTATTATTTTCATATTATTTACCTCCATTCGATTCAGTTGCACCCGTAGACCAGATAAAGGGCTGGAAATCCTAACTTCAAAAATCCTTTGTGCCTTCCAGTGTTAAATACTTCTACGAGTCTTAAATTAGATATACTATTAATACAAATAAATAGGTCAAGACAGACCATAATATCACGAGTCTTAAAATGTCCAACCAAAACGTCAGGTAACACCCAACTTGGGCGACCGGTTTGGCCTATGAAATGTTCTGATCAATTATCAGGATGAATATGAAAGCACTCACAGTGAGATCAAAAAACACAAGTAAAGATAAGGCACAATGTCGATAAAAGCCCAAATCACTCTTAAAAAAAAGCTTAAAAATAGGTCAGGGCAAAGCAAATTATTGCGATTATTCTAGAAGCTAATTAGATTAATTCAATAACACTTTAAGCTTAAATGAATGTGGTTATTCTAGGAGCTAATTAGATTAATTCAATAACACTTTAGCTTAAATGAAAGTTTTAGAAATTGTGGTCCGTTACCTGCTAAAAAAACTTCCAAAACCCTCATTCTAACAGTAATGCAGCGAAGAAAATCAAATTATTATTTAGGTATTTTATGATTTGATCCTTAATTATACGTATTGGCATCATGTAATGCTAGATTTATAAACCGTCCAGTACTATCAATGTTTTCGAATTTATCTTTATGATCGATAAAAATTTTAATCGAACCTATCATTCCAATTCAATGTTATATAATTCATCAAATTATATCCATTTTTACAATTGTGTACAACGACATGCCACGTTATCATTCTTTCATTTCGATGCCCATCCATTTTTTGCCCTTTCCTCTCCGATAGACAGAGGAAATGATGGACAAGGCGGTCATATGGGTAGATCAAGCAAACTGAATGTGATCCTGTAATCGATCAACTAGGTTAATCGGGTCAATCAAGCTAGTTGATTGTGTCGATCAAATTGACCAGACGATGATTAGGCGATCACTGGATTGGATATATAGGTGTTGAGTTGATCTAGCTAAGTTCAACTAGTTGGCTGAATTTCCCAAATTAAAAGAACTTGCCAAAGACAGTCATCTATTCTATTTGCCAAAGACAGAATGAAAAGAATCTCCAGCTCACCCGTCCGACAACCGAATCTGTTGACCGATTCCGCAAAGTAAACGTCCACATGCATCGAGTCTATATTTCTTAGAATCTAAAGTCACAACCGATGAGGCGTTGACTAATTTAAAATTGTCTTGTCTTCGTTATGAAACATGAACATGGACTTCTATCTCTCTCCTGCGTGTATCCTATACTGTCATGGTATGTGCGGGGGCGCTGACGGCGATTTCGCCTTTTATCTATACTGTCATGGTATAGTATAAGCAACCGTTGGATCTAATGTTTCAGCATTTTTAGAGAGAGAATAATTTGCTGATAGAAGGATAAAAAATATATTGTGCTGTGAATTTGCATCGTTATTTGTATCCTCAACTTAGTTTTCTCATCCTTGTTACCCAATTACGTAATTAGTAAGATTTTGTTGTGTTTGGAAGAATTAGAGATAAGAAATTTAAGGGGCGTTTGGTTTGTGTTTTTCAGTTTGTTTTTTATTTTTATTTTATGTAGAAAATATGATTTTCTGAAAAATATGTTTGGTTTACATTTTCCAGCTTTGTTTTTTAGAAAAAAACATATCGTTTTCTGGAAAACTAGAGAATTAAATAAAGTCATTTTCCAAAAAACCGAGAAAATATGATTTTTTAAAAAATGAAAATGAAAAATGGAACAAACCAAACACCTCTTATTTTTTTTATTCATCCATTTTACAATTACGTGTAAAAGAACATGGCCCTTTTTTTCTTTGAAGTGCCCAAGCCCATCCTTTTTCAAAACAGATCTACTGGGCCGGGCATTGTTTGGGCCGAATGGCCGCTTTATGTGATTGGGTCACACCATTTATCACTGGCCCGACCCATGGATCAGGCCCATCCTGAGATCTTCTACTTCTACATACCAAAAATTGCCAGTCTATCTACTATCAGAGTAATGTTCTAAAAAGCGCTAGATGTGTCACCGGGGCTATGGTGCAGTGGTAGGGTGACTAGTCGCTTTCTCAGGCATCCTCGGTTCGATCCCCAACTACGACGCATTTGCAGGAATTTTTCCTCCAAATGGGGTGCGAACCCTGGGACGCTGGGCTTCTAGACCGCCCACTGCGAGCGCTTCCCGATTTACCCTGGCGGCCGGTGGGAAATTTCCATGTGGCCGGGTCGGTCGCCTGAGGTTGGTTGGTAACCTCGTTAATCTTTTTTTTTAAAAAAAAAGCGCTAGATAGATGTTAGTCTATCTACCATTTTTTTTAAAAAAAAAGTGCTAGATGTTCCGTGGGACTGGGTTGGTCATCCCATATTCGTCTACTACTTGATCAACATTTGTTTTCTTTCTAAAAGTACTAGATGAATGATAGCGCCCGTGGCCTAATGGATAAGGCGTCTGACTTCTAATCAGGCGATTGTGGGTTCGAGTCCCACCGGGCGTGATCTTTTTTTACCTATCCTAACTCTTTGCCCCCGGGGCTATGGTCGGTAGGGCGACTAGTTTCGCTATCTCAGGCATCCGTGGTTCGATCTCTAACTATGACGTATTTTGCAGGAATTTTTTTCTAAATGGGGCGCGAACCCTGGGACACTGGACTTCTAGACCGTGAGTGCTTCCCGATTTATCCTGGTGATCGATGGGACATTTCCGTGGGGTCGGCCGATCACTCTAGGTTCGTCTGCTACTTGGTTCAATATTTTTTAAAAAAGCGCTAGATATTAGACGGACAGTCACCCACCGTCTAGCGCCTTAACGCCTAACGCCTAAGTAGTGCATAGATAGAATATTTTTTCTCTATTAATTAACGGTGTTCAATCGATTAAACTAATATTCAATCGATTAACTAATCGATCGATAGACTTCTATTTTTCATGAAATTCACGTCAATCAATTAATTGATCGACAGACTTCTATTTCTCGTGAAACTTTTGCCGACTAATCGATTGTCAGTATTCAATTAATTCGACAAATTTTTATTTTTCGTGAAACTCTTACTAATAGATTGATCAATCATTAGCAATATTTAATCAAACGGTGAATTGATTATTAGGCTTCGAACAAAAAAAAATCGCCGCTCTCATCGGCCGCTCTCATGCAGGCGGCGCTCAGGCGGCCGATTAATACGATGATACCTAAAGATATCGACTTTACAAAAGATTAATACGATGATACATAAAGATATCGACTTTACAAAAGATTAGGTAGTACTAGTAGACAACCGTCCAATGCCTGGGCTAGGCGGCGCTTAGCTAGTCATGGACGTCGCCTTTGAAACACTGATCCAGAACCCACACTTGGTTTTTATCCGATGAATAAATATTTAATCGTTTAAAAATTTTTAGAAATAATTGTTTTTATTATGGAGGGTAGAGATGTCTTTGACATAGGTATAGAGAGGCGGTCACGGCCGGCCGGTGCAAGTGTGTGTGTCTATATATATATATATATATTACGGACGATTTTATCCGGAACTGTGCGGACTGCCCTTGTGGCATCGGCGTCATATTTTTTTTTTTAACATTCTTCCCTTCGAAGGAAACCTACTCCTCCGCCAACACGACCGCCGCCTGCTGCCCGCCGCTGGCGCTGACGTCAAAGTCGTTGCCTCCGAGGAGGACACACGACGGCGGAGCGGGGACGTCCTGCTGCCAGGCCGGTGAGCCGGCGAGACCATAATCGTTGAAATGGTGGCCGTAGAGCGGGGGGGGGGGGGGGGGGGGGGGGGGGGGGGGGACAGAGAAGGCGAAGCAGAGGACTTGCGTCGAAATGGTGGTCGTACACGGATTTGTTCTCCTGCGGAATGGTTTTTGCGGATCGCATGCGGACCGACCTGCCTGATCGGTCAGGGCCTAGCCTGACCAATCAGGCAGGCGCCTGATCGGTCAGGGACATCCCTGACCGATCAGGCAGGGTTAGGCTAGGCCCTGACCGATCAGTCGTTACCCAATGTTGACGGGTTGATCGCTATCCGACGGGTTCACTGTACCCAACGGATTCACCGCTACCCCTAGGGTTCACCACACCTCCAAGGGTTATAGTTTTGTTCGGGGGTGGCGGTCGAAGGCTGCCGATGGTGTTCGATCGACGATCGACACCATAGGCGCAGCGCCCTACCATACCGATCAGGCAGTTGCCTGATCGGTTTGGCGCTGAGGTCCCCACGGGTCCGCATCGCGCGGTCCGATAGCAAAACTCTCTCTCTCTCGCTATATATATATATATATATATATATATATATATATATATATATATATACACACGAAAACGCTCACTTGCGGACGAGCGCTGCGGACCTGCCCTCGTGGCAATTCACATAGCTTTGACATTTACTCGCTGAGTCAGACAAAACCCTTCCCCGCTTCTTTTTCTCTTCCCCGCTTCTTTTTCTCTTCCGCTCGCTTCGCCCCTTCTTCTCCCTCGTCCTGCCTCGACCCTTCTCCCCCTCTTCCTCCGAGCTCTCCAGTTCGCACCCTCGATGCTTCGCCGAACCTGCCTCGCCCCTTCTCTCTCGTCGAGAAGACTCCCTCTCCACGAAGCTACCAAGATCGCGGGGCACGAAGCTAGGGTTTTGTCTGCCCAACTCGCCCTTCCTCCCTCGAGCCGCCCTCTACTCACCGTGACCCGTCGCTTGGTTTCTTTGTTGCGTCCTCTACGCTTGGTTTCTTTGCTGCGCCCTCTACGCTTGGTTTCTTTGCTGCGCCCTCCCTCCCTCTCACAACTGCGAAGCTTCAAAGCCGGTAAAAGCTTATTTAGATTTGTCTGTGCTTGCATTTTTACGAATTTTTGGTTAAAACATGTTTTCGGTTACTTGCAATAACAAGAGGCGTAAAACATTAATATAGTGAAAAACATTCGTAAAAATGCAAGCACAGACAAATCTTTTTAGTTTAATTTTTCAGATAAAATGACCATGCAAGAAGGTTTCAGCACTGCAAGATCACCTCTCTTCAGTGGGGAGGACTTCTCCTACTGGAAGAGCAGAATGGAGGTCCACCTGAAAACTCAGGTGGACATGTGGATAATCATCCAGTCTAGACTGGAGATTTCGAAAAATGCTGAAGGAGTACCTCAAACCTACACTGAGTGGGACACCGCTCTGAAACAGAAAATTGAAGCTGATGCAAAGGCGACCCAGACTCTCCAATGCGGCTTAACAAAAGAGGAGCTGAACCGGGTGGGTCCCTTCAACAGTGCCAAGGAGCTGTGGGGGAAACTGATCGAGCTGCACGAAGGAACATCAGACACTCGGATTAGCAAGAGGGATCTTCTCCTGAACAAGCTGTATACGATCAAAATGACCGACAACGAAACAACATCTCAACTCCACGCCCGAATTCAGGAATTGATGAACGGACTACACACCATCGGTCACAAGGTAGAAAACCGTGACCTAATAAGGTACACTTTAAATGCTTTCCCAAGAAACACCTTGTGGGCATCTATGGTAGATGCATACAAGGTTTCAAGGGACCTTTCAAAAATTAAATTAGATGAATTGTTCGCTGAATTAGAATTACATGAACAGACTAACTGCAATTTGACCGAGAAATGTATTGCCTTTGTTGCAGGTAAAACTGGAAGGACAACAAAGAAAAAGCCTCAACCTGAACCCGAGTCTAACTCAGACTCAGACTCAGAAGACGAAGAAGGAGATCGACTTAAGCTGGTCCGACTGGCCCGAAACTACTACAAGGAATTGAAGAACCAAACCAACAAACGAAAAGTCAGCCGAAGAAAGGATGAACCAGCTGAACCCGCAAACGAAAAGAACAAGCCCAACGTGATCTGCTACGAATGCAAGAAGAAGGGTCACTATAAGACGGAGTGTTCGAACCTAAAGGAGACCAAGAAGAATAGAAGGAAGAAGAAAGCACTTCAAGCAACGTGGGACGAGTCCTCCTCCGAAGAAGAAGAAGAGGTCCCACAGTCGAACCTACTCGCACTAACCGCCTCAGAAGAAGTCGAGACCGAATCAGAATCAGAACAGGACGACGGCAGACTGACATTTTCAGAGGACGACGAAATCAAGGTAAGTGGTTTTACTAGAAGTCAGTTAAATGAGTTAATTTCGTATCTTTCTCGAGATTTGGCAAAAGCTAAACTCCGAGTCGAATCCCTCCGACAGGAAGTAAAACTCCTGAAAGAGGGAGCTGACTCTAGACCCTTAACTGAGAAGGTTCAAGAAGGAACCTCTACTCAAGTTAAAAAACTTGAGAAAGAGAACTCCTCCCTGAAAACTCAGGTTAAGGATCTTAGATCAGCGTTAGAACGATTTACTTCTGGTTCCAAGGATCTTGATATGATTCTTGGAAAAAAGAAATCGATTCTAAATCGATCCGGACTAGGCTACAGAACCAAATCTAGACAAAGATCCTACTTTACTGTACTGAACCAGTCCAGACCTAAAGTTCAGGCATGGGTACCCAAACTATGCCTGAACAAACAAACTGGATCAAATCAATATTGGATCCCCAAGGACAAGATTCACATCTTGCCATACCATTATCGTGGCTTTAGTCCAGGGGGAGCCAAATTGAAAATAATATTTATTGTTAGATAAAATTCAATTCTTGCTTGCAATTTGCATGATTGATTGTTTACTTAATTTCTGCAATTTACCATGTTTAGATTTAGGAATGGTTAGTTTAAGGACTGAACCAACTTAACTGAAATTTGACAACATAGTATTGGGTGGAGGTGAGATGATAGTACGTTAGGGAAACCAATTCTAATAAGGTCAAGTATTCTCTACTTGGTCTCTTTAGACTGTTGAAACTAGCCGAAGCTACCGATCCAAGACCCAAACTAGTTAGACCAGAATTTTTCAAAGACTAATTTTAAAAATGAAATTTCATTAAAAGGCTTTGTCAAGGAAAGGGTTGATGATCCAATAAGGCTACGGCCAAAGAAGACCTAGTGCCTCGCCAAGACCTGGAAGCCAATTTTTGAAATTCAAATTCAAATTATTCTTTGTCAAATTCGAATCTAACACAGATTTTCAGTTAGTTGTAGATTTAAACATTCATTTCAAAATAAATTCAATTGTTTTTCAAAATTAATTAAGTTTTTCAAAATAAATCATGTTTTTCAAAAATTCTTTTATCAAAACCTGTCTCACAAAACCTATAAGGCTAACGTGATTGAAAACCCTAGATTTGGGTGAGACAGACTAGGCAGTGGAAATCAATTTAAGCTATTCCTGACTCTAATTGGATCCAAATCAACAAAACTCCTTATGTGTAGGAACATAAAGATTTGGACCAATGGATGTTGGATAGTGGTTGCTCCAGACACATGACTGGAGATAAATTGAAATTCACCAAACTCAAGTTCAAGAACCTAGGCTCAGTGGCATTTGGCAACAATGCTACACTCAAGGTAATTGGGTCAGGTAATATTGAACTTAAATCTGACTTTGTTATTAAGAAAATTCTTTTGGTTGAAAACTTCAATTTTAACCTACTTAGCATAAGTCAGTTATGTGATTCTGGTTATATAGTTACCTTCAACAATTCTAACTGCCTGATTAGAAACTTGCAAAACTCAGAAATCATGCTTAAGGGCACTAGGAAAAATAATGTTTACACTATAAATCTTCCCTTAGTACCTAAATGCATGTTAACTCAGTTAGAACAATCAAACCTCTGGCATAGGAGATTAGGTCACACTAACCTAAAAATTATTTCAAAAATCACCCAACTTGGCTTAATTAAAGGTATCCCTAAAATTAAAAATCATGAAAACCTAATATGTGAATCATGTAATCAAGGTAAACAAACCAGATCCAATCACAAACTAATTCAATCTGATCTAACTCAAACCACACTTGAGCTCCTGCACCTTGACCTATTTGATTCACATGGAGCCAAGTCACTAAGCGGAAACCGATACTGCTTAGTCATAATTGATGATTACTCTAGGTTTACCTGGGTTAGATTTCTAAAGACCAAAGATGAAACCCTAAACCTATTTAATGAATTATGTAAGTTAATTGAAAATCAAACCGATACTAAAATCAAAAGACTTAGGAGTGACCACGGGGGAGAATTTGAAAATCAACGGTTCGAGGAATTCTGTAAGATAAATGGAT
The DNA here is from genome assembly GCA_024364735.1 of Boesenbergia rotunda. NCBI lineage: Eukaryota > Viridiplantae > Streptophyta > Magnoliopsida > Zingiberales > Zingiberaceae > Boesenbergia > Boesenbergia rotunda. The sequence continues at coordinate 470,472 of JAGFNQ010000437.1, read as the reverse complement.
ACATACATGAATTTTCGTGTCCTAGAACCCCCCAACAAAATGGGATAGTCGAGAGAAAAAATAGAACTCTATAGGAAGTCGCTAGGGCTATGCTCAATGAATTTAATTTAGCCAACCAATATTGGCAGAAGCAATTAGTACGGCTTGCTACATACAAAATAGGGTCCTGATTAACAAACGACACAACAAAACACCCTATGAACTATATTACCATAGACTTCCAAATCTACACTACCTAAGGGTCTTTGGATGCAAAGTCCATATCCTAAACACCAAAGACTTCTTAGGAAAATTCCAGTCTAGGTCAATCCCAGGCATCTTCCTAGGATATTCAACAACAAGTAGAGCCTATAGGGTTTACAACAACCAAACCAAGAAAATCGAAGAAACAACTAATCTAATATTTGATGAAGAAATTAACTCAAGTCCAAATCAAACTTCATCAAACACTGATCAAGAAGATAATCAACAAGTTGGTGAATCTTTAATTGAACCCATAAACGAACTAACTATTGAACCAACTAGTGAGTCAAATGAACCAAGTTCTAGAAAAACTAAGAAACCCAGACTCAGTCACCCAACCGATCAAATTGTGGGTGATCCAACTCTAGGAGTCAGGACCAGATCTTCCTATAGAAACCTTAGTCAAATAGCAATGATTTCAAAAATAGAACCTAAGACTATAGATGAAGCCCTACCTGGACCTGATTGGATCATAGATATGCAAGAAGAATTAGCCCAATCTGAGAGGAACCAAGTTTGGGAACTAGTACCTAAACCTGAAGGTAAGTCGATCATTGACACTAAGTGGGTCTTTAGGAATAAGCTAAATGATCAAGGAGAAATAGTCAGAAACAAAGCCCGCTTAGTAGCAAAGGGATTCAGCCAAGTAGAAGGGTTAGATTACGACGAAACATATGCCCCCAGTAGCTAGACTTGAGTCCATTAGGATGTTATTAGCCTTTTCATCCCATAAAGGATTTAAGCTATACCAAATGGATGTAAAGTCAGCCTTTCTAAATGGATTCATTAAAGAAGAAGTTTATGTAGGACAACCCCCTGGGTTTGAGGACTTAGAAAGACCTGACCACGTTTACAAACTTACTAAAGCACTATATGGACTAAAACAAGCACCGAGGGCCTGGTATAAACGCTTATCAACTTACTTAATTTCTAAAGAATTTAAACAAGGACAAATTGACTCAACCTTATTTATTAAGACCCTAGGAAAAGACATATTTATTGCCCAAATCTACGTAGATGACATAATCTTTGGGTCCACCAACTCAAACTTTCTAAAAGAATTTGTTAAAATAATGGAAAATGAATTTGAAATGAGCTTAGTTGGTGAGCTTAATTTTTTCCTAGGATTACAAATTAAACAAACTAGGGATAGAAACTATGTCCATCAATCCAAATACGCAAAGGAGCTAATAAAGAAAATTAAAATGGATAACTCTAAAAGCATAACTACCCCATGGCCACCAATATAAAAATAGATAGTGACCCTGATGGTAAACTAGTAGACCTTAAACTATATAGAAGCATGATTGGAAGTCTACTGTACCTTACAACAAGCAGACCTGACATCCTTTTTGTTGTAGGAATGTGTGTCAGATACCAAACTTGTGCTAAGGAAACACACTTAGCTGCCCTAAAAAGAATACTAAGATATGTCAAGGGCACCCTAAATGTAGGGATTTGGAATCCTAGGACCTCAACCTTCGACTTGTCAGGATACTCGGACTCTGACTACGCAGGTTGTAAATTAGATAGAAAGAGCACAAGTGGAAGCTGCCAACTATTAGGAAATAGCCTAGTAAGTTGGTGCAGCAGAAAACAACACTGTGTAGCCCTATCCACAACTGAAGCTGAATATGTAGCTTTAGGAGAGTGTGTGGCACAACTCTTATGGATGATGCACACTCTCAAAGACTTCCAGCTTGACTACAATCAAACTCAGGTCTACATTGACAATATTAGCTCAATCAACCTGACTAAGAACCCAATCCAACATTCTAGAACTAAACACATAGAAGTTAAACACCACTTTGTAAGAGATCATGTGGCCAGGGGTGAGATAATCCTTAAGCATGTAGACTCTAAATCCAACTTATCTGACATATTCACCAAACCCCTACCTGAATCTGATTTCAGCTCACTAAGAAGGCAGTTAGGATTATGCTTGGTAGAATAGATTTAGTCTACTGTTAGTTTTCTTACTCATTTTAAAATCAACTTTTAAAATTTTTAAAATGCTTTCAAAATCAGTTTTTAAAATAGTTTTAAAATGCTTTCAAAATCAGCTTTTACTTACTTTTGAAAAGTTTTAAAAATAAATTTTTGACTTAGTTTTATTTTAAAAACTACCCCTTTCAAAACTAGGGATTTTTCGCAAATGGACTTAGCCTAGGCCCTAACCCTAGAACTGCATGCACCTATAGATTTAGAAGCCAGCATCTCACAAGCACCTTAGGATACTTTTGATTGATAACCTAGAATGGGTTGAGATGCTTAGGTTTTTGCCTTAATTCAAGATGCTTTAAGTCAGTGCATCTGCAGTAATTGGGGCACTAAATACAACTTACACAGTAATCAAGTTAAGTGTCAAGTTTAGAAAATCTAACTTGAACAGAACACTTAACTTGACTAACCCTAACGAAAACTACTGTTTATAACAGTTAGTAAGTAGCTAATTGGGTTAGACAGGACCCTAAAAGAGAAAATTGAAACTGATTTGGTTTAGTTCATATCCTGAATTGGCTCAGTACAGCAAATTATGCAATTTATTATTTCTTATGCAATTTATTTATCCTGTTCTTGCTATATTTATTTGTTTTTGATATATGGCAAAGGGGGAGAGATAGGAAAGGAAAGAGTTTAAATTTTTTAAAATTTTTTTAAATCCAAAACATCAAACACTATCCTTTATTCAAAAAGTACTTAATTCATTTTCAAAAGTACTTAAAACTAAATTTGTTTTCAAAACTTTCCTAAGTACTTAAGTTTTCAAAACTTTCCTAAGTACTTAAGTTTTCAAAATCTTTCCTAAGTACTTAAGTTTTCAAAATCTTCCTAAGTACTTAAGTTTTCAAAATTTTCTTAAGTCTTCCAAATTTTCCTAAGTAATTTAAACTTAAGTTTTCAAAAACTTTCTAAGTACGTTAAACCTTTTTTTGGTACTTTAAACTTAAGGCTTCAAATTTTTCTTAGTACTCAAACTTAAGTTTTCAAAAACTTACTGAGTACTTAAACTTAAATTTTTTTTGAAAGTTTCCTTAGTACTCAAGCTTAAACTTAAGTTTTCAAATTTATCTAAGTATTTAAACTTAAATTTTCTACAGGTATAAATTTTCCAAAGTGCACAACCAAATTTATTTTGGAAAATATGTTTTTGTCACTAAGTAAAATTAAATCCATCTTTAGACTTAGTTTCAAAAACCCCACAAACTTTTGAAAAATCTAGGGGGAGATTCCTTCCAGGGGGAGGGAACAAAATTTCATTTTATTTGTTCTAATTAACTTAACTTTTTGAACCAGGGTTGCCATAAATCAAAAAGGGGGAGATTGTTGGGGCAGAAAGCACCCAAGTCAAACCTGTGTTTTGATAATGACAATAGGGTTCAAAAGTTAAGGTATAATGTTTATCTAGCATGTTACTCAAGTGTGTAGGCAAAGCCCTAGCAAAGGACTGCTAGGCACCTGGCGAAGGAATGCCAGGATATAAAGCCCTAGCGAAGGACTGCTAGGCACCTGGCGAAGGAATGCCAGGATACAAAGCCCTAGTGAAGGACTGCTAGGCACCTGGCGAAGGAATGCCAGGATACAAAGACCTAGCGAAGGATAGCTAGGCACCAGGCGAAAGACAGCTTGGTACTGAAGACCTGGTGAAGGATAGCTAGGCACCCGGCGAAGGACTGCTGGGCAAAAGTCCAACCGGAGGAGCCGGTTGGCATCAGGTACATTCTCCCGAGAGGAGTAGGTGAGGACGCGTTCCCCGTCGAGGGAACAGTAGGCGTCGGTTCGACTTAGGGCTCCATTTTGGGAGGCCCAAAGTCAGAACCAAGACAGCTAAGGCTGTATAAACTAATACTCTATTGCTTTGTACTTGTTTTGGACTAACCCTGGATACAGGACCGAAGGAACGAGTGTCTGCAGCTCAGAGAGGCTCAAAGGAGTGAGGCAGCAGCTGACCAGGGCGCCCGGAGTGTCTCGGGCGCCTCCAAGGTGAACACAAAACAGATGAAGCAAAAGGAGTGCTTCGACAGCTTATGGGTGGGGCGCCCTCGTGCTCCCGGGCGCCCCCCATGCTCCCAGGCGCCCCCAGCGTCCCAGACGCCCCTAGCTCAAGCTAACGAAGCAAGCCAGCGAGAAGCCAACAGGATAAGAGCCTGACCCGGTCAACCCGGGCGCCCCCAGCGTCCCGAGCGCCCCAGTCAAGATATGATCCCGAGTTTGAAGGGATCAGAGCTGACCGAGAAGAACTCGGATCAGCTGACACGTGGGGGGCGCCCCCGACGTTCCGGGCGCCCCCAGGGGCTATAAATAGGCCCTCGACCCCAAGGCTTCGAATAACAATTCTTCCAACGCTCCTACGCTCTTCTGCTTCTGCGCTCTGCCCCGGAAACCTCCCAACTCGAGATACAAGCGCCGACGACGTCCCTCCGCCCCAAAAATTCAATCTACACTGGACGTCGGTAACGAAGAGCTGTTCTTAAGTTTACTATACTACTTTTGTAATATCTCTCTGTAAACTGTTTTGCGAACATATTGAATTGCTCATAGTAAACGGTCAACGACCGTGGGCCTTGGAGTAGGAGCCGACCGTGACTCCGAACCAAGTAAAAAACTTGGTGTTTGCGTGTGTTTTGATTTAAATTTCCGCTGCGTAATTGCCCTAACTTTAATCCGAACGTTTTACGATATTCACCCCCCTCTATCGTTTCTCTCGATCCAACAGTATAGGTAAAGGTGAAGGAGGCCTCTACTATGTGGATAGTAGATAGTGGATGCTCAAGACACATGACTGGGGATGTGAGCAAGTTCACTACTATTAGCTACTTAAGAGAAGGGACGGTCTCCTTTGGAAATAGTGGAAAATTGAGGATTATTGGTAGGGGCACCATTGAGGTATCTCCCACGATTTCTATACATAAGGTACTCTTAATCAAAGATATGAAGTTTAACTTACTTAGTGTAAGTCAGTTATGTGATGCGAGTTTTAAAGTTGAATTTCATGCTAGAAATTGCATAATTAAACATAATGAATCAAATAATGTCATATTAGAAGGGTTTAGAGAGGGAAATTTAAATTATCTTGATCTTGCTTATGCTACTAACAATGTTGCTAAGTGTCTCATGTCTAAAGAAGAAGAAGGGTGGTTGTGGCACCGGAGGCTTGGACATGTCAACATGAGAAGCATTGCAATAGTGGCTAAGGAAGAGTTGGTAAAGGGGCTACAAATGATCAAGTACGAGAAGACCAAATTGTGTGATGCATGTCAAGAGGGTAAGCAATCAAAATCATCACACAAAGGTAAAACCCTAACCACTACTACTTTACCATTAGAGCTCTTGCATATAGATCTATTTGATTGTCATAGTACTCCCTCACTTGTAGGGAGTAAATATTGTCTAGTTATTGTAGATGATTTTTCTTGGTTTACTTGGGGCATCTTCATGAAACATAAGGACGATACCCTAGAACTCTTCATAGGATTTAGTAAAAGGGTAGAAAATGAAAAATATCTCAAAATTAATCGAATTAGAAGTGACCACGGTGGGGAGTTCCAAAATTCAAATCTCACACAATTTTGTGTCGAAAATAGATACAAGCATGAATTTTCATGCCCAAGGACTCCTCAACAAAATGTGGTAGTTGAGAGGAGAAACCGAGCTCTACAAGAAGCTGCTAGGACTATGCTTAATGTATATTCCCTTCCTAGCTACTTTTGGGCTGAAGCGGTTAACACTGCTTGTTACATTCAAAACCAGGTGTTGGTATATAGGTTCCTCGGAAAAACACCCTTTGAATTATGGAATGGAAGAGTACCACAAGTCCATTACTTTAGGGTCTTTCGATGTAAAGTGTATATTCTAAATACCAAAGATGACCTAAGGAAGTTTGAGTCAAAAGCTGATGAAGGAATTCTAGTTGGATACTCATCCACCAGTAGGGGTTATAGAGTTTACAACAAGAGGACAAAAGTGATTGAGGAGCCCTCAAATGTCAAGTTTGATGAAACAACAAATACCTACCCTAGAAAAGCCTCAATTGATAAGGATATAGAAGAGGTCGAACCCCTTGCCCAAAGAATCCAAGACCTATATTTGGAGGGCAATGATCTAGGGGGAGTAAGAAGTACTCTGGAGGAAGAGGAAGAAGTAGTAAATGAACCCACAACTTCTAGGCCCTTGAGGCATCACCACGATCACCCTATTGACCAAATAGTGGGTGATGTAACTCAAGGAGTAAGGACTAGGTCCTATTTTAGGGATCAAACTAGTCAAATAGCTCTAATCTCTCAATTAGAACTCAAATCCATTGATGAAGCATTAGGAGATGTTGATTGGGTCTTAGCCATGCAAGAAGAGCTAAATCAATTTGAGAGAAGTGAGGTTTGGGAGTTGGTTCCTAGGCCCAATGATTGCATCATTGTAACCACAAGATGGGTCTTTAGGAACAAGCTAGATGACCAAGGTAAAATCACTAGGAATAAAGCTAGATTGGTAGCTAGGGGTTTAACCAAGTTGAGAGATTAGACTATCATGAGACTTATGCCCCGTAGCTAGATTAGAATCTATTAGAATCCTACTAGCCTATGTCGCTCACATGGGTTTCACACTTCACCAAATGGATGTGAAGTCGGCATTCCTTAATGGGATCATTAAGGAAGAGGTTTACGTAGAACAACCCCCCCGGATTTGAGGAACCTAATTATCCAAGACACGTTTACAAATTAAGAAAAGCCTTATATGGATTGAAACAAGCTCCCCGGGCTTGGTATGAAAGACTTTCTTCATTTCTAGTGTCTAAGGGGTTTAGGAGAGGAACAATTGACCCTACTTTGTTCCTAAAATCTAAGGACAAGGAATATTTGTTGCCCAAGTCTATGTAGACGATATCATTTTTGGGTCAACAAATAATGACTTCTTACAAGAATTCATCAAGTGTATGGAAGATGAATTTGAGATGAGTCTTGTAGGAGAGTTAACCTTCTTTTTAGGCCTTCAAGTTAAGCAAACTAATGAAGGAACACATGTTTTTCAAACCAAATATGCTAAGTAAATGCTAAATAAATTTGGCTTAGAAAATGCTAAAGTAACATCTACACCATAGGAACCAATGTGAAAATGGATAGTGATCTTGAAGGGAAAATGATAGACTCTAAGTAATATAGGAGCATGATTGGTAGCCTACTATACCTAACCGCTAGTAGACCCGATATACTTTTTGCAGTAGGTATGTGTGCAAGGTACCAATCTTGTGCCAAAAAGTCCCATTTGGTTGTAGTCAAGAGGATCCTAAGGTATGTCAAAGGTACCCTCAATGTCGGACATTGATATCCAAGAACCCCTAGTGTTGATCTTATTAGATACACCGACTCAGACTATGCGAGTTGTAAGCTAGATATGAAGAGTACCAGTGGAGGGTGTCAATTCCTTGGGTCTTCCTTAGTTAGTTAGAGTAGTAGGAAACAACCATGTGTTGCCCTATCAACAACGGAGGCGAATATGTGGCAATGGGTGGGTGTGTTTCCCAACTCCTTTGGATCATGCATACCTTAGAAGTTATGAGTTACATTATACCAAGGTCAAAGTCTTGTGTGATAATGTAAGTACAATCAACTTGACCAAAAATCCGGTTCACCACTCTAGGACAAAACACATTGAAGTCAAACATCACTTCATTAGAGACCATATGGCAAGGGGAGACATAGAACTACACTATGTTGAATCAAAGTCGAACCTAGCCGGCATCTTTACTAAGCCTCTTCCCGAATCGGAGTTTACATCCTTAAGAAGAGGCCTTGGAATGTGTTTTGTGGAAGTATAAGATGAACTTTGAGATATTAGATTTGAAAAAGGGTGCTTGATCTATTAGGGTGATACATTTGTCTCACTTGTGCTTGTGGCATATTGTTGAACCATGAGAAGTATCAACATATGAAAACTAGACCAACTATGGGGAAGACAAGTATTTAATCAATGGACACTTTGCCCAAAGATCATAGTTGGACATTTTAAACTTTTAAAAATCATTTTATACTTTATATACGTTGTCATGCTTTTAAAAGTTTTATAATGGCAAAATTAGATTGTAAGTTTGGTACAAAAATTAGAGGTTTTCAAGGAGTTTGAGTTTTTATCAAAAGTCAAGCATGTTTGAAATTTTATAAGGGATAATATTTTTTCTTGATAGAGTATATCATTTCAAACATGTCTGCACATTTTTAGAATTTTTGGAATTTTTTGGATTTTTCTAGGAGTTTCTGAATTTCGGCACAAAGGCTGAAATTTGCCACTGATAATGGGCAGTCGACTGGCACGCCTGTTGTCAGATTCTAAATTTTTTTTTTTTCAAAAATCCAACTTTCTCTCATTTGATGCCATTAGGTTGGGTTGCTTGAGGCAATCATTTTGATGGTGTCAAAGGGGAAGAATGGGTGGTTTAAGTTAGAATTTTGACTTGAAATGAATGGTTTAAAGTATTTTTGTCTAATTTAGACCTTGGATGATTGAAAATGGGAGAAGACGTGGATTAAGGAGGAGGTTACCTCTTAGGCTTGCTATGTCTTATATTTTTCAATTGTTATCTTTTGTTACTGTTATTGTTGGCTGTTATTTATCTCTAAACTTAAACATATTGCCACACAAGGGGGAGATTGTTGAGGCAATCGACCCTAAAATAATTGGAAGATCATGGTTTTGATGTGTGTGTATGAATATGTTTAAGGTTAGAGTGTTATGTTGTATTTGATGTGTGTGATTGAGTTTGCAGAACTTGGAGGATCACACATGGTGAACAAATCCGAGGGACGAGAGCCGAGGGAGAAGGACTCCAAGGGCAAGCCGGAAGTGGACTTCAAGGGCACACGTGAAGGGTGACATGGAGGCAAGCCAAGGGAGACTTGTGTGCGCATCCGAGGGACGAGAGCCAGAGGAAGATGACTTCAAGGGGCGAGCCAAGGGAGTGGACCTGAAGGCACACGTGAAGGAGAAGGTTCAGAGTGGCTGAAACTAAGCTGAGAGGTAGGGCAGTCGACTGGCCCGAGGGCAGTCGACTGCCAAAACTCACAGAGAGTTTTTAGCCTCGGACCAGTCGACTGCCCCTGCCCCAGGGGCAGTTGACTGGTAACACCCCGAAAACTAGACGTTGGCTAGCAATTAATGCTAGACCAGTTAATTGCCCCAGGGGCAGTCGACTGGTGCAGGTCTGGACAGATTGCGAGTTTGTCCTGTTCTCCTATAAAAGGAGGACCTTTTTGCACGTGGGCGGTACGGTTCCGTACGACAACGAAGTGCTGCTCGTCTGAAAAGTGTTCTCTACTTCCTCTCTCTTATTCTACTGCATTATGTAAAGAGGAATATCACCACTGTAAAGGTTTCTCCACCTGAAGGAGAATTTTTCATAGTGGAAGTGGTGTACGACGCGGATCCTTGGATTAGTCACCCATTTGGATGGATACTAAGTAAACGTTTGGTTGTTAGCATTGTTCATATTTTCTTTGCATATTATTGTTTCCGCTGTGCTAACGACTTTGTAGAGAAACGACCGAAAAAGTGTCATTCACCCCCCTCTAGCACGCCAAGCGATCCATCAAGAAGTACAGAGTTAGCGGGATATCCGCGACGTGCGCTATAAATATGTAAGACCTGCGCCGACCCCCGTACTACGGCCGTAAGTACGATGTTAGGGAGTGGATATCGTACGGGCAGATAATTAGGTAGATCGCCGATCGGCCGACCCGAGTAACATCGGGTCCCTTAAATAACATTTCCAAGTGATACAAAAGTATTCTCCGAGTCAGGGAGCGCTCGGATGTGATCAATCTGCCGAATCCCGAGTCACATGACGAAGTTGCTGAGAGAGCACCGATTAGGACTCTGCGAGGTGTGACCAGAGGGTTCGAGGCTCGGTCATCGAGACCTTGTGCTCGCGACCAAAGTGACAGGTATCTTGGGTGTCGGACGGGGTCGGGCACTCGGCGTCCGGCTCGAGGACTCGGGTCGGAGTGCACTTCACTATCCGCTCAATCGGGTATCTCGGCCGGCCGAATGAACCCTGGGACTCTTACCCTGCCAGTTGGACCGGTCCACCTGTACACAATGGGCCCGACTTAATCTGAGGTGGTGCAGGCCGACCGATCAAGTGACACATGAGCTAGGTCGGGATCACTAACCATAATATGTTGCCTCTGAAATTATATATCACATCGAAAAATATAGAGAATGCGCGGTGTTACCGGCAATTCATTAGATAAGTCAAGCCAACCCAAATCAGTCAATTATGAGACCAAGTCACTAAAAGCTAGAGATGAAAGCGCGTAGTGGCACTCTGTTGGTGGTTTGGTATGCAAGTTTTAACAGCATGTAAAGTAAAGCTTCCCATGAAAGCCATATTTTACATTCGATCATGGACCAAACTGTCTGAATCAACCGCACTGTTTTACTATTAAATTGGAAACGGTCAAAAAATGAAGTTTAGATTGACCAAAAAGCACCATGAAATCTCATGGGACACGGCAAACCACTGTTTGGCTCATCTGTCAAGTTTCAGAGTCGATTCTTGTGATCTTCAACCCCATTTTCATTTGACAATTAATCGAGCCAAATTAAATTAAATCGAATCTTGTGATGTTCATGAATATATTATTCACGAACATGATTTATAAATATTAACGAATTAAATTGGATTTGTTTAATTTATTTATTGAATGAATATAAATAAATTCTCGTTAAGTTTAACATCAAATTATTCACGGATATAACTTAATAATAAACTCTGTTCGATTAGGTTCACTGATTCAGTGTGGACTAGTGTACATGCATGTGTTCGCGTTGATGCTGGTCGAAAGCCAGACATAAATCCCATGGCCCACGTCAATAAATCTAGTGAGATGTTAACTAGGGTTGGAGTGGCCGACATGGGGAAGATGCCGTCCCCATTGTCAAATGGTTACGTACCATGGAACGTCGTCGATGGACGTCTTCTATGCTCGATATATTTTCCTAATCTATCCAAATTCGGCTGCAACCTTTGAATTCCAAATTCCAAATTACAATTCCATGCGTTGGATCGATGTTGAAACCCAACGCGTCTTTAATTCAAATATGGCCAACAATTCATAATTTCTTAAAACAATAATATAGAGTTTCTTTTTTATTTAATTTAAATATTTATATTTTTCTGAAATACCAGCTCAATGATTTCCGCCCTTTGTCTCGTCCTAGCTAGCCAGCAAACAAATAGCTACCACCATACACTATTATTGCGTACGTTCAAATTTAAATATAACCTTATATGTGATGGTTCTATTCGACATAGTGGAAGAATAATTAGTTGTCATCTAAATATTTACGGTTCAATCCCCAATTATGATATATTTTATAGATTTTTTTTTAAAATGGGGCTGACGTCAACCCTGAAACGTTGGGCTTCTGGACTATTTGATATGAATACTTTCCAATTTATCCGATGAATTTTTTTTTATGAAACTGAGTTAATTACTCAAAATTCAACATTATCCATCTCATTAATTATTTTAACAAAGGATAAAATTGGAGAGAAAATAAGTTATTTTTTAAAATCATCGAGGGCCCTACATTATTATCTTTCATTTATATTTTCAATCTAAATCTCAACGGTAGATACATTATAACAATTATAACCATAACTAATATATATAATTATAATAGTTATGATTTTATAACTATCTATATAGCATAGTAGGTATAAAATGGTAATTATTATAATGTAAATGTTAGTTAAATTTTGAAAAAATAATAATTTTAATTCAAGTCAAACTAGGATACATATAATGTATTAAATTGAAATTTATTTAAAAATTTATATTCATTATCAAATATACCCCGTAATACTTATTGTTTAAAGCCAAATATATAAAAGATTTAGATGGAATAATAATGAAAATAATACGGGACGATAAACGCCTGGGATAAACAAATTAAAATAGAACCCCTTTTTAAAAGATTTGGAAAAAATAAGACTTTTGCCCATTAACCAATCGAAGCAACAAATCTGTCAATTAGAGTCCAAGCTCTTCGATTACGACAGGCGTCGCCATAAGAACAAAATTGTAGACTAAAATCTGCTTGACCAGTCAGTCGGTCAGCCTTTGCTTTTCTGTTCTGCTAGTTGCTCGCTGTACCTTTGAATCCTTCAACCATCGATCACTCGTCAAACCGATCACATTCCTCGTCGTACGGACACAGCCCCTCGCTAGCTAGCTATTTGATCCTCCCCTTTAAATACTACTCGATCAGTGTTCTGCGTATGTGATTCCAATTTCAGTTTCAGAGACAGGTGCGTCAGTTGGCGATGGAGGGCGCGGTGGATTTGAGTTCGCTGCTCAGCCTGCTGACGCAGGCGGAGCAGCAAGCCGGGCAGCTCATGGCGGAGGTTGTCGACGCCGATGAGAACCAGTACCGCCGCACAGCTCTGCTGCAGCAGATACGGTCCTGTTTGGAAGACGCCATCGCCACGGCTAAGATCATGGAGCCCGAGCCGTCGCACCGGCCGATGACGTCAAACAGCGGCAGTCCCCGGAGCGAGAGCTCCGACAGGCTACTGTTCAAGGAACACGAGCGCAGGGAGATGTGCAAGAAGAGGTGAGCTCCTGCTGCATGCCGCAACGATCGATAGGCACATGGAAGTTCGAAGCATTGTAATTAAATTAATTCTCTCTGTGATTTCAGAAAAACTCTACCGAAATGGACGAGCCGAGTTTGCGCGGCCGGCGGCCGGCTTGCGGAGGGGTTGGAAGATGGATATAGCTGGAGGAAGTATGGGCAGAAGGGAATCCTTGGAGCCAGGCATCCAAGGTTTGTAAATCTACCATATGCTTAGTTAATTTGGTGAGCTAATTGGCAACTGATCATTGAGCTTTTCACTCATTCAGAGGCTACTACAGATGCACTCACCGGAACACCGCCGGCTGCCTCGCCACAAAACAAGTGCAGAGATCCGACGACGAGCCTCTGGTCTTTGACATCACCTACCGCGGCGACCACACCTGCCAGCAGAAGCTACAAGCGCCGGCGCCGACTCCGGGAGCAGAGGAACCTGCCACGAGCCAAAGCCATGACCACCACCCAGCTCATCTACTCCACGAAAGCAATGAGCAGCAGATCCAAGTTTCTAACTCTTCCTTCTTCTTCCCTTCCTCTTCCACCCAAATCGCAAGCTTTCCCCCTCCGAGCCTTGACTTCTCGTCGACGGCGGCCGTTGACCACCACCACCACCACAACTATTACACGGGGAGCTCCCCTCCCCTGTTTACTTCTCCGGCGACCTCGGATTCCAATTACTTCCCCGTGGCTCCTTCTCAGGTAGAAGTAGTTCATCCGAACGCTTCCGAGTCTGAGCTCGCTGAGATCGTCTCGGCGGCCGCTTCGACGACCAACTCGCCGAGGATGGACGGAAATTTTATGCTCGATTACACGGAGTTTGCTCCGTCGTTCAACTTTGATCTGTCCAACTTCTTTTAAATCGAGCAAACAAATGTTTGTAAATTATAATTCCTGAGCAAGGAAGGAAATAGAACCCAGAAATGTTATTTCTAGTTTTTCTCATCTCGAGGATTCCAAAATCTGGAATTCATTTAGCTCTAATGTAATGGTTTGCGACTGTAATTTGTTCCTAAGTAGATTATTGAGCTATCGTAATGTTACATTGAAATTGCAAGAATTCAGAGAATTAATTAATCAAAGTAATGCTATCCAAATGGATTCAATATGTTATCGAACCAAAAAGAGTTCTTCGTTAATTTACAGGTATCACAATTAATCAAAGTAAATCGAAAGATTGCAAAACCAAAAAGGTCATTTAAAAGATTGTTCATTGAGCTGGAATTCACCACGCAACTGCATCTCACTTTACGATTTAGCCGTCAGCGCCGCGGCAACTGCGACGACGACTCTGCAGTAAAAGCACCTCTGCAAAGCCGGTCCTCAGGTAAAGCTAGCTCCCGCATTCTCAGCCTTCTCCACCGTTCCTGAAAACTCAAACCCGAGTCCGCTGGCCGAGGGCTCTGCTTCCTTCGCCGATGGAGCTACCGGTGGTGTGTGATAGAATTATAAAAATTAAGGAAAGAGAAATAATTAAAACATATGGCAAGAATAATGTTTTGTTTATTTTGGTATGGTTTAATTATCTGCCGCCAAAGAACTTATTTGTATAAGAATAATAATACGTTCAAGAAAAAAAATTTAGAAAAAATATGGTATTCAATATATGCACATCTGGTTATTATCCTATTATCGTCGACGACCTTCAACCGTTGTCCCAAATCAAATTATATACTGGGGGTACAGTGAACCCATCAAGAGTCACTATAATTATGATGTTATGTCATTTCTTAAAATTTTCGTTAAATATTTTCCTTGGACAAATCTTTTTCTTTATATAAATTATCTAAATAATAAATAGAAAGATTATATATGACAATTGTTGTTTACAATAGCTTAGTAAAGCCTAATAAAGGACAGTTTGACAATTATAATAGTAATCAATAACATAAAATTAAGAGACTAAATAAGTTATTTATTTGATTGTAACTAGGGTGATTACTAATCTAAAATAGTTGAAAAACTCTACTATAAAATATCTCCTTTGGTGTAGATGGAGAAACCTCTTACAGACTCTTGAAAGCTCTTATAAAGACTAGAAAATATGAATACAATTGTTGTTTTTTTTCTTTGCTCTAGGGACTATTTATAACCCCAAAAGTTGAGTTACCGTTTAACTGAGGTGTCTCAGTTGGATAAAAAATTATTCACGTAACCATCGATATCTTTTGATTAGTTTTTGACCTAAGGCATGTCAGTTAGGACCTGAGACGCTTCAGTTTTAACTTGAGGCGTCTCGGATTTTAACTAAGGTGCCTCAGTTATGCTCTGATGTAGAAATCTATACATTCAACTAAGGCGCCTTCATAAGCAGAGACACGTTAGTTAATCATTTGGTTAAAGTCAACGTCCACGTTGACTTTTTCGTCTTTTGTTTGCTTAAGTGATTTTCAGTCATCCAGAGTTATGCTCATCCAAACTCAACTCCGACGGTAAAATACGGTAAAATAATAATAATAATAATAATAATAATAATAATAATAAACAAACAAATAAATAATAAAAATAATAATGATAAAAATATATATAATAATAATAATAATTTATATATATATATATATATATACATACTGCACCATAAATAAGAGTTTAAAAATAAAAATAACAATATGAAAAATTTTAGAATAATTTTTTAAAACTTTTGAAAAGATTCGCGAGATAAATAGGTATGAAATGGACTAGTTACAAATTATTTAAGTAAAAGTTTTAACTTTTAATTGAGGCTTTTACCTTGCTCCCATGCCCTAAGTTCACTCGCCGACTCTCCTCTTCCCCTTCGCGCACTCGCCGTAGGAGCCGCCTCCTCGCCTCCGATCGTCGACGTGTAGTCGGCCGCTTGATCACCGATTCTTGGCATCGGTGCAAAGTTCAGCAGGTTGCGTTGGCCTCTCCTCAGACCTCTTTTCCTCTTCCTCCCGATCGCAGCCACGCGACTCGCCTCTTCCATCTTCCCTTTGCGTCGCCACCCTCTTCTTCGCCGGCGCCGATCCGCCCTGTCCCACCCTCTTCTCCGGTCGTGGGCCACTGCCTTTTCTCGCGAGCCATCGTCCGGGTGAGCAGTTGAGGCCGACGGCCACCGTCACTGTTCCTTCCTCGCGTGCGCCGCACACCTCACCGTGGCGCCGCTACCGTGTTCCCTCGCCACGCCGCCTTCCTCTCGAGCTCCTCTCTCTTGATCACCGGTTGTCGACATCTCCGATCGCTCGACGCCACAGCTGTCGGAGCATCCCCGATCCAGACCTCATCGTGAGTCGCCGACCCACCTTGCGCCGCCTCTCTCATCGCCGGAGAAGAAGTCATTAGTCAGAGCTCACAAGGATACATCGCGGGCTGTGATTTTCTCCTTGCATTCATGGATCTCGCCGGATCTGAGGAGTCCTCATAGCTGCAGCTCAGGTAAGGTCTACTTGTGTTTAGTATTCTTCTTAGATGAATTGATCATGGATTGATGTAGATGAGTGAGGATGAACTAGTGTTTTACATATTACAGGTTCTGTTGGATTGGGTTTTGATTTTGGCAGTGGTTCTTTTGGTTCTGTAAACACTGTCGTGAGCTGCAAATGATGCTGGGAATTAATTCGATTTGTGTGGATGAGGTAGTAGCATAACTAAATTGTAGACTTTGAGGGAGCTTTTGTTTGGATTAAGTTTGAAGTTTAACAAATTGATCAGATCTGTACTTGTAGTGTATCCACATGATTGGGAAATTACTCATTTCATGTTATTAGTATTGATATGATAGATGAACATTGCGTGGTAGGTTTGGGTTATGTGTATTGGTTGGTTAGGGATTGACATGATTTGGATTAATTGGGGTTGATAGTAGAGTTAACCCAAATTTTATTAGTGGATTGGATTAATTGGAGTTAATAATTAATTAGAATTAATTAATAATCGATCGAGTATGATATTTCCTAATTAGGCTTGGGAATTTGTTTAACTTGTTAATATAGATAGCTAAACTGTTTAATGATACGAATTTTTTAACATAGGAGTCTTTTTGACGTAGGACGTTAATTGAATACGAACGTTTGGACGAGAGATTTATCTCTAAGCGGTCTATATATTTAAGGCGGGTACTTCTTACTTGATTACTGTAGATCCGTTTACCTTAAATGTATGGTTGTTTTATTATCTGAATAGGTTGTTTTATCTTAAATCTATTTGCCTTGTCTTTCCTGTTTGATACTTATTCTTGCTTGACCTTTGAATAGTAATTCAAATTGTTCAGTTATACAGTCTCATCTCTTGACTTCTAATCTAAAAATTACCGTTTGTACGCGTGTACTATAGAACAATCATTTGACCTATCTAGGTTTTGATTGATATTAGATAAACCCTACCTAGTAGATTAATGCATATTTATTTACTTTGATGTTATTTGTGTTTTCGTATCGTATTGATGCATAGTTTTGGTTTGATTGAGGTTGTGCATTTTAGTGACATGCATCATAACATTGTTTGCAGGCCGACGACCACTGACTCCCTTGTGGTTGAGATGGGTCGTTAGATATATTTTTCTTGTTGTGTCATACTCAGTTGGAGTTGTACGCAAACATTTGATACTCCCTAGGTGTTTTGAGTCCCCACAGGTGCTTTGGGATTTTTATAGCCACAGGCGCTTCGGTTTTTTCACTCAGGGTCGCAAATATTGTAGTGTATTTGCATAGCCACAGGTGCTTGTCGCTTGTTTCTTGTCCACTCAATTTACTTAATATAACGGTGGTTGGTGTGTGTACAGTATAAGTTATGACATCATACACATATTATGCATTGTGCATTTGCTTGTGTTTGCTGTACTTAATTGAGCTATGATCGTTACATTTGATTGACATTCATATACGGTTATGATTTGCATTTATTATATGATCTGGATCTGTTCGGCAGTATTAGCAGTTTATTAGGTATTAAGGGGATTTCTGATCTTGCCCCTACGTGTTACATGATTTTCAGATATGTTTTATTCGTAGAAATGCATTTAGTTTATGCTCTTTATTCCAGAGACCGTATATCTTTTGTTCGTAGAATTCCACCCGAAACTCACCACTCCTCGTGCCACTAGGAGAAATGCATTTAATTTATGCTCTTTATTTCAGGTAGTTGATAGTCGCGTCTTGTGCCACTAGGAGAAAATCCAGCTGCCAGTCGCTTGTTCAAGTATTTTCTTATCGTTTTCGTACTTTCATAGTATTTTATTATGTTGGCGTCGCGTTGGATTTGTTATCATTTCGGATGGTATTTGACTTGTCTTTGGACGTATATTTGTTTACTTCTGTTGAATTTTAATTCGTTGTATTTTAGCTTACGGAGGTTTATTTATTATGCTTATTATTTGTCAGTCATAATATTTAATTGCGTGACTGTAATTGTATAAATGTCAGTCGAGTATGGTTGTGCTTTATTTGTATTGAAATGTGTGTTTGCATAAGTTTCAAATTGTCCGTCGTACAGGAGAGGTGTTCTCGATTTTCAAGCGAGCACAGGCCTCTGGGGGCGTGACACCGGCCTTCTCCTCAAACAGGTTTTCTCCTTGGCTTCTCATCTCTCGTACGTCACGCATGCCCTTCTCGTCCATCGGTATACTCTTCCGCAGTCTTTGCATCCTTCAGATGCATCGAGCCCATCAACTCTCTTCCTTGTGTCACCCTTCTCGTCTGTCGCGTCTTTCACTGAATTTCTTATGCTCCTAAGCTCTTGTACACTTAGACATAATGATAAAAAAATAATCATAACCTAACTTGACTTGTTTAATCACATTAAAATTAACCAGGATACTTACAATTTATTATTCTTAATTGTTATACTTGCTATCAT
Source organism: Boesenbergia rotunda (assembly GCA_024364735.1). Taxonomy (NCBI): domain Eukaryota; kingdom Viridiplantae; phylum Streptophyta; class Magnoliopsida; order Zingiberales; family Zingiberaceae; genus Boesenbergia; species Boesenbergia rotunda. Next base: position 451,788 of record JAGFNQ010000437.1, on the reverse strand, counting down.
TACTCCCAACAAACCCAATGGGAGTGCCAAGACGTTGAGTTTGATTGTCAACTTATTAAAGCATACTTTGGATAGGTTTGGTGAACTTCTGTAAAGATATAAAAAATTGAAAGTTATCGAGTGTCACACATTCTCGGATAAAATAAAAATTAATCTCCACATACTTGGTACGAGCATGAAAAACTGGATTTGCGGTAAGGTATGTCGTTTCAATATTGTCAAACCTTATTTTGGAAGTAGTGATTATGGAAAATTATAATTTTGAAAGAAGATATGCCAAATAATTTGGATGTCACAAAATTAGCTATAGTTTTATATTTAGCTTTTGTGTTTGAGCAAATGATTGTAAGTTGCTTCTTTAAGAGCCAAGAAATAAGATTTCGTCCAAGACATATGACATATCCACTATAGAATGTTTGTCTTCAAGAGATCTGGCTCAATTTGTATCACTATAGGCATTCAACTCTAGTGAGGACTAATAATTTAAAAGAATACCATGTAAAATCGTGTCTTTAAAATAGCGAAGAATACTCTTAACACCTTCTCAATGAGCAGCAAAAAAATTCTCTTAACACCTTTCAATGATGCTCAATAGGAGAATGTATAAATTGATAAGCATGATTAACTATGAAAGCAATGTTCGGTCATATAATGGTGACATATTATATGATACCAATAATACTTCGGCAGATATGGGAGTCAGTCTTTAAAGGAGAGGAAGAAGGGGCAATAAAACTTCCTTCAATGATCGATGTGAAGATAAGACGTGCATCCATTTTAACTCATTGAAGAATCAAGTGATATAGTTGCTCTGAGAGAGAGACAATTTTCAGAATGTGAAAGAAACTCAATGCTAAGGAAAAAGTGAGCCTTGCCGAGATCCCGAATAGGAAATTCTTGATTAAAAAATGGAGGAAAGAAATGATGTCTTCTTGATCATTGTCAATTATTAAAATATCATCCACGTAAATTAGGAAAAATGGTAAATTCCCCATTACATTTATAGAATAGAGAAAAGTCAATTTTTGACTATGATAATTCATTAATGTGAATCTAATTAGATATACGATGAAACTATGCACGAAGTACTTGTCGAAGACTATATATAGATTTCTAAAGATGACAAAGTTGTGGGTTGATATAACTTGATTGTTGCTCCATAAATATAATTTCTTCAAGTTTACCGTGAAGGAAAGCATTGTAAATATCTAATTGTCGTATCGACCAATTGAATCTAATTACTATAGATAGTAACAATTTAATAGTTGTAATTTTAGTGACCAGATTGAAAGTATCATTGAAATCAATACCTAGTTGTTGACTAAAGCCTTTTGCAACAAGGCGAGTTTTGTAACATTCAATGAATCCATCTGCGTGATAGTTGATTCGGTAAACCCATTTAGAGCCCACAATATTTATTGACAAAGTACGAGGAACTAAGCTTCATGTTTCATTGCGAAAAAAGAGCATCAAACACTATAGCCATTGTAATACGCCAATTTAGGTATTTGACTGCCTGTGTAAAGCTAGTTGGTTTAACAAAATTTAACTGCTTGTGTAAAGCTAGTTGGTTTAACAAAATTTAAAGAAGCAATTAAAGCCTATAAAAGAGGATGACGGATGGAAACTAAAGGGCATTAAGCATGAATCTCACTGTGAGGAAGTATACGACGAAGAGTATCATCATCAGAACTGTTAGATCGTGGAGAGTGATAGAGGGGGAAGGGGTGAATTGTGCTCTTTTAGAAATTCACGATTTCGGACTTAGAATAACAAGTACGTCGCGGAAATTAAATACGAACAGAGCACAACGCTAACACAAGTTTCTTTTTACTTAGTTCGAAGTTTGTGACCATTTTTACTCCAAGGCCCACGGTCTTTGACGGTTTACTTTGGGCAATTCACTATCAATTCGAAAATGAGTACAAAGATTTATAAGTGAAGTATAGAAAACAATAAATATACCAATGACTTAAATAAAAAAAGAATGAGTGTGTTGTCATCGGAACAATATTTCAATATCGTCGACCAACATCTGGCACAACACACAAGAGAGAAAATTGTTGAAAACTTGATTACCAATGCACTAGTTGAAAGCCCTTTATATAGCTGATCCCAAGTGCTTGTATAGTCATACGGGCGTCTGTGTTGTGATGACGTGGCCGTCGATCGTCGAGACTTCATCCTGAAGTTCTATCTATTCCCTGGTGCTTGTATTATCTCGGGCGCCTGTATAGGTGACTTGGACCGACCACTGTGCGCACGCTACGTCTGCCGAACCTCGGTTGAGTTGAAGGCATCCCGGGTGCCTAGGACCTCTCGGGCGCCCCAAGCTCTAGATGCCTACATCCATGAGGGCGCTTGGGACCTCTCCGGTGCCCCAAGCTCTAGGTGCCTGCATCCATGCAGGCACCTGATCCTCAGAATTCTGCTTCTTGCTTTCTTTTGTTTCGCTCCAAAATAGAGTTAGAGGAAAACCTCCATTCGACGTGGAATTCAACCTTATCGTTTGTTGTAAACTCATCATGCTATTTTTCAGTCCAGCGGTGTTCTTCAAGTTCTTTTCTGTTATCATTCCTGGGTACTTCAAAACCGTATTTCATAGTTAGAAAAATATTTAAATTTATTTTGAAGAATACCTCCATTCAAATTTTTCAAAGCGCAAACTCCCCCTCGAACTTATGTGGATAGATACTTGGTTCGACCATCGTCTTATTGATTTATCTGGCTGTTAGTCCTTTAAAAGCGAATCATGCTCTGATACCAATTGAAGGTCTCGTGCAAACCAACTAGAGGGGGGCTAAATAGCCATACAAATTTAAACTAGATCTTTTACAATATCTTAGTAAAGCTAATTAGATTAGTCTAACAGCTAGTAACATAAAATAGTAACAATAAACTAAAACTAATAAGAGACAAAGTTTACTTGGTTGCAACCGGGGAGGTTGTTAATTCAAGACATTGAAAAACTACATAAAATTATCTCCTTCTTTGCAGGTGGAGAAGCCTCTTACAAACGTTGTATAGCCCCTAGAAAGACTGGGAAAGTAAATAATGATTGTTGTTCTTTCTTCCATCTTTGTTTGCTTTGGTGATTTTCGATCGTCCGAAATTGAGCTCATCCGAACTCAACTCCGGCCTTCTCCTTGAACGGGTTTCCTCTATAGTTTCTCATCCCTCGGATATCACACACATCCTTCTTGTTCACGGGTGTACTCTTTCGCATTTTCTTCGTCCCACGTATGCACCGAACTCGTCGACTCCTTTTCCATGTTATCTTTCATGCTCGTTATGTCTTCCTCTTGATTTCTTATGTTCCTAAGCTTCTACACACTTAGAAACAATGATCAAACCAATTATGACCTAACTTGACTCGGTTGATTACATCAAAATTAACCCGGGGTACTTACTGATTATCGGAAAGAGTTTCCGAGGGAACAATTTCAAATGAAAAGAGAGACTTGTGAAAAATAACATGTCAAGAAATATATATCTGCCCAGTCGATATATTTAGGCAACGATATCCATGATGTAAATTACTATAACTAAGGAAAATACATTGTTGAAAATGAGAGTTTAACTTGTGTTTAAAGTATTGTCATAACCAAGTATAACATGCGCAACCAAATATACGAAAGTACTGAAGAATGAGTAATCTGGAGAGGGATTATAAAGTCTTTCCAAGGGGCTTTTGTTTTGAAGCAGTGGAGTGGGCAAACGATTTATAAGGTAGATTGAGGTTTGGATATCGCCATCATAAAATTTAAGTGAAACGTAATTGAGGCATGATTAAAAAGGGCTAAGACCGTTTTAATTACATAATGATGTTATTTCTCTACGGATCCATTTTGTTCAAGAGGTGGGAACAAGAGACTCGATAAAGGATGTCAAAGGAGCTGAGATGACAATAAAGAGCTTGATACTCTTCTCCCCAATTAGAATGAAAGGTGAGTATTTTATGATTAAAGCGCGCTCAACCTGCTTTTGAAATTGATAAAAAATATTGGAGAGATCAAACTTTTTTCATATGAAAAATCCAAGTGAATTTGTTATAATTGTCAATACAAATAACATAATAATGAAAACTCTAATTAGATATAATAGAAACATGACCCCACACATTAACATGAATAATTTCCAAAAGGAACTAGAGGTGTGAGTAGAAGACACAAAAGACCATTTATGAGATTTTGCTTTCATTCAAACTTCACACAAATGAGTTGAGGTGGCTAAAGAAATTGATAAACTATACTGATTAATGATATTCTAAACAAAATGTAGAGACGAATGACTAACATGTGTGTACCAAGAGAATTTGTCAGTTTGTTCTCCAATAAATGCATTGGTAAAGGTGGGTTCAAGATGATAGACACCGTCTTTAATGTTTTCACGGAGTAGAATAGTTCCTTTTATGGGATCCTTCATAAGACAATGATGAGAATGTAATTCAATAACACATTATTATTAAGAGTACATTGATACACAACAAGTAAATTTGACCACATGAGTGAAAGGATATTATGTTTCCAAGGTGAGTAATTAGCAAACATGAGTCATTGCTTATTTGTCCCATGTCGGGTTCATGATAAGACGAAATCTCTGTGAGAATATTATACTTCGATGTAATATGATGAGTCACTCCAAAATTCGAATGTCACCCTAGATTCTTCGGAGTCGATGAAACTATATTAGCATAGATAGAAAGTGAAAAATGCGTCAGAATGAGATAGGCTAGGTTGTAGATTGAGATAGTGGTCGATTTTAAGATGTAGGTCCTTATTGTAAAATAGTTACGTTGGTTGTCTTAAAGTCATAGTATTACTAGTGAAATTTGAGTTCAATCTTTTGGAATATTGAATTTCAATATATCAATCTTTGAGATAAATTTGATATTTTCTCCGACTATATCACTAATTAAATCGTCTAGAATAATGACTACCAGTATGACCAACAATGCAATAGATTTGTATCGGTTTGAACTTTGCTTTTAACCTCTTTGATGTACATTGAGTATCTGAGATCCAGAATAAATAACTTGTTGGCCCTTTACAGTGGTACATCTAGATCTCGGCCAAAGTACAGGAAACAAAAAAAAGGCTGATGTTTGTTGTTGTGGCTTGCTGGAAAAGAGAACCCAGGAAAGAACTGCTGGAACTTGGAGGCTGGTCTTCTTGTTGGAAAAGCAGCAAGATGCTGAAAAATTAGGTTGCTAGATTATTGGAGGAGGAGGAAGGAGTTGTTGTTGATGGCTTGTTGGGACGGAGAATAACGAGAGATGAAAAAGGCTTGTTGCTGCTGGATTTATAGAGAAAAGAAAGGAGAGGGGAGGAAAAGGGTTGTAGAGAATCTGTGCTGAAATTTTGATATTGGAAGAGAACAACAACAATTGATGTTGTTGCTGTGAAAATAAGGAGACGGAAGAATAGAGGAAAGAAGAAGAAGAAGAAGGGAAGCATGTAATTTTGATACCATGATAGAATTTGGAAATTGAGGAAAGAAAATAAAACATAGAGTAAGAATAATATTTTTGGATGATTTTATTATTGTAGCCAAAGGTTTAATTGATTGAAAAAGATTGGTTGATTGTTATGTTTACTGTTACTAGTGTGGTCATGGAGCCGAGCTTCTTCGTGAGTGATGGAGCGGAGCTCATAGGAGTCGTAGAGAGAGTTGTTATGTTGTAGTTGTTGGTACCGAAAATATCGATAAAATCTTATTTTGATATTGATAAGGGGTTTAAAGTTAAATATTATTTGTGTTCTAATAAGTTATTCTAAGGGTGTAGGAAAGTTCTAGTTGACTTAGGCTGATCTGTAGGATTGGGAACTAAGTCCTGACCGTGTTGGTTAGACAACGAAGACCTGATTTGAAGGACTGAGTATTAAAACCTAGTCGTGGGTTGGACATTAAGTTCTTATCTTGAGGATTAGGTAACGAAGATCTGATTTGAAGAATTGGACACTAAGACCTCACTAAGGGTTGGCACAAAGTCTTTGCTAATCGAGGATGACAGACAAGAATCGAGATGGGTTGAGTGTTAGACGTTGCAAGTTCCAGAGTCCCGATCAGAAGCTGAGCAAAAAATCCAACCCGAGATTAGGAAAAGGTAAACTCTCCTGAGAGGAGCAGGTGAGGACGGGTTCTTCGAAAAGGAATAGTAAGTGTTAGTCTGACCTAGGATTTCAATCGGATAGTCCAAGTTGTCAAACACATTTGCATTCATATGTATAACTATTTGTATTTGCTTCTAACTTTGTTTTGCAAAGAAATAAAAAAAAATAAGGTTGGATTCTGGTGATTCAGGCGCCTGTAGCTTTCAGGCCCAGGAAGCACACGGACGCCTGGGAGTCGTATGGGCGCTCAAGACCCATCGAGCTTAGCCAAGCACGGCTGAGCTGGCACACATGGATTGGTTGCCCGAGAGGCATGCAGGCGGTCGGGACATACTTTATAAGGGGCTTCAACCAAGAGCTTCAATAATCAATTCTCAACAATCTTTGTTATTGTGTGCTTTGCAAGAAATTGCTCAACGGCGACCCAACGCTGCTTTGACAATAACGCGCTTGATCGACAACTTTACATTAAGTTGTCGGTATACCTTAATTTTGAATTGTACTTGCATACTCAAATTTTTACTCATTTAATTTGATAGTGAATTGTCTAAAATAAATGACCAAGAATCGTGAGTCTTAGAATATGGGCTGTCATATATTCCGAACCATGTAAAATTAACCTGTATTAATATTATTTCTTTTATATACTTTTTCGTTGCGATTTACAACTCAATTTCTGGAAAAGCCATGAGCATTATTCCTCTCCTCCTTTATCGCTCTCATCGATCCTACAGTAGTTGCAGCCTCAAATGTTGTACTTTTATTCATCCCCACCCATGATCGTGTGAATTATATTTCAGGAGGATTTGTAAATTAGAGGAAGAAGAAGAGCTTCAATTAATTAATTAAAGTCACACATCAGGTTAATAATTATGTTTTAAGAATCAATTAATATTATATTTAAATAATTAAGGAGGTGGGATAACGTCGAATTTCAAGCGATCGATTTGGTCCCATAAAATTTCCCACCAACTGTCAGGATTAATCGTGAAACTCTCGTGACAAACGGTCTAGAAATCCAGTGTCCCATGATTCGCGTCCCATTTGAAAAAAAAATTTCTACGAAATCTATCCTATCTAAGGATCAAATTACAAATATCTAGGATGATAATTCATCACCCTTCTACTGTTTTATAGCCTCGAGCACTAATATTATATTTAAGTGTTGAATGAAGTTGTTGTATGAAATTTTGACCATTTAATGAAAGATTTTCATTATATGAAATAATTAATTATTTTTTTAATCATTGTAATAAAAAATTATTATCCTCACTCAGATGTCCTCATATTCTATCTCTCAGTTATGTACAGAGAGAATTATGGGTCAATTTATAATTCACTGTCAAATAATTATGGAGCAGTAAGAGTTTCTCGTCGACAGTTGATCCATAATCTTTTATTTAAATTTTTTTTATAATTTAGATATTTAATTTGTTGAATCAATTGATTTTGAAAGTGCCCGATTAAAATAATTTTAGAATAATTTTTTTTAATCATAACTATATATTCAGCGGAAATATTTATGTGTGATTAACGATAGTTAACAAAAACCATTAATCACGAGGTATGATTTAGAGAAAAACTAGTTTTAAAACTTGGCCATGAATTTTACAAATAAAATAATTAATAAAATAATATTATATATTTTGATTTACAAGTCAAAGTCAAACTACTTATACGTGTTTTTTTCGCTTTCTGAGATTCACTGTTCTCTGCCAAACAAACTATGCATTTTTGAAAATGAATTTACAAATTCAAATTCAAGAGTTGTGTAAAATGAATTCTAAACGATTTTCAACGCCACGTCAAAATCTATCATTATCAATTGGTGGGGCCACGTGTTCGACATTGAGATGCCAAAAATCTACCGAATCTAACTACGGAAGCGATCCACGTATGCGTGGTCGCCGCCGGAAAACCCTTTTCAGTGGCAATTAATATGAATAGTCTCATTTTTTTCAGCAGCATGATAAACCACATCACCGCCAGATATCGTTCATACAAGGAAAGCCCGGAACTATGATGTAGCGTAGGATTACTAGTTGTTAATCTGCATCGATCCTCAGGGCCATTTGTAGGATAATACCACTGAGCGCTCTCTGTGGAGCGTTGATTTACCTATACGATGGGAAAATCGAAGACAATTCATCACAAAAAAAAAAAAACAAACAAAAAATGTTTTCGCAGCCTTCCGGCGACGAAATCACGGTCGATGACTTTGAAATGAACATTGACATGGCGGCGAAATTAACGGCTACATCCGGAAGAAGTCGCCGATGTCCGAGAAGAAGCTGTCGCCTCCTCGCTTGAAGTCGAGGTCGAGCCCGGAGCTGAGGTTCAATACATCTTTCAAGTCATCGACTATAAATCCGGTTGGCAAGTCGCCGTCGTCGTTGAGGAAGTTGAAAGGGGAGGTCTTTTCCAGGCCGACGAAATCGTCGAAGTGTGCTCCGTCCTCGACCGGCAGAAGGAACCCGCCCGACCCCACCGGAGGCAGGGTCGTCTCCGCTTCGCCGTCGACAGCCATCAACAGCACATGACTGGAGGGGGAAGTGGAGAGGCCAAGGACGGAGGTTGGGGAGCGGTGGTTGTGGGATTTGCCGGTTCGGGAGGCCACGGCGATCATCTTCGGCGCCGGAGAGGCGCGGACCTCGGTGGCGCCATTACTCGCCCCAGGCCGCGGAAAGTTCGTGATCGCGTCGGCACCGCGCAGCTTGATGGCGGCGGAGTCGTACACCCTCGCCGCCTCCTCGGCGGTGTCGTACGTCCCCAGCCACACGCGGACGCGCCGCGACGGATCACGTATCTCCGCCGCGAACTTCCCCCACGGCCGCCTCCGGACGCCGCGGAACCTGCCGCTGCCGTCTCCACCTTCGGCTACGTTAACCAAGACGCATTTCTTCCTCCTCGCGGCGACGGCGGTTTTCTTCCCAGTCTTGGATCTCCGAACCTCAGCCGCGGTCTGCGCCTTCCCTCGCCGGACCTCTATTCGTATCTCCTGCACGATCCGCCGGACGCGATGACCGCCATCAGCTTCCTCATCCCCGGACGAGTCGGTGGCGCAGTAGTCGTCGTAGAAGACGCGCACCGTGCGCTGCCGAATCTCCGCTTCGCCGGACCCGCTGTCCGGCCTCGCCCACATGACCTTCGGCGTCACTCGGACGTGCTCCGTCCGCTTCACCGGCGTCGAAGACGCAGCAACCATCACCATAATCTATTCTCAAACACCTGCATCGACCGTCAAAATCCAATCTTTTCGATCCCAAAACCTCGAATCGAACACGAAGATCGACAGAAACACTAAAAGCAGGATTTTTTATTTTCAGCAACTCAAACCTCTACTCTACTCTGCTCTGCTCTAACCGGACGCTGAACCAGAGGAGATGAACGGAGAAGAAGAACGAAATTGAAGTAAAATGGTAGCAAGACTCGCAGTTTTATAGCATCGACACACTGTCAAATTTGGAAACCCCAAGATCTGGCGGCTAAAAGTGTTCTTATTATTTTTCCTTTTAATTTCTTCGCTCGCTCTCAGATTATTATACTGTTACTTTAACTAAACAAATAAAAGAAAGGATATATATATATATATATACATACGATTTTGATATGTTACGGACGGTCTGTTGCAACCGTGTGCGGATCGCGTACGTGACACCTGCCTGATTGGCCTGATCGATCAGGGAAGTCCCTAAACGGAGTTATTGGATAATTATTTTTAAACATTTGGAGCTTTCAACCCTAATCGGAGAATTTGAAAATTCAAAAGGGGAGAGGGAATTTTTTTAAATAATAATAATAATAAAGTCATTGTGCACGTTTTAAGTAAGTGTGTTGCCATTAAGCCACTGCACAAGTGGATTATTTATTTAATAGTAGTCCGAGGCTACATATCAGAATTTTCCTTCCACGTGATCGGCTCGTGAGGGTTTTTTTTTTTTTTTCCTAACGATGGATGAAAATTTCAATTATATCTGACGGTCGCTTATAATTTGCTGTGGTTTAGAATTTTAACATTTCAATACATAATTATTTTTTGTTGAGGATAAAATAAGTGGAAAGACTGAACAATATTTTATTTTTTTAAAAAAATAAAAATGTAAACAAAAATGATAAATCTTAGTTCATTCACTCTTCGGGGTAGATTTTTTTGTTCAATGTTTGTTAATTAACTACATTCCAAAATGAAAAGATCGATGAGATCTAGTTGATATACATGAATAGGTGCAGTGTATGATTTTATAATTTACCCACGGCAACCTTATTGATTTAATTTATTCATTTAAAAAATTGAGTAAGATAACAGTTAAAAATATGGTTTAAAAAAATAATTAATAATTAATTAATTATATATATAAATAAATATCATAAATAAGAGTTAAAATTGAAAATAATCTTATGAAAAATTTTAGAATAATTTTTAAAAAAAATTTGAAAAGATTCCCGCAGATAAATAGACACGAGATAGACTAGTTATAAAGTATTTAAGGGAAAATTTAATTTGCAGAATATATATATATATATACCTCCTCCTTCACGCATCGTCGCGTCGGCGTCGCCGCTCGCCTTGCCACTGATCGATCCCCTCTCCCTCCCTCCACCCGACACCGTCCTCTTCTAGGACCTTGCCACTGTCAACTCCTCTCTGGCTTCCTCTTCCACCTGTGTTGCCGCAATTGTGAGCGACGCCTATCTCACAAATGTCGTTCGATTGCCAGCGAAGCCTCTCCTTGTGATCTTTCTTCTTCCTTTAGGGTGTCGGCGTCGATTCCCTTGCCCTCCAGCCATGAACGATGCCGCCAATCGTAGAGAGCCACAAATTATCACTACAAAAATAACAAGGTATTGCGACGGACATTTATTGATGTCCGTCGCAAATGGCGACGGATATATAGTATCCGTCGCTGAAGTTTGGCGGCAAGTCAAACTCTAGATTATAGCGACGGACATGGTCAAAGTCCGTCGCAATAGCGACGGATATTTTAAAATAATCCGTCGCTAATGTTAGGCGACGAGTCAAACCCCTAATTCAGCGACGGATAAGTCAAATACGTCGCTAAGTTGTGACGGACAAGTTAGTCCGTCGCAAAATTTCTTAAAAAAGGCGACGCCGACTTCCTCTCGCGCCCACGCGAACCCTAGCGACCGAAGCGACGAGCGATTCTCCTCCGGCGATTCTCCTCCGGCGAACCCTCCTCCGATCCCAGGTAGCGAGTTAAGCTCCATTTGCCGTATATTCTCGTTTTATTGTGATCACGCGCCGCCGTCGTCTTCTCCGGCCAACATCAGCACCTTGGCACGGCCGCGCGCGGCCTCCCGCGGCCGCGCGCGGCCTCCGGCGGCGGCGCGCGTCCTCCCGCTGTCTCGCGCCGCCTGCTGCGGGTCGCGGCCCAGTGCGGCCGGGCGGCTTCTGCGGCGGTGGCGGTGGCTGCGCAGAGGAAGGGGGGGGTTAATTAATTAAAGGGGGTTAATTAATTAATTAGGGTAATTAATTAATTAGTTTAATTACTTTAGGGTAATCAATTTGACTAATTAATTGAATTAGTTAGCTTAATTAATTAATTTGTTTAATTAAATAAGTAATCAATTAATTAATTAGTTAATTATCGTTTAATTATTTTAGATAATAAGTTTGTTTGTTAAGCCATGTGTAATTAATTGAGTAAAATATTATTTATTTTAGTTTAATTGTTTGATTAATTTGATTATTAAGATGATTAATTGTTTGATTAAGTAGATTACTTGTTCTATTAATTAGATCTTGTTTGATTAGTTTTAGATAAATCGAATTATATCATGTTTGATTAATAAGATTTTTTTTTTAGTATACCATTAATATCACATTTTAATATGTGTTGTTTGATTAAATTGTCTTATCTGAATTCAGATACAATGTATCCGAACAAGGCATGGATGTATAATAGGTTAGACAATGGATTTATCCGTGACGAATTTTTTGCTGGAGTGGAAGAATTTGTTAACTTTGCAAAGTGTCATCCTGAGTGTTTGAATGGCACAGAGTTGAAGTGTCCATGTAATCAACGCAAATGTAGAAATACAGCTTTCCGTGATGAAGATACAGTGAAAACTCATATCGCCAGGTATGGGTTTGTTCCAGATTATTACAACTGGTATTGTCATGGAGAGCCGTATGTATATGAATTTGGTGGACCTTCCGTTGCTTCATCATCGAACTCAATTGGACCAGAAACATCATATAACCCTGCTGATGCAATGCAATCAATGGTTTACGATGCAATGAATGCTTTTGATCAATCAAATGTAGAACAAGTACCTACTTCTGATGTTCAGAAAATGTATGACATGTTAAAGGCTAGTGAAAGAGAATTATGGGAAGGTATTCCTTCTGGTCATTCTCAATTATCTGCTACTGCAAGATTATTGAATATGAAGGCAGAACATCATTTCTCAGAACGATGTTATGATGACATATGTCAACTTATGTCAGAGTTGCTTCCAACTGATAACTGCATGACTGATAGTTTCTACAACACTAAAAAACTAATCAGAGACTTGGGTTTGCCAGTTGAGAAGATACATTGTTGTGTCAATAATTGCATGATCTTTTGGAACCAAGATAGTGAATTGATGGAATGCAAAATCTGCAACCATCCCCGTTACAAGCATGGTGTTCGCATGATCAATCAGAAGAAGAAAAAAAATATTCCTTTCAAAGTAATGTATTATTTTCCTTTGACTGCTAGACTTCAACGTTTGTATGCATCAGCAGCAACAGCGAGTCATATGATTTGGCATCAAAACCATAGACATGATGGAGATATTATGTGTCATCCTTGTGATTCCCCTGCATGGAAACAGTTAGATTCAACATTTTCTTCCTTTGCTATGGAACCACGCAATGTCAGACTTGGACTTTCTGCAGATGGATTTCAGCCATTTGGAAGTTATGGACAACAATATTCATCGTGGCCTGTTATCTTAACACCATACAACTTACCACCATGGATGTGCATGAAAGATGAATTCATGTTTCTTACTGTTTTAATTCCAGGTCCTCAAAATCCAAAAGGGCATATAGATGTTTTTTTGCAACCTTTGATAGCTGAGCTGAATTATTTATGGAATATAGGTTCGGAGACATATGACATTGCTACAAAGTCAAACTTTTTAATGCATGCAGCATTGTTATGGACTATTAGTGATTTTCCTGCTTACTCAATGTTATCAGGATGGAGCACAGCTGGAAAGTTAGCATGTCCACATTGTATGAGTCAGTCAGATGCATTTTCTTTGCCATGCAGTGGCAAGATTTCATGGTTTGATAATCATCGGAAATTTTTACCTCTTGATCATCCGTTCAGAAGAAATAAGAAATATTTCAAAAGGAACGAAGTAGTTAGGAAGCTACCTCCATTTGGGATGTCAGGCGAAGAAGTGTTAAATGAAATTGATAGTTATGGATTTCTACCAGTATATCAGGATGGATCAGATGATATCAACAAGTATATTGTTAGAGTCAACAAATGTGGTTGGAGGAAAAGAAGTATTTTTTGGGAGCTTCCATATTGGAAATATTTACTCATTCGTCATAATTTGGATGTGATGCATATTGAGAAAAATTTCTTTGATAACATCATTAATACTGTCTTAAATGTGCATGGGAAAACAAAAGATACAACAAAATCACGTGAAGAATTGAAACAATTAGTTAGCAGGCCTGAGTTGCATCAGAATGAAACTACTGGTAAATATCCCAAGGCTTGTTATACATTGGACAAAGAAAGTAAGCAAGCATTATGTTCTTGGTTGAAAAACATCAAATTTCCAGATGGATATGCCTCTAATATGTCTCGTTGTGTGGATACCAATAGATCTAAAATGGTTGGAATGAAGAGTCATGATTGTCATGTGTTTATGCAAAGATTAATTCCAATAGCTTTCCAAGAATTACTTCCAAATAATGTTTGGCAAGCACTTACAGAATTAAGCCTTTTTTTCAAAAATCTGACTTCCAGAGTTGTTACGGTAGCAGATATGTTACGCCTTCAGACAGAGATTCCTTTAATACTATGTAAGCTTGAGCGAATATTTCCACCAAGCTTTTTTGATTCAATGGAGCATTTGCCTATTCATTTACCTAGCGAGGCACAGGTTGGTGGTCCTGTACAATACAGATGGATGTATCCCTTTGAAAGGTTTCTTAGAAAATTAAAGAATAATGTGCGTAACAAAGCAAGAGTTGAGGGATCAATATGTAATGCATATCTGGTTGAAGAAGCAAGTTCATTTTGCTCCTATTACTTTGCTGAAAATGTGAAAACCAGACATCGAAAGTGTCCACGCAATCAAGATGACATTCCATCAGTTGACCCAGACATTCTTTCTATCTTCAAGTATCCTGGAAGAGCAATGGGTTCAACTCTATCTAGACGGTTAAATGACAGAGAATATCATGCCGCCAGGACATATATCCTCTTAAACTGTGAAGATGTCAAACCATACCTAAGGTATTATCTCTTGTTGTAATGAAATTAATATCAAATGATATAATCAAATTTCTAGTACGATATCAAATGAACTTATATGTCAGGTTATACCAAGAACAGTTGTACATTCAAAATCCATCGATATGTGCAAATGAGGTAGATCAAAAGATAGAAGAAGAATTTGCTTTTTGGTTTCAAATATATGTAAGTGAGTTAATATACTTTTTTTTTAACAATTCTTGATTACTTGTTAATCTAATTTGATCACCCACCACTATTATAGGTCAACGATGACAGAATTTCAAATGTAGAAGACGACAGAATTAAAAATCTCGCATTTGGACCTCTTCGTACTGTGACAGTCTACTCGGGTTATTACGTGAATGGCTACAGATTTCATGTGAGCCAACGTGATTCAGGGATGGTAACGTATAATTCTGGCATCAGTGTCAAAGGATCAACAAACAATAATGATAATGAATTTGACTATTATGGCAAGCTAGAGGAAATTATCGAAGTTGAATACCCAGCGTTGCCTTTCAAAAGATGTGTACTATTCAGGTGTTCTTGGTATGATCCAACACCAAGGACGGGCACAAGGAAACATCGGTTATACAATTTAGTCGAGGTTAATTCAAGCAAAAGATTCAACAAGTTCGAACCTTTCATTTTTGCGGTGCAAGCTGGTCAAGTATTTTATTTGGAGTACCCAACTAAGAGAAGACGCCCTAGTGAATGGCTTGCTGTATGTCAAACGAAGCCTAGGTCAACAATTGAAATGCCAAATACAATCACTATCCAAAACTCCGATGCTTATCAAAATGAAGAAGTTATAATCAACTCAGTTGATTCAGAAATACAATCAATATCTCAATTACTTATAGATGAGAATGTCTCTGACGAGGAAATTGATGATGGTGAAATATCTAGCAGTGAGGAGGTCAATGTATCAACGGATTCAAGCGATGAAAACTTGCATGTTAATTTAGTTCCATCAGATTAGGATGAGTTAGATGTATTGAACAATATTAACTAATCAGAGTTTGTATTTAGAGGAGTTGTTAATTTAGATCATGTTGCTTGTATTGAACAAGTTTATACGATGCTTGATTATCCATTTGCTAGCTTTATTTAGATCATTCTGCTTATATTTAACATTCTTCATTAGTGCACGTTTCCATTTGTCTCTAATATGTCTCATTTGAATGTTTTACCTATTCTGCTTATCTGCCTAAAGTTTGTGTCTAATCAGGTACCATGGCTGCACCCCGTGATCAGCGGATTATACTTACAGTCGTCGGTGACAGGTATACCTATTCTTTGTATATATATTCTGACAGAATTTGCTAATATATTTCATTTTTTCCTACAGTTTCTCACCTGATGGGCATCAGGTGTCATCTTATATATCTAAAAAATTTAAAGAAAGACTGTCACCTGCGACTACATGGGGTCATATTGAGAATGATTTGAAATCATTCTATTATGGAGAGTTTTTAGTAAGTATTTTACATGTATATTTAATTTGATATTATAATTTTTTTTCATACTAACCATATAAAAAATTTTTTACAGAAAAGGTACACCTGGGAGGAGGGTGCGGAGGAGCAATTCAAGAAGACTTGGAATGCCTACTGCTCCAAATTGTACAGGGACATGCTCTATAAATGGAGAAAGAAGGATGAAAGGCCTACAGAGGTCCCTGAGCCGATTTGGGCAGCATGGCGAGCTGTCTGGGATGGCCCGCACTGGAAAGAGAATGCTGCGATTGCTCGAGGCAATCGCAATTCAGAGGTTGCGGGGCCCAGCACGGGATCGACGAAGCACACTGCTGGATCCCGTTCCATTGTCCAGCATGCCAGTGATTTGGTAAGTACTTTTTATTTTGGTTATTAAATTAGTATGTTTTTGTGGATATATTAAAGGCATTTAGTACTTTTTATTTTGTTTTTACAGGCTGCTGAGCTACAGAGACCTCCCACTAGTTGGGAGTTATTCAGCAAGACCCACAAGAGAAAAGATGGGTCTTTTGTCGATCGTCGCTCCCTAGCAATCAATGTAAGTGTATTAATTATATTTTATTTGTTTTGACATTTTATATAGACTAATTAAATTTTTTATTTCACAGGAAGTAATGACCACTAGAGTTTCTGAGGCACAGGCGTCTCAGCCTGCTGCAGAGGGGGACGATGCACAGCCTCTTTCCACCGACGATGTGAATCGGATTTACTTTGATGTCGTCGGTGGGAAGAGGAAGACCGCCTGCTACGGCCTGGGCTCTCAGGCAAAGGTTACATATTATCAGATGAGAGCTCCAGGGGTTAGGGGTCGTCCACCATCCTCCTCCTCTACCTCTAGTGAGGTTCGACAGTTGCGGGAGGAAAATGAAGCCCTGCGGACTCGACTCACGTCGATAGAGTCGACGTGTGCCGGGAGGGACGCAGAATGGGCTAAGACAAGCGCAGAGTGGGCTCAGAGGAATGCAGAGTGGGCTCAGAGGGACGCTGCGAGGGATGCTGAGTTGAGAGATTTGCGGGCTCGCCAGGCAAATACTGATAATATATTATGTCATATGCAAGCTTTTGCAGCTACCTTCTCGCCGATGACACAATGCCAGCCATTCCCGCCCCTCGTATTGACGCTCCCGATACACAGATGTCAGCCGCTCCCGCTCCCGCCCATCGTTTTGAGTCTCAGGATACACAGGATCCTGAGCATCCCACAGAGGAGTAGAGATATTATAGTGGTAAGAGTCATTTTTCCCCCTAATTTTTTTCAGTAACAATGTATTAAGTTATTATATCCATAATAACTTGTTTTCTTATTACTACATTTATGTTTACAGATTCTACATTATCAGAGTTGAGTTCATATTACTTGCTTGAAAGGTATGAATATTCGATATTATTCCTTTATTCTTTTGTAATTAGTAGTTTTCATTTACTTATTTAATATTATTTGAGTTATCTTCTATTTTTATTTTTCTTCTATTAGATCGAGTTATCTTATCATTTGTTATTTCTTATTGTTATCAATTTAGATTTATTTCTGTATTAGATTTTTTCTAATGTTTTTATCTTTTATCATGCAGGAATATTTTTCCTTTCCATCCAGTATTGACTCTGATATTCATGTACGTAATGATTCTCTACGAACCTTTCATTTTTGATATATGTTTATTTTCTTTTGATATATACATTTAGTTGGATGAAAATTGTATAAGTTTTGATACATCATATGGATACGTATGGTTATTCTGTTACATTTGGATACATCATATGTTTAATCATTTACATCGTATGGATACGTATGATTTACTCTGTTACACTTGGATACATCATTTGTAAAATTTTAGTCTTGTTTCAAAGTTTCGATTGTAAAAGTTTAGAAATTAAACTTTGGAATGAATAGTGGATTGAATGTATACTTTTGTAGATAATTGTTTGGATTGGATTGAATTCGAAACAAATGTTTTGAATGTTTCGATTGTTATGAATGTTTAGATTGTAATTGTGAATATTCGGATTGTTCTGAATGTCTGGGATTGTAATTGTGAATGTTTGGATTGTAAGTGTAATGTTTGGATTGTAATTGTGATTGTTGGATTGTTGAAATATAGAATTCTGTTTCATATTTTTATATGGTATTGATGTATAATAGGGAAGGTCAAGAAACAGATCGTTGCTGTGAAAATTTTCCAGTATTAGCGACGGAATTTTTTAAAATTCCGTCGCTACTTGCGACGGATATTTGACTTTCCCGTCGCTAAAACAGTCAAATAGCGACGGGTTTTGACCGTATCCGTCGCTATTACGATATATTAGCGACGGACATTGACGTATTCCGTCGCTACCCCATAAATCTTGCGACGGATAATTGACCATCCGTCGCAACTATTTCCCAGGCCACGTCGACCCACTTTTGGGGTGTTTGCGACGGTGATAATTATCGGTCGCTAATATAGCGACGGCGATCATATAATATCCGTCGCTACTCATGCCCTGCGACGGGTTTTCAGCCGACGGCGATAAATCCGTCGCTAATCCGTCGCTATCAGTGTTTAGCGACTGAATAGCGACGGATTCTGCCCGTCGCTAATCCTTGTTATTTTTGTAGTGTATCTTAGATCTCGCCGATGCTATGGTCATTGATCTCCTCAATCCCCGGCCGATCTTCCAGAGCCTAGATCTATCGTCGGCGCATCTAAGATCTGATCATTTAGTTGGTGCCAGAGGAAGGTTGCGACCACCAGATTGCTCCTATCTCAAGTGAGTTCTTGGCTTGCGAAGAGATTGGTTATGATGTGGGACATTAGTGGTGTAGATCACATGCTGTAGGAATCTCCGATTACTGGGTGGATCAAGCGATGGCTGTGGAATAAGCTTGCCTCCTTGAATTGTTAGATCTTGGTATCAGTTCAATTCGGATTTGGTATTAGTTTGGTTCTGTTGAGTTTGTTGTGCCATAGCATTGCAATTGAATTTAGGATGCTCAAGGTCATGGATTAGTTTTTGGCTGGTGCTGGATCAATTTGGAACATGTAGGATAGTGTTGATTATGATTTGGGGTTAGAGTTAGCTGTTTTATCTCTGAGTTAGTTCCAGAATTTGAATTTCCTTTGATCTTGTTGTTGTTTGTTTAGATTTGGATTGTTGGATCACTTCTATGTTGAAATTAGGAGCTAGATGTTGAACTTTAAGGATTGCCATGAGTTGATGGCCTTGTGTCATGAGCAGTGTTTCAGATGATCCTATTTTGGGAGGTTCTCTTTGTTGCCTTTCCTAGCGTCGTGTGCCAAAGGTGAGTCATTAGGGTTGGGGTCAGATCGTGTTGTAGATCTTCCTTTTGATACGATATAGTTGGGTGTAGTTTGATGTGGTGATCATGTGTGGTTGTGAGATTGATTTTTTGAAGGAATTGAGTTTAGTGTCCACCTTGCTTGTAGTGTGGGAGTTAACCAATTAGCTAAGTTGGGTTAAGGGTTAATTAAGGGGATGATGTAATTAGGTTTAATCCTAATTATATTTAGTAAATAGTTTAGTTAATTTATTAATTGTCTAAGTAGCTAAACTGTATCATGGATACAGACTTTGAATTTGAACTCGCAAGATTGATCGTTAGAGCTTCACTTCGACACGTAGACGTTATTTACAAGGCGGGTACTTTTTACTTGATTCCTGTAGTTTCATTTACCTTAGATGCATGTTATTTTATTATCTGAGTAGGTTATTTTTACCTTAAATCTATTCTCGTTGTTTTTCCTGCTTGATACTTATTCTTGCTTGATCTTTAAGTAGTAATTCAAAATTTTCAGTTATACAGTCTCATCTCTTGGTTTTTGATCTAAAGGGTACCATGTGTACGTGTGTACTGTAGAAGTAATATTTGACCTATCTAGAATTTGGTTGGCATTAGATAAATCCTACCTATAGATTAGTGCATGTTTGTTTACTTGGGTGTTATTTGTGTTTCGTATCATATTGATGCATGTTTTGGTTTGATCGAGATTATGCATATTAGTGACATGCACCATGACATTGTTTGCATGTCGCCGACCATTGGCTCCCTATGGTTGAGACGGGTGGTCGGTTATATTTTTCCTATTGTGTGACGTTCAATTGGAGTTGTGTGCAAACAGTTGATACTCCCCAGATGTTTGGAGTCCCCACAGATGTTTCAGGGTTTCTAAAGTCACAAGTGTTATGACTTTTCGTTTAGGGCTACAAGTATTGTGGTGTATTTGTATAGCACAGGTGTTTGACACTTGTATCTTGTCTACTCAACTTACCCAATATAGCGGTGGTTGATGTGTGTACAATGCAGGTTATCGCATCATGTGCATATTATGCATTGTACATTTGTTTGCATTTGCTGCATTTTTTTGAGCTATGATTACTGTACTTGATTGACATACATATTCGGTTATGATTTGCATTTATTATATGATCTGGATCAACTCAGCAGTATTAGCAGTTTACTGAGGTATTAGGGGGATTTCTGATCATGTCCCTACGTGTTACATTGGTTTTTAAGTATGTTTATTTGTACAGATGCATCTGGTTTATATTCTTTATTCATGAGACTGTATACCTTTGACTTCATATGCTTGTTTTACCCTTTTATATATCATTCATTTATCTATTCTTATACCCGCATCTTCGACCCGGAACTCACCACCCCTCATTCTCCTTTTGTTTCAGGTAGTTGATAACTGTAACTTGTGCCACCAGGAGAGGGGCTAACTGTTAGTTCCCAATCTTGTATAGTTTCTTATCGTTTCCATACTGTCGTAGTGATTTTATCGGAATAACGCCGTTTTAGTTTTGTTTTCATTTTGGATGATATTTGGTTTCTCAATAGACGTGTATTTATTTACTTTCGCTGGATTTTGATTTGTTGTGCTTACTTTATGAAGATTTATTTATTATATTATTATTTGTTAGCCATATTATTTTCGTTTTGTCGCATTTATTATTCAAAGTTTTGTTATGCTTAGTATGATTATATAATTATTTAACTACGTGATTGTGATTTTGTGAATGTCAGCCGAATGTAGCTGAACTATTTATATGTGGATATATGTATGTATTAATGTTTTAGATTTTCCGCCGTACAGGGGAGATGTTGCCCGATTTCCGAGTGAGCATAAGCCTCTGGGAGCGTGACAGAATATGAGATGACCAATTTAGTTCTATGAAAATTTATCACTGGTAGTTAGGATAAACAATGGACAATCTAAGAGTTCAATATCCTATAGTTGTGTATCTCATTCAGAGGAAAATTATTATAAAATACATCGTACCTAGAGATCAAATCGTGGTACCTGAGTCACAACTTGATCCCCTTCCACTGCACCATAGCCCAGGGCATAATTTATTGATTTTAAGGAGTTAGCATAATTAATTATAAACTAAAAAAAATATGGAACCGGGCGAGGTCTATAGAGACTATAAGTATCTCGGGGTAATTTTGATGTGATCAATAAAATCAAGTTAGGTCCTGATTGTGTTTGATCTCTGTGTCTAAGTGTGCAGGATCTTAGGAGCACAGGAAGTCAAGTGGAAGACGCAGTAGACGAGAAGAAGATACGGGAAGAGAGTCGATAGGCTCGGTGCATCCGTGGGACACAAAGACTATGGAAGAGTACACCGATAGATGAGAAGGACGTGCGACGTTCGAGGGACGAGAAGCAAGGGAGGAAGTCCGTTCAAGGAAGACCGGAGTTATGTTCAGATGAGCTCAATTTTGGATGATTGAAAATCACCCAAGTGTTCGGAAATTTAAAAAGATCAATTCCGAAGTTGACCTTGAAGAATCTTGAAGATTTTAAAGTCTGAGGCACATCAGATCTCTTTGAAGGCATCTCGGATGTGCAGAATTATATGTGTAGAAAAATAGAACTAAAACTCCTCAGTTCAAAACTAAGACGCCTCAATTGCAGAATTATCAAAATAGACCATTGCTTGTGTGGATAAAATTTTATCCAACTGAGGCGCTTCAGGTCTCAACTAAGGTACCTCAAGTCCACATCAGCACAATGATAATTCTAGTTTTTTGGGTTATAAATAGCTTTTTAAACTTAGGAAGAAAGTACAACAACTTATATTTAATTTTCTAATCATTCAGTGAGCTGTCCAAGATTATAAGAGATTTCTCCGCCTATAACGAAAGAGAATTTTTAGTGTGTTTTCACTGTCTTGGATTAGTAACCATCCTAATTGCAACCAAATAATTTCGAGTCTCTTCTTATATAATTATTGATATTATTTATATTTATTTTAACTACTTAGACTAATCGGCTATCTTTGCTAAAGAAAGTGAAAAGGATGAATAATGATTAGGAGAGTGAAAATGGGAGAGTGAAAATCATAGTGAATGACGTGACACTTTGCATGCACGATCTCCGACGGGTTCACCATACCCCCAGGATATAGTTTGATTCCAAGTAATAATCGGACGTGTGCATATAAAGTGTCACATCATGCCACATTATTCACTATGATTTTCACTCTCCCTATCATTGCTATATATATGGTTGATTCCTCAATACCCAATTCGTTAAAGTTCGACTCCTAAAACGAGACTCGGCCAAAGGAAGTTGATCCGCCACTTGTGGAAAACAACCAGAGAGTCGACTTGTCAAGGAGTTAACCGGTTAACCCACCCGATCATTCTTGAACCGGAACATATATTAATTTTTTAACATTCATAAAAAAAAATACAAAGATTTATATATCGTTCTCTGGATAAGGAATTTACACTATATGAAACTATATGAAATTTGTGTGTGGTTGTTTGATAATTTAAATATTCAATTCTTTGAATTGATTAATTTTGAAGGTGATGCGTTGTGATGCGTTCACGGAGCCTCATTTAAGTGGCTAAGATTCTTAGACTTATCATTTCATTAGGAAAGAATTTCTAGAGTGTGTCAAGTTTCAATCTTAGATGTCCAATTAACCGCTTAAACGGTTTAACCGTTGTACAACCTGAGATAATTTTGTGTATTTATTGATTAGGCATTATATCAACAGGTGAATATTTATTTTTCATTTGTTAAATTATACTATGCACCACATATTTATTCTAGTTTTTCTATTATATTTGCCTTTGGGGTATGCTTAAGTGGTAAGAAGTGTTTGAGAGAATGTTGTAGTGGTTGGGGGTCAAAATTCGACAGAGGATTTTACTGTCTCTATAGGTCTTGTGCAGGCAGGTTAGAGGGGATGAATAGCTCTACAATGAAACACTATTAGGGAGAGTGAAAAGCATAGTGAATGACGTAGCATGATATGACACTTAGCATGCACACGTCCGATTATCGCTTGGACACCATTGGCGGCCTTCGGCCGCCGTCCCGAATCAAACTATATTCTGAGGGTCACGGTAAATCCGTCGGAGATCGCTGCATGTAAAATGTCACGTCATTCACTATGATTTTCATTCTCCCATTTTCTCTCTCTCTCTCTCTCTCTCTCTCTCTCTATATATATATATATATATATATATAGTGCGCAATTTGCCTTCCATCTGTTATCTTCTAATGTAGAAGAGGGAAGAGAGCTCGGCCTTTAAAAGGGGGCCAAGGCGTATTTTGACGCGACCTCTCCGACGTTTAAGATGGAGAAATGAATGGAGCAAAAACGCAGAATAATAGTTGCCTAATTGATTATGCATACTTTTCACTATTAAGGAGGAAAAGACTAACTCTTCAATATGTAATGACCTCCCATTTTGACGGCTGCGAATTTTCAAAAGTGCAGGTTTAATTCCTGATAAAATTCATATCATCATTTACATTTTAAAAGGTATAATTTTTTACTTGAGTTTCGAAATTTAATTTATTGACAACCATATATGTAAAATTTAAATTTTATATTTATTATCAGTGAAGCTGTAATTTTGATCTCAAATTTTATCGTTTAAATTTTTTAAGATTTTTTTTGTTATTTTTATTAATTTTCGTTTTAAAAATATTTTTGATATTTCTATTATTCATAGGAGAGTTTTTCTTTTTAGGTAATTTCTTTCGAAGCCCGGGTTTTATCTGAATAAATTATTATATTTTCCAATCGAATATACCCAATCCGACCTCATTTGAATACTTCTTTAGACTGGGTCCACTCTAACCACTTATTTATGAGTTTAAGAAGTTGTCATGTATAATATATGTTGAGCGAGTCAACGACCTTTCACATAGAGTCCTGGATTATTAACCTCTAATATTTGTGTCTTGATTTGTTTAACTAAATCAATCGACTCTGATCCTGTCGCGAAGTGAGGTGGCAGTCCCATGAGCCCGACGGGCCTCCCGGGAGCCATGAGCCGATGAGGTGGCCAATTGTCGGCCACGTCTCGCCGCGTCCCTGCGAAACAGAGGCCGTCAGCGAACCCGCCGGGGAAATCCCCGGTCAGACACTCCGACGGTCAAGTCAGTCTCCGAGGGCAGGTGAGTGAAAACTGAATTGAAATGAGACAAGGGATGTGAGAACTCGCGCGCGCGTACCAGCAGTAGGGGGAGTGCCGAGCTTATATGACCGGGGGAGCTGACAACCCTTATTCACATTGATGAGACAATGGAGCGGTGGCTGTCAGCCCGTATGGAGCACTGTGGAACGGCGCGGCATGGCACGGGGTGCTCGAGCAGTACGAGAATACTGAATGCGCAGTACGAGGATACTGGATGCGCAGTACGAGGGTACTGGACGCGCGGATTAGCCGCGTAGAGAGGTCAGAAGAGGATAAGGCATGAGAAACCCTATTAACAAGGTCGTACCCTAGATGTAAGGATGTTCGAGGGAGTAAGGGTGGGATAACCCGTACCTCGAGCGCCGACTGGCGGGTCCGAGTGCTGGGCGCCGAGTCGGGTAAGGACCAGGGAGCGTGGGCCGCCACGCGTCCGACTGGTACAGAGAGGGAGAGAGCACAGGGTACGCTCTGGGTCGGGGGTTATCATGAGATGAGTCTGACCTGAGTTGGACAGCCACTCCGAGTGGTGACCATAGAGAGAGGAAATGTGGATAAGCTGCCTGCTGGTGGTGCCGAGCTCTGCTCCAGGTCGGGATAAGCCAGCATGGGTAACTAGACATTTATCTGATTGGCTGGCTACAAGGCGGCCCAGTCGCCCTCGTCGACGGTCCGATAGATCCTATCCCCCTCCTTCCTCCGGAGGGGTCTATGGTCGCGAGGGACCTCTCCGCTGTTCTGGCGGTTGACCTGTTTACCAGGCCTTTTTGGCGCCAGGCTGGCCAGTGGGCCCGGCCTATGCCCATACCCGTAGGTAAGGTCGGGATCAGACTCCAATGAAGAAAAATGATCATAATGTATGATTTTGATAGCAGGGAAAAATAGGTCCTCGGAATTATGATGTAATGGAAAGATAATTAGTCGTTATCTTAGATATCCATGATTCGATCCTAACTATGATTTATTTGTAGGATTTTTTTTTTAAATGAGACGTAAATTCTAGAATGCTTGATTCAAATCAATCGTTTGAGATTAAAAAAATCATTAATTATTATTATTATTATTTTAATAGCAGGGAAAAACTGAGGTCTGCACACTGCAAAACGTCTTCTGTAACCAATCGTGGCAACGGGCTCATCTGCCAAGTTAATCGTGGCCCATCGAAAACTTGAGGAAAAACAGTCATGTGAGCAATACGTCGAACACATAGGGACGTCTAGTGTAACACTACTCCGCCTCTGCCACTACAACCATCACGTCTTTCTCCTGCATCTGCTCTCCGCTCGCTTCAACGCACGCGTGCAATCTCTGACGCTGATCGGACGCCGCGCCCGCACGGGCTCGCTCGCCGCCACCACCGCCTCCATCGACGAGCCTAGCCTTGCGTCGGTCATCTGCCAACTCGTCCTCTCGCCGTACCATGCCATGTTCTCTCTCTCTCTGTCTGGCAAAGAGACGAACAGGTGGTGGGCGTCACGGCGCCGTGGAATGGTCCAGAGTGATTAATGATACCCATTGCAGTTGTTACAGGGCTCTGTTTCATGGTTGGATCGTTGGAGTGATTGCTACAATAGATTTATGGGTTATAAAAATATTAGGATAAACAATCGGTGTTTTTTTTCATTTAAATTTATTTCAAAATTCGAATTAATATGGCATAAAACAGCGCGTGGCAGTGGAAGTGGCAGAGGTCGCTGAAGGAAGAGAAGAGAGAGACACCGCGACGACGACGATGAAGAAGTAGAAGTTGACGAAGAGGGTTAAAAAGGCGAGAAAGAGGCTTCTCCTTCGCATTTACTGACCATGGATTCCTTCAGTTTCCTCAAATACTTACGCGGCAGCGGCGGCGAGGTTTCTTTCCCTGTCGTAGACCCGGCCGGCGCCAGCTCCACCCTCGCAGCCTCCGTCTCTGCTCCTCGGGCGATAACGACGAGGAGGAGGAGGACGATGGCGAGGACGACGAGGGGCCTTTCTTCGACCTCGAGTTCGCCGCCGTTTCGGACGGCGAGGAAGAGGATGCCCCGGAAGAGAAGAGAGTCGAGGAGATGACTGGCGCGGGGGAGGAGGCGGAGAGGGAGTTTAACTTCGCTGTGAGCTCCGATGGAAGCGGCGATGGCGTGGGATTTGATACCTTGTCCTCCTCCGATGAATTGTTGTTAAAAGGAAAGTTGGTTCATTTCGACCCTTCCTCCATCGTCGTCACTGGCGGCAGTGGTTCCGAGGCTGATTCGAAGCCCCAGTTGCCGGCGTACTTCCTCCGGACCGCCACCAAGTTCCGCGTCTTCTTGCTCGGGCTCCGAAAGCCGAAGTTATCGCCTGCGGAGAACGAGACCGCCGAAGAAGTCTCTGCCTCCCGTCGCGACGGAGGCAGCAGCGTCGGCGTCCCCTAAGAAAGAGCAATCCCAGCAAAATAAGTTTTTTATAAAGTTCAAGGTGGTGGAAGCCCCCTTAGTCTCTTTCTTCTTGAAAGACGGCGGTTCCCGCAGCACTGGCGGAGGCCGTGCAGCCAAGCCCCTGCAGGCGGTGGAGTCAACCGTCGCTGGCGCACCGACCACGGAGGCAGAGAAGAAGCTGGTTCGAGAAATGCTGCAGAAATACCTCAACAAAATTAAGCCGCTGTACGTTCGCGTGTCGAGGAAGTACGCAGAGAGACTGCGGCTCACCAGCCATCTACCTCCGGCTGACGATGCGGTGGCGGCAGAGCCTATCGCCGCCGAGGCCGAGGAGGCCGAGGAGACAGATGCGGAATCCGAAGTCGCACCACCACCTCCGCCACCTCAGGCGGAGGAAGCCGCCGCGCTGGTTACGCTGCCAGCTGAAGAAACGCCGGAGCCTCCGCCGCCGCCCGTATCATTCGCGGTCGCAGGCGGCGGCAAAATCCTGGCAGCAGGGCTAAGAGTCGTCTGCAAGAGGCTTGGAAAAAGCCGCTCCGCGTCGGCTGCCGTGGCGGCCGTTCCTTCCCCGCCGCCTCGCCGGCGCGACGACTCTCTCCTCCAGCAGCAGGACGGGATTCAGAGCGCCATCGCGCACTGTAAGCGTTCGTTCACCGTCGCGGAGCAAAGTACCTTACTGCAACAACTCTCCATCTACATCACGTTTGTTCTTCTTCGTCACCGAATTAATTAATCTATAAATCGACGGTATATATTCTTTTCAGGTTCAGAGACTCCGCTGGCGAGATCGATGAGCAATCCCGGCGATGGCAGAGCCGAAGCATCGACCTGAGCTCTTAATGCCCTGTTTTAGCTCTCATCTATATGTCTGTGTGCTATTAGTCTCCATGTAGAAGAAGAGAAAGACTCCGTCTTCATCTCTCTATCGATTTATTAACTAGTTACTCTACTTGTTCATGTGTTAATCAACTTTCTCCGTGAGATTGATAACATAAGTACCGACGAGGAAGATGTGAAAGATCTCCATGGCATCGGGAAAGCTGCTGTCATCTTTCCCCAATCTCCATTACTCTCCAACTGCACCAGCGTTACTGTTACTGTCCTATGTCCTGTTTCCTGTCCGCCATCTCTTTCACCTTTCCTCTCCCACCCACCCGGCGTGGGTTTGTTTGAGGTAAATCAAAGTCCCTTGCGCTTCCTCCATTGCCTTTTCCTGCTGCGGTTTCTGGCCATAAGTTCTCGATCGTTCGTTCTCTTGCCGGTGCGAGTTCGGTACGTTGCGGCACGGAGTTTGTCTGCTCGCATTGCAGGAGACGTGCGACTTCGCCACTGCAATTGTGTTTTACGTCGCCATTAACGATCGCAGAGGAAGGTGAGACAGAGAGGTGTCAGCTTTGTGTATGCTGATCGCAGTCGAGGACGCGAGCGAATCCGATGCTTTGTTTTGCTTGCGACGGCAGGGCTCGCAAAATTAATAGCATACCCGATCCGCAAAAAGCCTAGCAAACGGATCGAATCTGGAATTCGGATCCAAACTAATAATTTATTTATTGTTGTTTAAATATAATAAATGAGATGTACATAGAGATTAAGCTTAATTAATCATAACAGTAAAATACTTAATTGTCTTAACTTCAATAGTAAATCGGTAAAAAAAAAAAACTTTCCGCATGGAGTCAGAAAGTGGTCAGAGATTTAGTGGGGGTCGATTAATGCTGTCTTTTCCTCAGGCCTCTCTGAATGCATGAAATCCAATATTTTTAGTTTATTTATTTAATTATATAAACATTTAATTTATAATTTTTTATCAAACTGCGTAGAAAAAAATTGAAAATTACCATACAAGGTAAAAATTTTCAAAATAACTAAATCATATATTTATTTTTCATTCTATCCTTATTAAATTCATCTATATTTTTATAGATCGGCTAATTCAATCAATCAACTAAAAAATTTTATTAGTCAAATAGATTTTTTCTGAATCAAAAATTTTAAATTTAAAAAAAACACAATTGACATATATTTAATATCAGTTGACTAAGTGGTAGATTTTTTAAAATAATTTTAGATAAAATTAATTAATTAATGAGCTGAACGATGTTGAATTTATATAAAACTATTTTTATATGTTCTCTATTTTTTTAAATTATATTCGTACCTTCAAATATCAATTTGACTTAATATATTAAAAATAATTATTTTTTTAACATGAATATATTTGAAAATTTTAATTTATATTAAAAAAATATTACTCTCAGTATATTAAGACAAATTAATAATGTTTGAGGTCAGGGATATAAGATCGTTTCGTCTATCAATTAATTTTCGATAAAATTGGCTAATAGATCAAGTAATTTTAGATTGATATGAAACAAATTCATTTGTATTCCTCTATTATTATATCCATATCCTTAAATATCAAATTTACTCAATAAAATGAGGGCAATCATTTTTTTAACATGAATACATTCGAAAAATCTAATTCGTGTTCAAAAAATCATTTCCAAAATTAGCTAATGGATCAAACGACCTCGGATTGAAATAAAATTAGCTCTTATGTGTTCGTCTAATTTTTTTTATTATATTCATGCTCTCAAATGTCAATTTAACCTAATATATTGAGAGTATAATTTTTTTTAACACAAATATATATTGGAGTAGTAGTGATGGTTTGAAAAATCTAATTTATATTAAAAATGATTGCTTTCAATATATGTCAAATTGATGTTTAAGGGCATAGGGATAATCATGAGAATTAGACGAACACATAGGAGCTAGTTTCATATCAATCTAAGGTCATTTAGTTTTTCAGCCTATTTTATCCAAAATCAGTTGATGTACCAAACGACATCAGATTGACATGAAACTAGTTATTATGTGTTTGTCTAATTCTCCTAATTATATACATGCTCTCAAACATCAATTTGACCTAAATATTGAAAGTAATAATTTTTTTAACACAAATATATATTGAGAGCAGTGAGTGTTAAAAAATCTAATTCGTGTTTAAACAAATGATTGCTCTCAATATATTAAGTTAAATTAATATTTGAATACATAGATATAATCAAGAGAATTAAACGAACGCATAGGGGCTAGTTTCATTTCAATCCGAGGTCGTTTGGTCCATCAGCCAGTTTTGGATAAAATTAGCTGATAAACCAAACGATTTCGGATTGACATGAAACTAGCTATTATGTGTTCGTCTAATTCTCTTAATTAAATCATGCTTTCAAATGTCAATTTGACCTAATATATTGAGAACAATGATTTTTTTAACACAAACATTTGAAAGTAGTGATTGTTCGAAAAATTTAATTTGTGTTAAAAAAATGATTGCTCTCAATATATTAAGTTAAATTGATGTTTGAGCATATGAATATAATTAGGAGAATTAGATGAACAAATATGAGCTAGTTTCACGTCAATCCGAGGTCATTTAGTCCATCAATCGATTTTATCCAAAGCCGGTTGATGAACCAAACGATCCCGGATTGATATGAAACTAGTTTTATGTGTTTGTCTAATTCTCGTGATTATATTCATGCCCTTAAACATGATCAATTTGCCTCAATATATTGAGAGCAGTAATTTTTGAATACGATTTAAAATTTTCAAACACATTAATATTTAAAATATTACTATACTTAATATTTTGGGTCAAATTAATATTTGAGTACGTGAATATAATCAAGAAAACTAGTCAAATACATAAAAAGTAATTTATATCAATCCGAGGATATTTGATCTATCAATCACTTTTAGATAAAATCAACTAATGGACCAAATATCTTCAGATTAACTTAAAATTAGCTCTTATATGTTCATTTACTTCTCTTGATTATATTTATATTTTCAAACGTCAATTTTACTCAATATATTAAGAACAGTGATTTTTTGAACACGAATTAAAATTTTTAAACACGTTCACGTTCAAAAATTTACTATTCTTAATATATTAAGTTAAATTGATATTTGAAAGCCAGATATAATTAAAAGAACTAATGAAATATATAAAAATTAGTTTTATATCAATTTGAAATCATTTGTTTCATTAATTAATTAATTTTATCTAAAAGTATTTTTTTTAAACAAACAGTCAGTAGACTGCTATTATCAATCAACCTTTTTTTTAATTTCGAAATTTTCGATTGAGAAATTTGAAATAACAGTCAAGTCAATTGATTAAGGGTAAAATAAAAATAATTATGTAATTTAATAATTTTAAAATTTATGTATATAATTTAATAATTTTCGAAACTGTTTTACGTATTTCAGTAAAAAGCTATTTAATTTATGTATAAATTTTTAGTAATGAGTCCAACGTTGAATCAACGTGGGGTAGTGCTGCAATACTTGGGAATGATTATGATGGTGACAATTGATTTAGTGTTATGAATAACACATGATTCATAAATCATTTTCAAACCAATATGTGACAATGACATTGTCCAATCAATAAATTTTTAAATCGACAATTTCTCAAAGACCGCACTTCAATTTTAATTTTACCTAAGAAAACATACCTAAAATTTAAAATTTCCAATTTACCCCCAGATAAATTGATCCCCCAGATAACATGACAATGACATGTGATCCTCAATTTACCCCCAGATAACTACTGACTTTCACTTTTCTTTATTCTCTCATTTGATCTTGTTTTTTCTCTAAAATTAATTATTTAAATTGTAATCGACACTTATATTTTAATTAGTTTTTTTATTTTTAATTTTATTAAAAAAACCGCAAGCGTACACTCTGAAGGTTTAATGGAATGGTCTGATTAATGTGCATGAATAATTAATTATCATCTTATATATTTATAATTCGATCCTCAATTCAATATATTTTATTATTTTTTTAAAATAAGATGTAAATTTTAAGATACTGGACTTCTGGACAGTCTGCTACAAGCGCTACCTGATTTCTCCTAATGGTCGATAGAAAACTTTCGTATGACAAAACTGATTGTTCCAAGTTCGCCTGTTATCTGGTATATTTTTATTTTGCTTTATGGAGTTCTTCGAAATTATGGTGTAGCAGAAAGAGGATTAATTGTTTCTCAAACACCTTATCCCTAGCTATTACAAATTTTGTAAGAGTTTTTTTATTTCAAATGAGGTATACAATTATAAAATATTCAGCAATTTACCAAAGGGCGTACCTAAATATCGAAAATTACCAAAGGGCGTACCATGGTTTCTATTTTACCAAAGGGCGCAGGCCTTTATGTGAACTTCCTCTTATACCCCTCTTTCTAACTGCTGTCTTTCTCTTTCTCTCTCTCGGTAACAAATTTCGAGACGTCTGCACGTACTTTTTCAGACTTTTATTTTAAAATAATATATTATAAAATCGGCGCAAAAAACGTAAGGTAAAAATTAAAAAATATTTCAGTTAAAAAAAGCTCATCCAACGTGATTTAAAAATATAAATAAATAATTTTTATATTTATTTAATAAAAATTAATATATTAAATAATATTTAATAAATATATTAATATATAAAAAATTCAAAAAAAAACGTGTGCAAAAATAAAAAAAGCGGAAAAAAATTTCAAAAAAAAAACGTATGCAGAAATAAAAATAAAGCGTAAAAAAATTTCAAAAAAAAACGTCTGCAGAAATCAAAAAAAAACGTGGGCCTGAAATCTATTGATTTTAGGCCCACGCTGGGCCTGAAATCTATAGATTTCAGGCCCACGTTGGGCCTAAAATATTTTATTTCAGGCCCACGTTGGGCCTGAAATATTTTATTTCAGGCCCACGTCGGGCCTGAATCTTTTGATTCAGGCCCGACGTGGACTCAATTGTTTTTTCTATTTTAAAAATATATTAATATATAAAAAAACCTATCAAAACACTTAATTTTAAATTAAAACGCAGGGTCTGAAGTCACGTTAGGAGGGCCTGAACATATATGTGATTATCATCGGTGGGTTTTTCACTGATATTTCTAAACTACTCCTATTTGATTGGTGATATCTAATATATAGATGTTTGGACACCTAAAACATCATCTCCTAACTCTACTCTCTCTATTCATATGGAGTTTTCAGAAATCCAGATATGGGAGGTCTATCAGTGGGTTTTGGTCAAAACCCACTGATATTTCTGAACTACTCCTATTTGATTGGTGATATCTAATATATAGATGTTTGGACACCTAAAACATCATCTCCTACCTTTAACCTCTCTATTCGTATGGAGTTTTCAGAAATCCAGATATGAGAGGTCCATCAGTGGATTTTGGTCAAAACTCACTAATATTTCTAAACTACTCCTATTTGATTGGTGATATCTAATATATAGATGTTTGGACACCTAAAACATCATCTCCTACCTCTACCCTCTCTATTCATATGGAGTTTTCAGAAATCCAGATATAGGAGGTCCATCAGTGGGTTTTGGTCAAAACCCACTGATATTTCTAAACTACTCCTATTTGATTGGTGATATCTAATATATAGATGTTTGGACACCTAAAACATCATCTCCTACCTTTAACCTCTCTATTCGTATGGAGTTTTCAGAAATCCAGATATGAGAGGTCCATCAGTGGGTTTTGGTCAAAACTCACTAATATTTCTAAACTACTCCTATTTGATTGGTGATATCTAATATATAGATGTTTGGATACCTAAAACATCATCTCCTACCTCTACCCTCTCTATTCATATGGAGTTTTCAGAAATCCAGATGTGGGAGGTCCATCAGTGGGTTTTGGTCAAAACTCACTGATATTTCTAAACTACTCCTATTTGATTGGTGATATCTAATATATAGATGTTTGGACACCTAAAATATCATCTCCTATCTCTATCCTCTCTATTCATATGGAGTTTTTAGAAATCCAGATATGGTAAGTCCATCGGTGAGTTTTGATCAAAATTCAAATTAGTTTGTAATTTTTATCTTGAAGATTTCAAAATTCAAAGAGAATTTTGAGGAAAAGATTATAATTGGTTCATAATTTTGATTAAAAACTAACTTGCCCAAAGCATAAAACAATTTAGTCATCATAAAAAAAAGTAAAATGAAAGTAAATAACATATCTTCTTCATTGGGAATTGGAATTGCCCTTTTTTCTTTCTATTCTTATCATCTTTGGTCCAAATGAAATGATTCCCACACACACTAAAATTTTATTTTTTTTCTCCAATAATGGAGCAAGTTGATCTTGAAAGCCACATAGTACGAGCCAATAACTATCAAAAACAACACTTCACTGTTTCCTTTTTGAAAAAATTAATCCAACTATAAGTTTGATAATATTTTTTTAAAGAATAATGGAAGGAATGAGAATAGATTGTTTCTCTGTCCATTTACAGGGTTTCAAAATTGATAGCACAACAACTTGCGTTGCTTTTTTGTCATCAATTTCCCGTAATTTAATTACTTGATACAAGACAATGACATTTTCTAAAAAACAAAAATGAAATATAATTTAAATAGTTTGAACTAGGCAGCCGATGTCTTAGTGAGTGCAGTATAAATTAATCTTATACAAACGAGGAACATGCACAGAAATCGAAGCTAATTAATTCACTAATGAGAAGTAGTTTGATTTATTTCCCCCAAATGGAAGTATTTAGTGAATCAAGGCAATAAACTTTTAAAAAGAAAGACACCAACAGGAGACGTAGCATAGCATCAAAATCAATAACCAAAGTGCATGAATGTAATGTTTAACAAATCATTTTATATGTATGTTTTGCCCCGGGTGGGTAATGATGTAACGATTTTATTTTTAAATGGATAATTAAAAATTTGAATATTTGAATCTTAGTTACTCCAATAACAAGCCGACTTTGAAATATTCACCATTTGAATGAGTTATTTTAAGTGCTTTTCGATTTATTTTTCGATGGTTGATAGAAAATTTTTATGAGACTGGTCAGTAACTTTCAGTATTAATTGATTTGAAAAATTAGATATCTGAATTAAAAAAATAAATTTTTTAAATTTTTTTTAATGAACGATTGATTCAAGAATGTTAAGTTGATGGCCTGGTGGCCAATGGTGAAGATGTATATGCATAGAAAAAAAAAGTAAATTGGAGAAGAACAAATAAGTCAATTCAACTATCGCATGTACGTATTTATATTATGTGAGAATCGAATCCTATTTATTTACCATTGTACCAAGCTTAAATGGTAAAAGACGATTCACTCATCCATGGTACTAAGCTTAGATTCATACGGAAGTTGTGATGAATAATAATTAACAACAAAAGTCGGACCAGATCATTTGAACTTTCTCTTATGACAAATGATTTATGGCGACACTTTGTTCTTTAGTTGTTGGTTAGAGAGAGAGAGCGCTAATATTCTTAGCTTCAATGCTGCACAAAAGAAAAAAGAAATTAAAAAAAAAATTGCTAGACCACAACTTTCTAGTGAATTAAATCAGTTCTGACTGTGTTTTTATAATTAAGAAAAAAAAAGGCAAAAAAAGGCCTTCTTTGTTACGAACAAATTCTGGATAGGGGATGAATCTTCTTGTTATAGAACACAAGGATTGATTACAGAGAGCCATAATACCCATAGAAGAGTTTTTTAGAGACCATAAGAAGTTTCATTTTAAATAGCATTACAAACATTACAATAAACAGAGAGCTAACAGCAAAAGGATCAAGCAAACTCTTAGGAAACCAGATTTAAAAGTCAGCCTTCTTCTCCATCTTGTCGTTTTGAAGACACTGAGTTGCACGATTTTTGCTGATTTCCATTTCATCGACATTGCTCATAAATATGTGCAAGCGTTTTGGGAGAACTTTATAGGTTTGCTTTTGCTTGAATCCACAACAAGAGGACAAGAAATGTGCTTGTGGTGTTTCACCCTCACCAACTTTCCAATCACATATCCGCGTGATACGATGTCAAAGTCGAGCGTTAAGGGCACAGCTCCACCAGTGCTGGACAAAGTCATGCCGGCTCCGGCACCATACAAGGGGACCTTTTCACCGTGCAATACAACCGATACGGTCTTACGACTCTTTCTACGCTGGTAATACTTCTGTAACTGCAATGAGGAAGAAAACATGGCAATCCAAGAACTAGAGTTGTTCCATTTAAACTTCAAAACCTCCTTACGATAAGTGGGTAACAGTAGCCAAATTCAGCAGGTAGCAATACTCACCTCTCCGGTAGCAACTGCGATTTCCGAAAACATTAAACGGATTGGGCCTGAAGTAACGTGAATGCCAAACATAGCAGCAGTGTTGTACACACTCATCTTCACTGAGCAGTTGAGTGTGACCATCTTAGTCGGGACACCAGTTGCATCAGTACCCTCCCCGGCGTAAAAGTCATCCATCGATAAGCTCTGAGAAAAGGCAGTGTGTTACATGATGCAGGAGGCTCAAATTGCAACTTCAGACAAAAATCTATCAAGCACACAACACATTTTGAAACTTCAAACGGACAGTCAAATACAAAAGGGCATGCCTAACACCAACTAAACAATTTGCATCACAGTAAGAAAGACAAAAATCCATGAGAAATAAGCTTTGATAATCTAAATCACCAATCAAATGGACAATCATCTCAAGGTTCTGTTGGTTTCATTGATGGTGGAATCTCCAACCAGATCTTAGAACCACATGTATATTGAATTTCTTAGGTGAGAGACTATCATGATGTTCTTCCTAAATTTAAGTAGAGGGGAAAGTTCATCACCTGAAGCTGAAAGCTTTTTACTCAGTAACCTCCAATGAGTAGCACATGTACAATGTGATCCCAAATAAGAAGATGGATTGAATTGTGAATGACAAATTTTAGAGAAATTCAAGTCGCAGAGCGATAAATTGAAATGACAATAAACTATATCTTATCGACCAAGTACATACCTTGACGATAACGTCTGGTTTATACGGCCGTGCTGCTCCCCAGATGATTAGAGAGAAGAGGGTAAACAGCAGGACGAAGCTTACAAACCCTAGAATGATCTGACAACGGCGCGACAACCCCTTGTCGTCGTCAAGATCATCATAGGACCCTTCTTCCTGGATCACATTGCACTCAGGCCAACCTTTGTCGTTCACTCTCTTCCTGTACCCCTTCCGGCCCGAGGAGGAACGCAACGGCCCGGAGAAACGGCTGGCGGACGAGGTCCGCGAGTGGCGCCCGAAGGAAGGGTGCGAGGGCGACTCCATTGGGCTGTTGAAGACAGGGGTCGCCTGCATCGTCGACGACTTGTCGCCATCGTGGGAATCCCGCGACGGGCTCTGCACGTAGTAGGCCTGCCTCTTCGGCGATCGAGGCGGCGACGATGGGGCTAAGCTGGTAACATCGGACTCCGACTTGGCGTGCAGCATTTCGATTGAAAAGAATTGCGCCGACAAATCTCAACCCAAATCGGAAACACCAAAGATTCAAACTTTTAACAGGAATCGGCAAGCTGATCGAAGAAAACTAAAAGAAAATCATAAATTTCCGAACGAGAAGCCAGGAAAAGATTAGGAAACGTGGATTTCTGGCATCATTCCAGCAATCAATTTTTGGCGAACCTGCAAATTCCGCCCCAAGATTCGAGCTTTGCTTGTGGGAGGCCGCCGAAGCCCAGATTGAGAAAGGAAAGCTGCCGAGGTAGGAAATGGAGCGAGCATTCACTCCGCTGTTAAAGAGCTGCTCAGCCGACGAATTGAGGTGAGAGGTCACCATCCACAGGATCTGCTGTTCTTCCAAAGATATATATGAGCGAGAATTCTAAATCCAACGGTATAATTATCACGACTATACCAATTAAAAGATGCCACGTCATCATATATCATGGATGCTGTTCTACTGTGGATAGGTGATTCTCGGAGTGCGCAATGGTTAAGAATCGTCACGGCAGCTGGCCATTGGACATATGCAGTGTCGGCGGAATGATATTAATATGAATTAACTTTACCATATTATGTTTATTACTAACCAAATTTTTGGTTGATCATTAGTGACAAGAGAGTAATAATTATAATACCATGCAAAGTATCATTTGACAATAATAGTCCCGTTGAAGGATGTGAGTTAGATACAATCCAACCAAAATTCATTATTCAAGAGCTTCACAACTAGATTTACAGACATTTCACCATGAAAACAAAGTCTGATTCATTGATATCAGGTGGAAAACCAGGTAAACAAAATGAATCACTCTTGTCACAAACAATGCAAGGCTGGTTTATCAAAATCTTCACTGACAGAACTTTCAGCTGGAATTCATTTTTCCAATAAGTTGTGTTCGAAGGAAAGAAAGAACGTTTCCTGAAGCTCAAGTGGCAAGAAAATAATATCTGATGCATCAGACTCTTGCATTGAGATACCATATCGACAGGTGCTATCATAAAGGCATTGAGATACCTGCAAAAATTGAAATGCAATGACAACATCAACATGTGAAATACAAGAAACTTTAGTTTACAATATCTTCAACTTGTTCAAGTGATCACATGACATAAACCATTTTCAGTGTGATCTTATAACATAGTAAAATAACAATCATCTACAACATAAGTAAACGACATGGTATCCAGGATCAGGTTGTGTTGCATTGTGTCGCAAGGCAAGCAAGATAATAGATTTGTTAATACTTTGTATAGCCATAGTGAATCAAATTATCATATAGATGCAACTTGCTCCACTGAAAGAGTCTTCGAAGATATCAAAGAAAATGCACTCATGGACAAGAATTTTTTTCATCATGAGCATAACAAAGGCGCAGCAAGTAGGAAAGACATTGTTTAATTTGCAGTATATCCTATGCAAAGACTCTACAATAGCAGTAATCATAGAACTATAAGAAAGACATGCTTTGATACCAAAATTGTTTAAACTAGCAGATTTTTCTATAGGTTTATATTAAGTAACTACAGGTTTCACTGCAATTATCAATTCAACTAGTTGCTTGGCAGATTAAAAGATCAAATTAACATGCACTAAGAGGAACAATTCGCTGCTGGAGATACTATTGAATTCTAATTGATATGCAATCATTCTGAGTTCTGACAATAAACTCAAACCATTATTTTCAATTTATCACTGTTATGAATTTGTCCGACACCATAAGAGATTGTTAGCTCTCTGATTGCATATAAAATTTGATACAAATTGTTAACTTTTGACAAAGCTTTCTATATAACATCTGCTAAAGTATCCAACAAATACACACATGCTATCGCTAGTCACTACATTTTACAAAGTAGAAGATTAATGAACAAGTTAAGTTATCAAGATGAAGAACAAATGACTGAGAAACAATGTACCTTGTGGAACCAAACCCCATCGTTGGGACTCCGCAGCGAGAACCGATTGCAGACGAGCGGTAGCAATGGCGCTGTGGAGAGGAAGCATCGACATCAAGCAACTCGAACTTGCCGGTAACCTTCGTAACCGGAAGAAATCGAATAAAAATCCCAACTTGTTGGAAAACCTACGAGAAATCTCAACAACGACTCGAATACGAGCAAAAAAACACGTACCTTGGAATGAAGGAACTACGCTTCCTCGACGAAGAGAGTCGCGTAACGGACGGAGATGCCTCAAACTCAATGATCGCGATTTTCTTCGCCCTGAGTGCTGCCGAAACCCTAGAACGCAGCGTGGAAGACAAAGCCGCCATTTTGACAACACACAGCAAAGCTGAGAAGAGAGTAATCGCGAAGGATTTTACCGGTTTGCGAGTTGCAATAATGACCGTCGATTCGATATGAGGATGTAATCGACGGACAATATGTTAGGGGATTCGATGCTTATGTACAGGGTTCATTTGTTCGGGAAAATGATTCGCATAATGAAATGAATGTTCAATGAAAAATTTAACCGTCAATCGACAGCACATTCGATATCTGATCGCCGATTAGACATCACCAATGACCTTCGATCGCCATCCTAAATCAAACTATATTTTAGGAGATGATGAACCCATCGAAATCACCGATAACGGTGAACCCATCGAGATCGACGGTGAATGATGCGAGATCGTAATTGCAGCGATCCCCGACGGGTTCACCGTGCCTCCAGGTATAGTTTGGTTCGGGACGGCGGCCGAAGGCCGCCGATGATGTTTGATCGACGATCGGACGTCGGATGTGATGTCGATTGACGGTCAAATTTTTCACTGAGACATTCATTTTGACTGTGCTTATTATAACCTTTTTGTCGTCCGGTTCCGCTCCGAATGAGATTTTTCTACCATTTAAAGATAATCGAAAAATTTATATTAGATATTATAAATTAAATATTTCTCTACCATTTAATATCCATCGAGAAAATATATTTCCGTTCTGACAAAATGAATTAATTAATAATTATGAGGATAATAATTATTATAATTTATTAAAAATATAATAATGAGTGTTTGTTGATAGTTAAATTTTATTATTGTTATTTAGTTAGTCGTCATGTATTATTTTAAATTAATATTAAAGTTAATTCTTTTATAAATAAAATCAAAATCAGTTTTATCTTTCTTTGTTAGAAATTAAACAAAAAATAATCACGATGTCATGGTGAATTATTAAATTTACAAATTTTTCATAATGTAGGTGTTTAAACTTTCTGTTTGATTAATCTTGAAGATGAGCACTCTTTCCTGATTCATCATAAGATAAATTTGAAAGTGCAAACGACAGTTCACACAACAATCCGATAGTTTAGTAGTTCGAACGTCGGAGATGTATTCCTTACAATCCCTGATTTTTGAACCCTCAGTGCTCGAGATGACCCACTGTGCGCTTTAAGGATTGCAAGGAAACTAATAGAGGATTTAATGTAAAACACATTAATAAGCAAACTATATACCTCCGACCATCGTTTTTATCAAAGAAAACAACTGCAACAAAATTGATGCTTCCGACCCTTTCTCCACACAGAAATGTTGGTGTATCTTTGTCTCAAGAAGAAGACACGAGAGGAGTAGGAACCAGGGACCAAATTTATAGCATGTTTCCTCAATTTCTGCCATCATTGAAATTTTAGAAGTAAATGGAAAGGAGTTATAGACGGTTTCTGGAACCGTTTCAGTTGCTGGAATTGTATACATAGACCAATATCATTGGTTGTTCCATGGCCAATGGAGTCAAAATCAACCAACATTCTCCCACTTGGTCTATGTATATCCACTGTATAACAACATTAACATATGGATCATGGCGACAATTCCTCTAAATATGAGTATTATCTTCCATGTATCACAATATGTTACACTTCTCAATATCAACCCCAAACCAAGTTAAAATAAACCCAATGTTTATTGTGGTCCAAACATAATGATATTTCTCAAACAATAAATATGTATACAACTTAAGAGAAAAATATCCAAACTAAATAAGAGTTTCATTAAAGAAACAAGAAACATTACATTATGGAACTAAGTCCCATACGCGCTACATGATCCTTGAAACCCTTTGGTGGCATGCCCTTAGTCAGAGGATCCGTGATCATCAATTCAGTGCTTATGTGTTCAATAACCATTTTTTTTTCTTTAACACGCTCTCTTATGGCTAAGTACTTAATGTCGATATGTTTACTACGACTACCACTTCTATGGTTCTTAGCCATAAATACAACAACTGAATTATCGCAATATAATGTCAGAGGCTTTGAAATAGAGTCCACAACTCTAAGCCCAGATATAAAACTCTTCAACCATACACCATGCGAGGTTGCTTCAAAACAAGAGACGAACTCAGCTTTCATAGTGGAAGTAGCAATCAAGGTCTGCTTGGCACTTTTCCATGACATAGCCCCATCGGCTAACATAAACACATAACCAGATGTTGATTTACGTGAATCAATACAGCCAGCAAAGTCTACATCACTATATCCAATGACTTCCAATTTCTCAGTTCGTCTATACATGAGCATGTAATCCTTGGTTCCTTGAAGGTATCTCATAATCTTCTTTGCAACCCGCCTGTGGTCAACACCTGGATTACTTTGATATCTCCCAAGCATTCCAACAACAAATGCAATGTCAGGCCTAGTACAGACCTGAGCATACATAAGGCTTCCAACAGCTGAAGCATATGGAATGATTTTCATCTGTTCCTGTTTGAGCTTATTTTTAGGACACTGATTCAAATTGAATCTATCACCTTTCACAATGGGTGCTACACTTGGTGAACAATCCTTCATTCGAAACCTCTCTAGAACTTTGTTGATATAGGTCTCTTGAGACAAACCCAAAATGCCTCTAGATCTATCTCTATGAATCTTTATGCCAATGACATAAGATGCGTTACCCATATCCTTCATATAAAAGCTCTTAGCAAGAAATTGTTTTACCTCATATAGCAAACCCTTATCATTAGTAGCCAGTAAAATATCATCCACATATAGCACAAGAAAGTAAATCTTGCTCCCACTAATCTTCTGGTATATACAAGCATCCATGATATTTTCTTCAAAACCAAATGAAGTAATAACATCATGAAATTTTAAATACCATTGACGAGAGACTTGTTTTAATCCATATATGGACTTATTTAACTTGCAGACTAAATTCTCACCACTACTAGAGGAAAATCCTTCTGGTTGTTTTATATAAACCTCTTCCTCTAGATCACCATTGAGAAATGTCATTTTTACATCCATCTAATGCAGCTCTAAATCAAAATGAGCTACTAATGTCATGATTACACGGAATGAGTCTTTTTTAGATACAGGAGAAAAGGTATCCGTGTAGTCTATCTCTTTCCTCTGA
The DNA here is from genome assembly GCA_024364735.1 of Boesenbergia rotunda. Taxonomy (NCBI): domain Eukaryota; kingdom Viridiplantae; phylum Streptophyta; class Magnoliopsida; order Zingiberales; family Zingiberaceae; genus Boesenbergia; species Boesenbergia rotunda. The sequence continues at coordinate 409,162 of JAGFNQ010000437.1, read as the reverse complement.
GTAAATCCTTTGGCAACAAGTCCAACCTTATGTCTCTCAACATTGACTTTTGAGTCTTTCTTAGTTTTAAAGACCCATTTACAACCAATAATTTTTACACCATTAGGCAACTTGACAAGATCCCAGACTTTGTTAGATGCCATAGAATCCATTTCCTCTTTCATGGCTTTGTACCATAAGTCAGATACATTAGAACTCATGGCTTGTGAAAACGTTTCAGGATCATTTTCGGCTCCAACATTGTAATCACATTCTTGTAGATATACAACATAATCATCAGAAATTGCTGATCTCTTAGTCCTAGTAGATCTCCTTAATGTTGCATCAATACTCTCCTGTGTAGCAGGATCATGTTGCTCAACATATTATTCAACAATTTCAGGTATTTGCTGAACCTCAGGGTCTACTGAATTTGGATCAGCAGTCCTCAATGTTGCATCAACACTCTCCTGTGTAGCAGGATCATGTTGCTCAACAGATTATTCAACAATTTCAGGTATTTGCTGAACCTCAGGATTTACTGAATTTGGATCAGCAGTTTGTGGAACCTCTTGGACCTGTTGCTCAATATGTGCATGAACACAAGGCGCATTATGAACTATAACAATTGGTCTACTAGTTGAAGTGGAGCATTGAGTATCTTGATGATCTTTCCCAAGACCAGGGTCTTGAAAACGATCACTCCCACTGATTAAATCATTTTCAAGAAATTTGGCATTTCTTGATTTCACAAACCTAGTGCTGTGAGAAGGATAATAAAATCTATATCCCTTGGATCTTTCGGCATAACTAACAAGATATGCACTTAAGGTCCTCGGGTCTAACTTCCTTTCATGTGGATTATAAATCCTCACCTTGGCTGGACAACCCCAAAGGCGTAGATGTCGTAAAATCGGTTTCCATCCTTTAAACAATTCAAAAGGTGTCTTTTGGACAGCTTTGGTTGGAACTCGGTTTAATATGTACGTCGCCGTCTTTAGGGCTTCAGTCCATAAGGACTTAGGAAGTTTGGAGCTAGCAAGCATGCTCCTAACCATGTCCATTAAAGTTCGATTTCTTCTCTCAGCTACACCATTTTGATCTGGAGAACCAGGTAAGGTGTATTGGGCAACAATCCCACAATCTTGAAGAAACTTTGCAAATGGACCGGTTGCTTGTCCACTCTCAGTGTATCTACCATAGTACTCTCCTCCTCTATCAGATCTTACGATCTTAATTTGTTTGTCACATTGTTTCTCTACTTCAGCCTTAAAATTTTTGAAAGCATCAAGTGCTTCACTTTTGCTGTCTAATAAGTAGAGATACATGTAACGAGAATAGTCATCAATAAAGGAGATGAAGTACTTGTCACAGTATGATTCTAAATCAAGACTACAAATGTCTGTATGAATTATTTCTAACAATTTAGAACTCCTCTTGGCACCTTTCTTTGACTTGTTGGTCTGCTTACCTTTAATGCAATCTATACAAGTACTAAAATCGGTCCAATCAAGAGCATTAAGTACTCCATCATGTACCAACCTCTTAATTCTTTCAATGGAGATATGACCTAATCTCCCGTGCCACAAATTAGAGGAACTCTCATTAATGACACATCGTTTAACACCAACATGCATAGAAGAATAGTGATTAGCATTTTTTAAATTAAGACGAAAAAGACCATCAGACAATGTACCACATCCAATAATTTCAAATTCATAAGAAATACTGAAAGATGAATTTGAAAAATTAAAGGAATATCCAACAGATACAAGTCTTGAAATCAAAATTAGATTCCTAGCAAAACCAGGAATATAAAATGTCTTTTCCAAAGTTAAAATAAAACCACTATCTAAAACAAGCTTGCAAATGCCAATGGCTTCCACATGTGAGGACATTTTGTTTCCAGAATAAATGTAACACTCACTTCCCACCAGTTTCCGTAGGCCTTGTAAACCCTGCAAGGAGTTGGTAACATGAATTGAAGAACCAGAGTCAATCCACCATGTGTCATGAGTAGCATCAATCATGTTAGATTCATAACAAACAAAAAAGAGTTGAGTACGTTTCTTGTCAAGCCACGTACTGTTTGAACTTGGTGCAATCTTTCCTTAAATGCCCTTTCTTCTTGTAGAAGAATCATTTGGAACTTTTCTGAATGTCACTTTTGGCAGGAATCTTGCCCTTGTCCTTGGCTTGAAATATCTTCTTCTTTTCAGGTGTAGTCAAATTTACCTTCTCACCCTCTTCCATAGCAAGTCTACCCTCCTCTTGAACACACATGGTCATAAGTTCATTAATTGATCATTTCTCTTTATGTGTATTATAAGAGATTTTAAATGGGGTATATTGCGATGGTAAAGTGTTGAGAATGTAATGCACTAGGAAAGAGTCAGACATCTCAACCTCAAGTCTCTTCAATTGAGCCGCAATGTCCCTCATCCTCATAATGTGGTCACGTACACTGTATATCCCACTTAGCTTCATGGATGAGAATTGATGAATTAAGGTGCTAGCTAAAGCCTTGTCTGAAGACACAAATTGATCATCGATTGCCTTCAGTAAGTCACGGACATTGTCATAATGCTCAAGCTAATGTCATCTGAGATCTTGGTCTTTATGAACATTATTGAGAGGCGATTAGATCGCTCCCATTTTTCATAAAGAGCAATATTTTCAGGAGGTGATTCATCCTTTCTTATGGCGTAATCAACGTCCTTGCACCCTAAATGAAGGAGAGTTCTCTCCTTCCAAATTTTATAATTGTCCCGTCAGAGCTCAGGAACATCACATATCATATCAGAGAAATTAGCAGGTTAACAAACTACAAAATAAAAAATTAATCATACTCATGTTACAAAATTTGAAGCTAATTAAACAACATGACATCTACCAATGTAAAATATGTCTAAAATATGAATCTACTGACATAAAACTTGCCGGTGGGCCAAAGCATTAATTCAATTAGATTCATAAAATAATATGATAAAATTATCAAATTATGCTCTTAATTTCTAATCCCTGTGAGTAAATTAGAAAACATACAATTGATATTTTATCCAAATCAATCATATAAAATATAATAAATTTTCCCGTGGGAAAAATTTATTACATCTTATATAATGAATTAAAATTGCAATATTATCCTACACCATTTTTATCCAAATCAATTACATAAAATATAATAAATTTTCCTGTGAGATAAAATTTATTACATTTTATATAATGAATTAAAATGTCACAAGGATTCTATAATTAAATATAATTAATTGCTCATATCATGTAGTAAAATCGAGAGGATAATTAATAAGGCCAAAATAAAATTAACAGTATAAAGGAAATTAAATAAAATGAAAAGGTTTTTTTATTAATCAAACATGCGGTTTTTTTTAATCAAAGATGCGATAAGTTTCTGCCCTATTCCCAACTTCACGACGCCGACATTGCTCGCCGCCCATGCCAGCCCTGCAACGCTTGCAGGTCTGCGCTCACCAGCAGATGCCAGCCGCTGCAACGCCTGCAGCCTGCGCTCACCAGCAGCCCCGCGACGATGGCTTCGTCGACGCCAGCAGCCCCGTGATGCGATGCGATGGCTTCGCCAGCGCCAGCAGCATTCCAAAATGCAGAAATTGTGATTTGCGACAAAGGATTAGTGGGGAAAGAAACTCAAAGTTCAACAACAAGTAAGTGCCTTTGCAAAGCACCATCTTTATTTACTTTGCAAGGAAGAATCAGAGGCAGAATCAGTAAGTAATTGCAACTACGACTAAGCATAAAATTGAGGTAGAGGCAGAATCGCTCTGATACCAAATGTAAAACACATTAATTTGCAAACCATTTACCTCCGACCATCGTTTTGATCAAGGAAGACGACTGCAACAAAATTAATGCTTCCGACCCTTTCTCCACACAGAAATGATGGTGTATCTTTGTCTCAAGAAGAAGATACGAGAGGAGTAGGAACCAGGGACCAAATTTATAGCATGCTTCCTCAATTTCTGCCATCATTGAAATTTTGGAAGTAAATGGGAAGGAGTTATAGACGGTTTCTGGAACCGTTTCAATTGCTGAAACTGTGTACATATACCAATATTATTGGTTGTTTCATGACCAATGGAACCAACATTTAATACTCAGATTCGAATAGAGGAAAGCATATGAAAGGAATTTTTGGATCCAATTAAATAATTTTGTAATCGGGTACGAAATTTTTGAATTCAAGTATGAACGCAGAACTGGTAGAATATTACCATATTTGATATAAATATCCAATTAAATTATTATATATATATATATAATATTTTTTTCTTAAAATGTAATAAATATCCATAGGTTCATGAAATTATAGGTGGTGATAGGATATTTGAGTAGGATATGAATATTCGATAGTTTGAGAATGAGAATGAAAGTTGATTACTCAATGGAGCGAAAATATAGATAATTGTACTTGAGAGCGGTTGAGTTCATATTCCATCGAGTGTTTCATTTCTACATGTCGATTCAACGACCCATAGCCGCCGCCGGTTTGGAATTTGTAGGAAGCATTGCAGTGCTTGCATTTTGCATGCAATTTTCCCGACGGAAGAGTGACCTTCTTAAAATGTTTAGTGAAAATAGAAGATTTTAGAGGAGGATTTTCCCGAACCTTAAAAGTAATTACATCAGTACTTCATTGTGTTTCAGATGTCAGAAGGTGCTGGGGTTGTGTCTCGATCCCATCATCGGTGGATTAAATTTGAATGTCGAGATCCTCGTGCGCTATTTCTTTTTCCCTCTAAGATCAAGATGATAAAGCTCCGCGACATCCTTCCATTGTCGTCAAAAGATGAAGTCAAAAACACAGAGAGAATATGAAGTTGAGAATGAGAGTAGAGAAAATGTGTGTAGACATGATGAAATGAACTTCTTATTTATATAGTTTGGATCATAATAGTCACTAAATCATAGTTATTGATAAAAAACGGTCAATCGATCTTAACCGTTGAAAAAAAAATCAAAAAACAAATGCCTAACAGCTCCGAACCACCGGTTCCAATGGGCAAACAAAAAAACATTTGCTGAACCGACGGTTCGACCTGATAGTTAATCAACGAGCCGTCAGTTCAGCAGCAACTCGAACCGGAATCGGCCCAGCATCCTGTCGAGTCGGTTTCGGTTCGACCCGGCGAACCGAGTCAAGGGCCACCCGGCCCGTTGACCCGATCCGGGTCCGGGTTGGACCTGACCCTTGGTTGGGTCTATCGACTGACCCAACCCAAATCGATGGCTTTAACCCACGTTTTTCGGGAGTGACACCTATGTTAATTTCGTTCTTCAAGAGAAATGGTAAGGTAAGACACGTAAAATGTAGGTTTCCACTGAGGGAGACTAACGGAGTCTAGTGAACTGAGCTGGAATAATCGTATGGCCGATTTGATGGAATTGGGGGTCGTACAACTGAGCTGGAATAATCGTACGACTGAGTTGGATGAGTCGGGGTCGTACGACTGAGTTGGAGTAATCGTATGACCGAGTTGATGGAATCAGGATCATACGACTGAGCTGAAGTAATTGGTTGACCTAGCTGATGGAGTCGGTTGACCGAGCTAGAGTAGTCGTATGATCTAAATGATGGAGCAGGATGGATCACTTTGACTTCCACCAGTGCTTATCTTTTAATTAATTGACTTGACTTTTATACTGACCCTCCCACCTGCGGCCTCCCATATCATTTTTCACGTTCGTTAGCTTGCTTGTTGAACATCTGATTGTTATACATTGCCTGCTATCGGTTTTTGTTCATCGACTACCTATTGAACTGCAGTATATATTCACGCTTGTTCAAGTGAATCATATGTTTAGAAAATGACATTGCCACCTCTTTTTTTATTTTGTTCTCACTAATTTCAACTCTCATCTCTAATATGAACCAGCATTGCAAGTCAACTATTGGATTCTCCAACGACAGACAACCTTTAACAGGCAAGTCTTTATTCAATTCCCTGTGTTCATATCATTGACTCAAGTCTCCAACAACCATCTTTACAGATCTTTATTGCAGGACCACTGTTTACCATTAACTCAGGTCAGTCAATCCAAAGTGCATGTTTCTTTCGAAGAGGATTCGAGGAAATTAAACAGCATATTAATTCTTTCTTCACAAGATGGCATGGGTCAATCAAGACTTCTAAAATTCCAACGACCGTTTGGAATTTAGTCAGTAATTCAGACGGACTTGCTTACGAATTCTCTCTCTTTTGGCTTTTGCTCAATGAAAGATTTAGAAATTTCACTTGAAATGTGTCTCTTGCAGTAGGATAAAAATTTATGGACTATAAGTAAAAAAATCGAATCGATGCTAGAAAACAAATAACATGAATTAAACATTTCTGGAAACTGGTTTGAAAAATATTATAAATATACATTATATTAATGTAACAAATTAATTCTTTTTAGAATTTGTGTTGTTTGATAGGAATATAATTAAGATTTTCATAATTCATTTTTAGTAGTTAGGATTAACATTATTTGTTAATAAAATATTAGCAATAACTAGCAAATTATGTTAGGGAAAATATTTTTTTTGGCGTAAAAAATTATCATATTTCAATGGGTTGATTAGTAATATTTTTTAATAATAGAAGAATTAATCTGTCCTGTATCTTATAAGTTTCAAAGTTATAAACTATATAATAAATTAATTATTTTGAAAAAGGTAAATAATAAATTTATAAAATATATAATAATTTAGATATTAACCTTATTTTGGTTAGATGTCTCTACTGTGATTTACTATCTACCATCCTGATCTTTACCTTTATATCATTAATAAACTATCATAATTTTATGCATTTCACTTATATATAAAGTACTTTTAAGTTGAATATTATTATTTTGATAGGAGAGACTTTATTTTCGATTTTTAAAGAAATTAATTTCATGAGTATCTTTAAAAATGTAAAAGAATAAAAAATTCAATTTAAAGAGTTTTGAACATATCCGCAACCGCAAGCATTTCCCACGCGTACACGTTTCTGCTGACGTCCGGCCTCGTATCCTTGTTGTTGCCACGTCGGTAAAATCATTTCATTCGTGAATGCTGTCCTGATCCGGCTACTGAGTATCTCTTTCCTAGTATTACGTGCCCCGTTAGGTCGAACATCCGGTCCACCAGATCTATCCATCTGAACCGTTAACTGTTGGGAATTTTGCCATCGAACGGTCTAGATCGACTAGTTGAGGGCGGATACCAAAATTTGTTGTTATTCTGATGGCTTTAGTCAATCAGGCGTCAGGAATGCTTAATTCACATGTGCTCTCGCAATACCTTTAGTTACCTAGTTATACGTGTTGGACATGGACTTACCAACCTAATAATGCCACGTAGATAGCGTACTTTTATAAAAGACTAGTTGAGGATGAAGCTACCGGCGTTGAGTATCGAGATAAATATCGTCGGTAGACGGCCATTTAGGCAAGTCTTGCTCCCAACCGCTTGCTGCCCTTTGATCGCGCTATCTCGCTCCTCTCGAATCTCGATCTCGACTTGGAATTGGATTGGCGGTGATCTTTGCAGCGATTCCGCGGAGACCTTGGAAGCTAAGGTTGGAGGGCAGGTTTTCGATCCCTTTCTCGATCTGATTGATGGCTTCTATTCGGGTGACCATGGAGGTTGGGGGCGATGGAGTGGCGATCATCACTATCTGCAACCCGCCGGTCAATGCTTTGCACCCCGCGAGTATGTTCCCGTTCCTTTCTGTTTACCTTTCCGTGTTTGTGGATCTTACTTGAATAAATATTTTAATATTTTTTTCCAAGATTAGCAGCTTCTTGGTTGACGATTTTGTTGATAGTTACGTTTGCCAGATTTGTTTGTATTTTTTTTATTTGGATAATATTGATCTTAGTTGGATTTTTGTAGTTATTGCTGGGTTGAAGGACAAATATGCGGAGGCGATGAAAAGAAGTGATGTTAAAGCAATTGTCTTGACTGGTGAGACTTGCACTCTAGATTTTTTTTTTCAGTCTTTTGTCATCCTTTTTTTTGTTTTTTATTTTAGCATCAGTAAGCTGAAGAGTTTTCTATAGATGCAATCAACAATTTTGAACTCGCTGATTGTGCATGCGTTCTCGTTTATCAAATTTGATTATCACGCTAGAGTTGTTCTCAGCGTCTCTTGCATACTCATTTTTGTTTGTCATATATGTGGATCTGATGCTGTTTGCAATTTCTTTTCTAACAGGTTATGGAGGCAAGTTTTCTGGTGGTTTTGATATCAATGTTTTTGCTGAGATTCATAAATCAGGTGACCATATATAAAAGAAACAACTTTAAATTTGTCTTTGTTGGACACATGGACGAGATGAGGAATCAGTATTTTCACTAGTGTAAGTGTTATTTTCAGGGAATTTATCACTTCTACCAGATGTATCTGTCGAACTTGTGGTCAATATTATGGAAGGTTGCTGCTACTTAATGCTTCTTTTGTTTTTGGTTAAATTACTGCTACTTATCTAATTATGATATGCACCAACTCAAGAAATTAATATTTAAGTATTCTATTGTTTACAGATGCTCCAAAGCCATCTGTTGCAGCCATCCAAGGACTTGCGCTTGGTGGCGGTCTCGAACTAGCCATGGTTTGTGCTATTTTACCAGTTGATATGGACTTTCCAACCTACTTGCTATATGAATAACAACTGTTGTGCAGGGTTGTCATGCACGAGTTTCTACTCCAGAAGCTCAACTTGGATTGCCAGAGTTGACTCTTGGCGTCATTCCTGGATTTGGAGGTGAGATATTCCATGTGTTACTTGACCTTTTTATGTGTAGCCTGTTTGTCATCGTCTCACTGTAAACTTCTCTATGCTCAAAAAGGCACACAACGTCTTCCAAGGCTTGTTGGACTGCCAAAAGCACTAGAAATGATGCTGGTGAGTTGATCAATTTAGTTAACATAATTTGGTGTTCTTGATGTACCCATGCTTGCCTAGATGTTTCTCTTCATTTGTTAGTTTCTCAAAAGGAAGAATTGATTTTGGCTTTTTATTTCTGTCAGATTTTATAAAGTTAATTCTTTTTCTTTGCTTTGCCTTAGCAAGTTGTATATGTTGCTTTGCAGTGTAGTGTGCCTTAAATATATATATTGATTTGGATGATAAACATCTTTGTGTTGTATTTGTTATGTATATTACTTCATTTATAACTGGCACAGTGAATTACTGATTAAAGCCTTATTCCTAATGCTTCAATCTAGCAATCAAAATCAATCAAAGCAAAGGAAGGGGAGAAGTATGGTCTCATCGATGCTATTGTTTCATCTGAGGATTTGCTCAAAGTTGCACGAGTATGGGCATTGGAAATTGCTGAACGGCGTAGACCATGGATCAGTTCTCTTCGTAGGACTGATAAAATTGGTTCTCTTTCTGAAGCTAATGAAATACTGAAAGCTGCTAGGAAACAGGTTAAGAAAATAGCTCCTAATATGCCACAGCACCAGGCATGCCTTGATTCAGTTGAGGAAGGCATAAAGTTTGGTGGATATGCCGGTGTGCTCAAGGTATGCATGTGACTTTAAAACCAGTATTTAACGTAATGTGCATGGCCCCTGGAGAGTATGTTATCAGTTCAATGTGCACCGAACACTATTAATTCCATCTTTTGTTAGTCAGCATACATTATGATTGTCGTGTACTTATAGTGTACGGAAGTCAGAAGTAGGTTAGTCAACAAATGAGAACCTCAGTTCTTGATCAGGTTAAGTCTTTTCTGTGAGCAATCTGTTAAATAATATGATAAACTTTGTGACATGAAAAACCAACTAACTTATGATGTCAATATAACATTTTCCCCTTGAAAATAAAAACGAAAACAGTTGCACAACTTCAAGGGAGGATGCCATCCTTAAACTTTTATTAGATACTAATTTTCTCCTTGTCTAATGATAAAACAATATCAGGAAGCAAAGGTTTTCAAGGAGTTGGTGCTTTCAAATACCTCAAAAGGGCTTGTTCACGTCTTTTTTGCACAACGGACTACATCGAAGGTAATATTGCTTCTTCTATTTCTTTTTAGTTGAAGTGCATTGGTTCCATGTAATGTATATGCTTCCTTGCCTTCCCTATAGTTTGAGGCTTGTTTTTTTTCACAATACAAACTTGAAATTGCATGTAGATAATGTGGAAAGAGTCAAATACATTCTTCAACCTTTGCTTTGATGCATTTCATTCTTCAGACTAGTTAATTTTCAAAGTCATTGATGATGTATATCCAGTTCATATTGCTGCACGTACTGTTTAATTTGCGAATTGGCTTGAATAAATTTTAACAGCATTTCTTTTTTCTCTTTGGAGTGTCATCATTTGGTGTATGATTAAATCGAAAGTGAAGCATTGAAACATGCTTTGAGCAATGTATAATCATTTTTGTGCTTGTACCAAACATAAAATTAAAGAGGGAAAGATGCTATTTTGCAGTATGATTTACATTTTGAGCAATATCCTTGTTTGTTGTTTAATTGTAGCTTTGATTTACATTTTTGTTATTTAACTGTCTTGAGCAGGTACCTAATGTTACTGATATTGGGCTTAGTCCAAGGAAAATAAAAAGAGTTGCTGTTATTGGTGGTGGTTTAATGGGTTCTGGAATAGCTACTGCCCTTATCTTAAGTAATACGTCTGTTATCCTCAAGGAGATTGATTCTAATTTTCTTCAGAAGGGACTGAAAACAATCCAAAGTAAGCTTGTAAATATTGATACAAGCATGCGGTGATTGTACATATGGATTAAGAGAAATATTGATACATGGCTAGCTGTTAATGTCACAATTATAGTTCCATTTTTTTCTTCACGAGTATGATAGTTTAATTATACTAAGTGAACTTTTCCTGTGTTGCATCTACAGCTAACCTTGAAGGCCTTGTGAAGAAAGGTTCATTGTCTCATGAGAAAATGAACAAAGCATTATCACTTGTTAAGGGTGCTTTAGATTACTCAGAGTTCAAGAATGTCGACATGGTTATCGAGGTCACTCTTCTGACTCCTATTTGATTTGATTAGCATTCTTGACTGCTATTTGATTTGATTAGCATTCTGTAAATTAAATTAAAGGATATTTCAACAGTTGATAACTCCAATAAATTGGAGTGGATATGCATGGTGACTTACTTTTATTTTAGACCATCACCGAATCTGGTAGAAATTAGTTGTGGATCCTTAATTATATCCAATATTAATGATCTATTTAGCTTTTCTCTCTCCTATGTGTAGTACCAACCGAAAAATGGAAATTTCAGTTTGTTGGATCTTCTTCCTGTGGTCTGAGTTTAATTGTATGAGATGCAAAATGAGCTTCTCCCAATAAAAAATTAAAATACAGGGATAGTAAGAAACTTGAATGCAAGGTGCTGGAACTACGTTTGCAACCTAATGTTTTTATTACTGAAACATTAATCTATGAAGCTTCATTCACATTATTTGCAACAAAGTGAGATGTAGAAAAAACGCGTGATTATTTTGTCTGTGCCCATTTGCATCCTCAGAAAGTCAACTTTCTCTTCCTCACAATAAATACTCTTCTTGTAGTGCATTCCATCTCATATAACTCCTGTAACAATTAAAGCTTTGTCATCTGAACTGCAAATGTGTCCCATATATCTTCAAATGCTAATTATTTGTATCTGCTGTCTTCCAATCCTGCCCTCATGATTGCATATGAGACAGTTGCAACCAAATTCCACTGTATGTCTCGCCTCTGCAAAAAGTCCTCTTTAGCAATCATCTAAACTTAAAGAAACTTCTGACCTTTTCACTATATAATAAAATTAAATAATTGTGCCCTAGCCACTTGTCGAATCTCCTTTGTTGGGAGAAACAGGCACTGTGACCTTCATCACTATTATAATCCTAAAATATTTACCTGTTGAATTCTCAAGATAGTACTGCAGATCATAATAACACATCACATTTAAGCTTGTCTTGAGGTTTTAAATAATTGAACTCCTTGTACGATTAGTTAATTCTGGTATCATAATTAACCAATGATTTTGATCACATCCCACCACCACCACCATTATTGCCGCTTAATAGTTACATCTCAAAAAAATTTATATTTAATTTTCTTATTTTACAATGTTATCTTCATTGATTTTGTAGGCTGTTATTGAAAAGGTTGCACTTAAACAGTCAATATTTGCTGATATTGAAAGGGCTTGTCCTTCACATTGCATTTTGGCAACAAACACATCCACCATTGATCTCAATATTGTTGGTGCCAAGACTCATTCTCAAGACCGAATTGTTGGGGCTCATTTTTTCAGGTTGGTGGCAATTGATGTTGCAGTCATTTGCATGCAATAGAGGATTATTTAAGGAGTTTATGTTGAAAATAAACAACTGTGTGAAAATCCTTGAATAAGAGTTACAAAGACAACTTTTACAAATCTTATTTTTGATCTGCCTTTGTTACATCAAATACTAGCAGTTATTTGTCATCAAAAGCATTCTTTGACTATCAAGTTCACAGATTGAATTATAATTAGATTAGGTTTGTGTATGAATCTAATTCTTTCCCATTGCCAAATTGCTGTAGTTTCTCAGACTTCACAATAGGTCTTGTTTAGGCTAAACTTGGAAGATGAGCACACTTTATTCTGGTTCATTTAGTAAATAGGCTTTGTAAAAAAAAAAAAATCTCGTGCAATTATTTTTACTGTTAGTGTTTATAATTTAAATTCATTAATAGATAGGTATCATACTATCGAAGCTATATAGATCTCGCTCTGTTGAGTCACTCATTATCGCTCAATGTCGGTGTCAATTCTCAAGCTTGCTGTTATCCTCATTTCCAACTCCACCTCTATGCACCATCCATCCGTCACTCTATCATCATGCAAATCCTCATGAAAATATTTCAACATTCTCCATTCTGAGCTCTGCCTATGTGGTCGTTCCAAACTTCTGCGTCTTTACTATCCCAGGCCCTCTCAAGCTCTGATTGTGCCAAACCTCTGCCTTATTCAATGATATTGTGGTAGTTCTCTGTGGGTACCTGATTTCCAGACAGCTTTGATTGGTTTGGACACTAGGAGGAGAACGAACATATTTTAAGAGTGTAATCCTTTTTTACCTCACAGGAACAACTTTATGTTATGAACCAGATGAATCTTCTTTGATTAGTTTTCAAGTAATAAGGCTCCGTTTGGAGTTGAAATTTTCAAATTAAATCATATTCAAAATAAATTTCATGTAGAGCTTCTTTTTAACTACCTGTGTATATGTATACATATATACATATGTTTCCCATGAATGCCAAACTTTATGAGCTTAATAATCTTATCCTTTGTTGTTTCAAGAATATTTTTTCTTACATCAAGTCCTGCTAGTATTGAAGTGGAATCTACATCATGATTTTCACTGCCCTTATTTGCAACTGAATATTCTTCAACAATTTATATAACCTTGTTATTTACTGCCTGAATCATGTTTATGCGTATGCATAATTGAAGAATCTGATTAGCCATTTGTATTATATCTTATATGGCAGTCCTGCTCATGTGATGCCTCTGCTGGAAATAGTTCGGACAGACAAGACATCCCCGCAAGTAATCCTTGATCTTATGACTGTTGGGAAAGCCATAAAAAAGGTTCCTGTTGTGGTGGGAAACTGCACAGGCTTTGCAGTTAACCGTACATTTTTTCCATATACCCAAGGGGCGCAATTATTGGCCCATCTAGGTGTGAATTTATTTAGAATTGACAAGGTGGTCACAGAATTTGGTTTGCCAATTGGTCCTTTTCAGTAAGTTTACAATTCTATATTAACATTAATTACTTTGAAATTTTGAACTTAAATGACAGCACTATTTTATGAACAGTGATAATAAGAACAGTTTTCTTCTTTTCTCTTCTTTTTTATTTTTATTATGCCAGCAAAACTTAACTTTCTACAAGTGGTAACACGGCTATGATTATTAACAGGCACAGTTTTCTTTATTTTTATTTTTTATTTTTATTATGCCAGCAAAACTTAACTTTCTACAAGTGGTAACATGGCTATGATTATTAACAGGCACAGATGTGTCTCCATATGCACATACATGTAATATGGAGATACATGCACGCATATACATATACCTGAAAGTCTTGGCATTCAAATATGATATACTCTTCACCTTCTCTATAACATTTTAGCCTTCTACATATTGCTTTTGCTAATTGTTTACTTGGAAAACTTTCATTCAAGGGGTAGGTCATTTGTGTGTGTAATGAAAGTACTCGTTTTTAGACTTCATGTTTGAAATTATAGATTACTTCATAGATCTATTACTAAAAAATGAGCAGTAGAAAAGAGGAAAGGGAAGAAAAAACAATTGGCTGATCAGTTTTGAATTCATCATAATTTGGCAAGAAATTGGAATAGTAATAAAACATTTTACATATTGCCACCATATATGGAGCAAACCTCTTTAGTGCATAACCAACAAAAAAAAGTTTCATATAAGTGAATATATATTTTTCATATTAATTGCCAGCTGATTTTGCCAAAGCGTTGCCATGGTTGAGATGAATTCTACAATCGTGCTTCCTCTATTTAAACCACAAGAATCATTAGAAAACTAAAATGGTGTTGTTTCTGTCTTCTCTTTTGGTATTTGTCAGTTTCCCTTGATGAAATAGTTTCTTTACCAGTGTGATAACTTCCTCTTGAGTTTTTCCTATCTGTTATTTGAACAGGCTGCAAGACTTGGCAGGATATGGAGTGGCTTTGGCAGTGAAAGATATATATGCTTCTGCCTTCAGGGGACGTACATTCGAGACTAATCTGGTTGAATTGCTGGTTAAAAGTGGGCGCAATGGTACAAATCTGTCTCGTTTATCCAAAAGATTTCATCAGCTTGTAATTTCTTTGGCATTTCATGAGGCATCCTTGTTGGCAGGCAAAAGCAATGGCAAGGGTTATTATATATATGAAAAGGGACAGAAGCCAAAACCTGACCCAAGTGTGCAAGCTATCATAGAGGAATCTAGTAGACTTGCCAATGCCATGCCTGGTGGAAAGGTATTCAATTCCTTCTATCTCAATTTGTAAATAAATATGTGTGCATGTATAAATATTAGCAAAGTGATATTGGAACTAAAACAACTGTTCATTGCCCCGCTAGTCTAGCTATATAAGATGTCGCCCATGGAATTTGTAGCCAGTAAAGATGTTTATGAGGAAAAGTCATAGAATGATAATTTGGTATGCCCTTAAAAATCGTTTAGGGATTGAGCAGAGTAAGAAACTGAACGTGTAGAATATTTCTACACATTACAATTAATTGATGGTGTCAGGGCATTTTGTTCAATAACACTGATGGTCACTGTAATCTCTGATACGAAGCAAGGGCCTCTTTCATATGACAGAAGAAAATCATAAAGAAAATAAAGTGACAAAAATATTGGAATGAAGCTCAAATCTATTTTTTAAAATAAAAAATGTTCTTTTAAAACATTATTATTTATTTATTTATTTTAATCTTTGACAAATAAAGTTGTTAGATTTTTCCTCTTTCTTTTCTTCTACCAGCTTAAATGATGGCATAGAAAATATTTTACAATTCTTTTTTTATGATTTTTTTTTTGTCAGACCATGATGTTTCCATGTTTTTCATTGGACGCTTGTAAATAGTAGGAATTTGGTAACCATAGCAGCCAAGATAAAGACTGAGCAATACCAGGATAACCTTCAAAGTATACTGGATAAGTTTTCATGGGGGAACAAATGAAAACTGCTTTAATTTATCCATTCACATTGTTTCCTTAACTGGTCGACGTCTTTAGGAATTATTGATAGTGTATTCCTTGTACGCTATGCTATTTGTTCAGTTGACTTGGCTTAACTACATATTATCACTTGTACGGATCACTGTTCTTCATCACTAAGCTTAATTTTTTATATTGTTTTATTATAGCCTATTACTGTAAGCGATCAAGAAGTTTTGGAGATGATATTCTTTCCAGTTGTGAATGAGGCTTGCAGAGTCATGGCGGAAGGGGTGGTTGTTCGATCTTCCGACCTCGATATTGCATCTGTGCTTGGAATGAGTTTCCCCAGATACAGGTGAGTTAACTATTCCCATATGTTTGCTCTGTCTCTCTGTGCGCATGTATATCACACACTATGATGGTAAACTTAAAGTGGACTCATGTAATGATCATTTGACATGGTAGATGGTTGTGTCCTGATAGTTTGATTTTTGTTTGAAGGGGTGGTATTGTATTTTGGGCCGATTTGGTTGGTTCTAATTACATATATGCCAAGCTCAAGAAATGGACTGAGCTGTATGGTAACTTCTTCAAACCGTGCGAATACTTGGAAGAAAGAGCCGTCAAAAGATTGCCATTGGTAAGAACCTTGCACGTATACGTCATGCTTTGGAAACTAACCATGATTACGTAGGACCACGATTTACAAGATGTATTTGCAGTAGCTATAGATACTTCATATCAAAGGTTTGAAATATGATTCTGAGATAGGGTTTCAGCCATTGGCTGTACCAATAGTATGTTGGTGTCATGTTGGACATGCCGACAAAAGATTCATCGTAGCCATTGTATTTTAGTTGCTTGCAGAAGTCTTGTCATGGTCACTTGTGGAGGCTATGACATCGAAGCTCGATTCTTCATATCGAGGGTTTCAGATTTGTGCTGCCAGTTGATTAATGAGTAACGATATGCCTGTTGACTCTTCAACCGGCATGGAATGGATTTTTGAAACCATGCTCCTCCATATGCACTTTTTATTTTTATTTTGGATATATCCTGCTTGCATATCTTTCTCCGTGGGACTAATTCGCTCTGTTTTTCTTATTCAGAGCATGATAAACTTATCAGAATCCCAGCAGTCAAGGGCTCGCATGTAATTCGCTGGATGGCCATGAGTTGACAATAATATCAGCTGGCGTTCCATCTATCCATCACCATCAGCGATGTGTTATTGGTTAGTCAAATAGTGAATGAATGAAACTATCGCCCACTTTTTGTTTTAGACCAAATGTCTCCTCCAACTAATTCTAAGTTTGTTCGCATCAATTTTATAATGTCGAGTTATTGTCATCGTAGCACTATAAAGGGTACGAAAAGTGGATTGTTATAGTAAGCTTGCACGCGACAAAGACTTGCACTCAATTGTTTTTTTCATCTTGCTTGTCTTTGGAACTAGGGACCTGTATAACACATTCTAGGTCTATCTAATCCTGAATAACAAAGGCCCTCGTAATAAATGCTTCATAATTATCAAAGTGGAAAGCAAATTTGGTTTTGAATCATTAATTTTTCAGTTCAAGCATTGCAACATTAGTTAATTGTGAATTATTAGCCAGCTCAAAAATTTGTAATTTGGCAATTTTGAATTTTGCATTAATCATGAAACCGTATACCGTTGGCATCGAATTAAACATGAAGGATCGTTTTTTAAAAAAAAAATGCAGGTTCGATTTTTTTTTTCTTGTTAAATTAAATCCGTAAATTACAAACAAGTATTAAACTTTTTTCTGATAAATAAATAATAAGTAAACTTTATACATAACATAATATAAAAAATAAAATGAATGATTTAAACAAGCGGCGACTAGTGAGTGGTTGGTCGGTCGGTCAGTAATGCAAACTGAATAACAAGAACAGAAAAGTATCATAATTCTGCCAATTAACTTCTCAGTGTTGACCGATCGATCACAATAGACAAACATGGTTGCGATGACAAGAGAAGGGGATTAACTTCTTAATTAGTGTCGATCAATCTCATAGTATATATACATCAATGACATTACCAAATGCCACGGCATGTGTATATATATTATCATGTAATTAATGAAATGATTAATTAACCTTAATTATATTCAATTCACTGAGAGCGGAGCTTGCTATCAGAATGACTGCTAATGATGTTATCCCTCCACCATCAGGCCACCTCTATCTACTCCTCTACGCAAGCACGCGCGCATGCAAATTACTTGCTTATAAAATTAATTTGCACGTAAATTAAAATAATGGAGTCCCTCCAGTCCTCCGGCCTCCATCTATCAGAGTCCTCCACCAAGAGCAGGAGCCCAGAAATCTGCACCAGTGTCGCCTCCTACGTGCATGGTGAAGGACACAGGGACAAGACACAGCCCTCGACTCCTCAGGTCCTTGTTAATTTCATCTTCCTCGCCATCATCATCTTTCCCCTATTAAATAATTTAAACCACATTTTGATATAATCTGTATACTTAAATTCTAATTTACGCAAACTGTATAATAAATAGACGATCGAGAGTACCAACCAGATCCTGTCGCGACTTGCTTTTGCTGCTGCTGTTTTGAATATTAAAGAGCTGCATAAATAAAATAGGCAATAAGAAACGTCTTGCTCCTGTTCATTAATGATTCTAATCACTTTGTAAAGGAGATAAGGGCTTAATTCTCAACAAGGGCAGTTAATCCATATGTGATATGGATCAATATACCCGATCTAGCTAGTTAATTGTACATCAAGTAATATCATTATCATTCATGAATTGGATTAGGATGCGTAAACACATTTCAATTTTTTTTTATTAAAAGTAGTTAATTAATCATCATACTCACACAGCATATATATGCAAGTTTAAGAGCATTTACATTTACTATATTGGTGTAACCATGCACAACAAAATACAAGAACAAAATATATACCTATAAATAATGTACAGAATGATTCATTACTCACTGGTCGTTGCTGCTGTTGCCTCACGACCTGCTTCTGCTGCTGCAAGTAGGCGAGCTCAGAGCCTACAAAATGGAGATACCATCCATCCATCGAACCTTATGGCTTTACAAGACACCAATAAGTAAAATATACTGCATAAAGCAAAAACAACACACGATCGACTAGCTACACTGATGTCTGCAGGTTAATTTCTGATACCCCTGGCTGGCCTTGTACTGCGTGCATGCTGCATGAGCACCTCCAACTTTTTTGTTTTATAAATCACAGAAACACTTCGCTCGCTTTCAGTGTCCAAGTTAAAGAGAGAAAGAGAAAGAAAAGGAGTGTAAAATTTGACCTCGATTTGACTCTGAAGGAATCTGATGTACCCAATGGCTTCTTGCAATACCGATGCTGTGTCAGTCTAGAAAGAAGAACTCCAGGTCAGTTCAAATTCTTAATCTATAATCTACGATCGACCAATATAAACATGTATGGATTGGCATTAGAAGCTGCAATACATTTGATATATATACCTTGCCAAATGGTGACACTAACTGATGCAGTGCTGTTATTCTATCCCCTAGCTTCTCCTTCCTCACCTGTAATATATAATTTATTATCTGATTAATTAAAATATATAGATTTTGATGAAGTGATCATATCAGTCTAGCTATCTCTACCTTGAGGGTACTAAATTTCGGAGAGGAAGAGCCTTGAACCCTAGTTCTCTTCAAAGCTGGAGCAGTTTCTGTGCTGTTTCCCTTAATTATATATTATATATATACTAGGAAATTTCAGAAAACAATTTTTTTCTTATGATTATAAAATATCTTATTTTTCTGTTCAAATACAATTAATTAATACCTCAGATGAGTTGTTGTGATCTGCAAGTTTGCGTCTGGGCTTGGCTGAGAAATCCAACATGCTGTTGGTGCTGAGACTGGTGGTGACACAGGATCTGGGAGATGAAGCTTGAAGAACATTGTTTTGTGTCCATGAGGATGATCCATGACCAACCTGCACTTGATGGTGATGATGAAACCCTGCAGCTGTTACTTGTGCCATAGGTGATGGAGGACACACCAGCTGCTCATGGAGCCTCTTCATGATCAAGCCATGTTTCTTCTGGTCGAGTTCTTCCCCGACAAACCCTCCGCTGGATCGAACAGATTCAGACAACGAAAGTAGAAACCCTAGCTAGATCTAATTGATTTATGACTGAAAAAAAAGAAGAAGAAGAAGAAGAAGAAGAAAGTTTCTTACAGAAGAAGTTGGCACCATGACTCTGCAGGCAAATCTTGAAGCCACATCTCAGAATTGGAAAGCTGAGGAAGAGCCATGGAGGTGTTCAAGCTCCATTTTGTGGGAGCAGAACAACTGCCTTTTCTTCCCTCCATCATCTCATCTGCATCTGCTGCATGCATCAAAATATTATTGGAGCTGTCCTCAATTAAGTAAACTTAATTTGAAAGAAAATGTAGAAGATTCGAAAGGTAATTATTTTTGACTTGAGTATTAAAACAGGATATATTACTTGACTTAGAAATTTATTCAGAGATTTACAATTGATTATAGAGTGGAATAGAGACTCAAAAGTTCTTATTTTCAAAAAAAAAAATTTCTTCTCATTTTCCTCTCTAAACTTCTGTCTCTAGAATAATCGCTATTCTTCCCCGCGTCCATAATAATCGAATATATAATTGATGTTGCTACACTATTTGAGTGAAGAAAAGGATGCAGAGGAGGAATGGAGACTTTGTTTTTACTCTGGATTATAATTAAATCTTCCTTTTTTAATAATTTTTTTTCCCTATAAGAGAAATATAATATTAATTTCCAAAGTTTTGGCTTTTGAAACTGCTTTTGCTTTATGCTAAAGTATAGGAAAAGGGAGTGGCTGTGCATTCAGACACGGAGTGGGTTGGGAGTTTAATTGAGGTATCAAAGTGCATAATCAACGACAATTATCGTTAATGACAATAATTAGGTTATAGCTAGGGTTGGCAAACGTACGTAGGTTTAGGTTATTTAGCTAGGCAAGCAGAATTTAATCTTCGAGATGCCAATTAAATAACGGGTCGAGTGGAATAAAGCACTGACACGATGAGACACGAGGGTTAATACAAAAGAGAGGCTAAAGGCATAAAGCTACGGTTCATAATTGTGAGAAAAGATGAATGCAATTTGTGATATATATATATATATATATATATATATATATATATATTTGTTATCATGATTGATCTTGTCGTAGAGCGAGATGGACTCCCCAGGGGTGCGGTAGACTCGAGCACTGCCTCTGTTGGCTCCAAGAGTTGTAAGAGAGGTGGCCGTCAGCAACCCGTCGGGAGAAGTCCTGGGCAAGACCCTCCGACGATCAAGTCAGTCTCTGGTGGAAGAAATGAAAGCAGAAGAAGAACTGTAGCAAAACTCTATCGTGCGTACCTGCGTGTGAAGTGCGGAGGACCTTATATAGCCGAGGGAGCCGACAACTTCTGCCCTGCGTCTGCCACCTTTTTGTCTCATGTGGGGACAGGATCAGGGGTACTGTCATCTTGCCGATCAGCGCCGACCGATGCCGCCCAGTCTGACGCGGGCAGAGATCGTTGTGGTACGGAGTGCCAGGGTATGTCAGGAAAGTACTGTGTCAGCAGGATATTCACGATTCGGACACAAGTGATGTCAAACATGAGCCGTCCTGCACCGATTCTCGTACCATTTTTGCCAGTATAGTATCAGGGAGTGGGTGTTCCCTAGGAAAACGATAATTCCCGAGCTGGGTCGCCGACCGGCTGACCCGAGTGAGACCTCACAAAGCAGTCAATGCCACTTGGGATAAGCAAGGGGCAATCCGAGTTTGGGCAATCTGAGTCTTTGGGGCACTCGACACTCGGACTCGGTCAACACGATTCATCCTTATGATATATGACTAGAAGACCTTGAGGGGAGCCAAATGGCTGCTGGATGCGTGTTGATCGGGTGACCCCAAGCCCGACATTCGGTATCTCTCGCTGGGGCAACTTCAGACCGTAATAGGCTAGTCTTCCCACTCGGGCATACTGACCCGAGTGGCTTGTAGTGCCACGCTGGGCTGTCGAGACCTTTCCGTCAATGATCTGTCTTCCCACGGTGCCATGTGACCTGACCAGGTTACACCTAGGCTAGGTCGGGATCAATGATCATGAGCGATGCACTGTGCATCAATGCTCATGGATGACTATTTGATTGGAATGTTTGGAAGTGATCCGGACGTCTCAAAGTGAATACACCCGGGATGCCTAGATTGTTTTCGGACACTCTGACCAGACAATTCCCCATGAGCATCGTGCACAACACGTCGCTTAGGATATATATATTGTTCGATATTTGGGTCTTATAAAATAAAAAGACCAAATATGATTTTTACAAAGAAAAATCGAGGTGTCTTCAATCAATGAAAGTTAGAATTAACTTCAAAAATGAAATCTATGTTTCGCGTAAATGAATCTAGACTATTAATTTGCTCAAAACCGATTATAGGTGAATGAAAAATTAATTGTTTAAAGTCAGCCTAAAATTGACATAGAATGAAGTAGATGGGGAATCGTACGACTCACCAAAGCACGAAAGCCAGGATCTTTCAGAAAATGAATTCCTATTTGAAGAGTGAATAACCGCATGGATAAGCTTACACTAACCCGTCAATTTTGGATCCAATTCAGGATTTTCCTTGGGAGGTATCGGGAAGGAATTGGAATGTAATAATATCGATTCATACAGAAGAAAAGGTTCCCTGTTGATTCAAACGATGTACCTATGCTATGGGGTAGGGATAGAGGAAGAGGAAAAAACCGAAGATTTCACATAGTACTTTTTTTGTTATTGATCGAAAAATCAATCTGATTTATTTCGTACCCTTTGCTCAATGAGAAAATGGGTCAGATTCTACAGGATCAACATCTGAAGTTTTCAAAGGTGTTTGCTTACTTATATGTGTACCTGTGTTAATTGAGTTAAAAAAGAAAAATATAGATGGTCTCTTCTCACAGGCGAGCAGGTGCTCGCACCTGCGAGCCCGCAACTTGTGCATGTGCGCAATAAGTGTTTTGTTGTCACACTTTGCACGTACGCATCGTTGCGAGGAGCTTAAATTTATGCTCCAAGTAACGTGACACTTGGGTGATGTGTCATATGACGTGGCAATGCCTATATGACACTCTGGTAGGAGGAGAGATGACTGGACTGCTGACTGGGCGAACGAATGACAACCGTTGGATCGAAGAGGAGTGCTAGATTGCAAGTGATACGATCTAGAGCGTTGATCGTGAAGAGTCACGATATGACCGTTAGTGAAGAGACTTGATCTGAAGCGTCAAATCAAATCTGCTGGATCAAATGGGGATCTGAAGGGTTACAACAATCTAAATCTGATCGATGAGATTAAAGGGTTATATGAAGGGTTACAACCCTCCAGATCGAACGACCCAGATCAATCTAAACCAAAGGTCACACCCACTCACTAAAGGGCACCTCACCTCTTCCCTTGTATAAATGGAGTCCCTAGATGCTAGATTCATTCATTCATCAATTCAAAGTTCATTAGCATTCATCTCATCTTGTGCATCCAGAATCCAAAAAGCCTACGGGAAGGTTCGCTGGTCTCAAAATTTGTAGTGCTGCTATTTCGAGATATCGTCGTTGAATCTTGGGAAACGAATTGCTACTATCCGTAAGCACCTATAGCGGAGCAATATCATCTTACGCGGATAGTGTCGAACACTAGCCTTGACGATATATCATATCAGTTTGCATCCTCCCGACAGCAACCCTGGAACCGCCTTCAACATTCATAAAATGATATTGTGCAAACTAATATAACATTGATTAACGACGTTCCGACCGCTGTTCTATACGGAGAGAAGCCGGAAAAATTCAACGGAGCCAACTTCCAAC
Source organism: Boesenbergia rotunda (assembly GCA_024364735.1). Classification (NCBI taxonomy): domain Eukaryota; kingdom Viridiplantae; phylum Streptophyta; class Magnoliopsida; order Zingiberales; family Zingiberaceae; genus Boesenbergia; species Boesenbergia rotunda. Next base: position 385,559 of record JAGFNQ010000437.1, on the reverse strand, counting down.
GATGGCAGCAGAAGATGTTGTTCTATCTGACAACACTAAACCTCATACGATTTTTGCATGAATACCCACCAGCCACTAAGGAAGGTGATTCAGCCCCAAGGCTGCATGCGATGCATGGTCGCATGAAGATTTCCTATGCTGCAACTACATTCTCAACGCATTGGACGACACGTTGTATAATGTGTATAGTCCGATAGAGACGGCAAAATCTCTGTGGGAATCACTAGAAAAGAAATTCAAAACTGAAAATGCATGATCGAAGAAATTCATCATCGGTCGATTTCTGGATTTCAAGATGGTGTATTCCAAGAGCGTAACGTCTCAAGTCCAAGACATGCAACTGATACTGCATGATCTGAATGTTGAAGGCATGAAGCTGAACGAGTGATTCAAAGTAGTCGTGGTAATCAAAAATCTCTCTCCGTCGTGGAAGGATTTCAAAAACTACCTCAAGCATAAACAATAGGAGATGGGGCTTGAAGATCTAATCCTGAGGCTACGAATAAAGGAGGATAATCGAAAGCTATCCGACTCCAGAGGAACGAAGCGGTTTGTCGACGAGATGTCCAACCTGGTTGAGTCAGTGCCGGACCTGTGATTTTGGGGCCTGAGGCGAATATCAAAATTGGTGCCCTCAAAATTTAATATTCACATATTTTTTAATAAATATGACAATATTTATATCATGAATTCTAAAAATAAAATATAAACAAAAATAATATGTCATAAACAAATATTAATAAATCCAAGACCATCCAAACAAAATACAAAATTCATGTTCCACACAAGCATATAATCACTTGAATATTGCTCGCCTCGCAGTTTTAGAAGCAAAAGTATTGATTAAATTTACATAATCAACTTTCTCAACCACTTTTTTCTCGATAGATAGCATAGTCAAGCCATTTAGTCTTTCTTGCGACATAGTTGATCGGAGACTAATCTAATCTATTTACACAAATGACTAATCTTATCTATTTACATTAAACTTCATGAAAAACACATTAATGACTCCAATCCTTCCCAAAAATCTTATCTATTTACACTAAACTTCATGAACACTACATTAATGACTCTAATTGGACCAATCCTTCCCACAAATCTTATCTATTTACACTACGCAAAAATCGAAATCAAAATCGAATTCATAAAAAACAAACCCACACAGAGCATACGGCAGAATTGTTGATCCAATCAAAATCAAATTCAACTATATTGACAGAAAACACACCCACCCAATCAAAATCGAATTCAACTAAAAATTGGAAAACTATAACATACGGCAGGAAGAATTGCTGATCCAAATCGAATTCAAAGAAATCATACTTACCGAAAATAGATCACCGGCGCCGGCACCTCCACGGCTCCACTAGTCCTCTAACCGCCGACCCAAATCCACAAAGAAAGCAGGGAGTAGAAGAAGAGAATCGCCGGCGATTAACCCTGTCGACTGGCGTCTGGTGAATCGGTGATCAACGCAGGGATAGGAAGAGGGCGACGGCGTGGGAGAGGAGAAGACTACGCACTCGTGTGTCGCGTCGAGGAGGCGGCGCTCCCGAGTCCCGTGGCATGCAACGCGAGCGCGAAGAGGGCGGCGGGGAAGAGAAGTCGGCGAAGGAGATGCCGAGATGGAGGAGAAGAGGATGTTCGGACTTCGGCGAATCGGCGCTACGCGGCTAGGGCACGGGACGACTCAGGGACGCGAAGAAATTAATAAAGATTTATAATTTTAACTTCTCCTTATTTATATATATATTATATATATTAATATATTAATATTAATATATATATATATATATATATATATTCTCATAATATAATTTTTTTGATGCCCCCTCAATTAATGGGCCCGAGGCACTTGCCTCACAAGCTATATGAAAGGTCCGGGCCTGGGTTGAGTCGAACGCCAAGAAGCCGAAGCAATTCAAAAAGTGTAAGTACACCTGGTTGGTTTTGATGTGATCAACTGATTTAAGTTAGGTCCTGGTGTGTTTAATCCCTTTGTTAAGTGTGCAGGAGCTTAGGTACGGAGGAAGTCGAGCGTAAGACGTAGCGGACGAGAAGAATTGTACGGGGAAGAGAGCCGACGAACTCGATACAATCCGAGGGACGCGGAAGCTGCGGAAGAGTACACCGGTTGAGCGAGAAGGACGCGCGCGATGTCCGAGGGACGAGAAGCTGAGAGGAAGGACGCTCGAGGGGCGAAAGGCCGGAGTCGGGTTCGGGTGAGCCTAACTTCGGTTGGCCGGAAATTACCCAGAAGACGAAGAACCAAAAGACTGGTCAGTTTGACCAAGTCAAACCAAGCGCTCGAAAAAAAGAGAGATTTATTTGTTGCTAAGAAGATTCGAACCGGAAACCTCATCAATCACATATCTTAGGCTATAAATAGGCTTAGAGTTTTAGCTTTAGAAATAATTCAATTCAATCAATTAAATTGTAAAATCTCTTAGCGTGCTTTTGTTGTAAGGCTTCTCCGCCATAAGGAGAGTTTTATTGAGCGTCCACTGCCTTAGAAGCAACGTTCTCAGTTGTGATCAAGTTACTTTTTAAAGACGAGTGCCTCCACTTTTATATTTTTTTTAACCGTCTATTCACCTCCTCTAGCCAGGCCAACCCGATCCAACAAGTGGTATCAGAGCCAAGGTCGTCGCAGAAGGACTAACCGCCGACTGCAGTAATTTCGAGAAAATGGTTGGAGCCGTAATCTACCTGCCGAAGTTTAAGGGGGAGTTTGCGATGTGGAAGCGCTGAATCCAGATGGAGGATGGAGAATCAGTTGCGCATCTACATGCCAAGGTAAAAGAACTAATCACTGACCTTAAGAACCTCGGAGAAAATGTAACAAGTCGTGACCCTCAAAGGTACGTCTTAAACACATTTCTGAGAACCCCGGAATGGACCTGGGTAATCGATGCATATTTTATTTCGAAAGATTTAGCGGTAAGTACATTAGAGCAATTCTTTTCTACTTTGGAGCTTCACGAATCTCGTTTTGTAGAAATGAATAAGAAAGCAGACATCGTCGCACTAAACACAAGGAAGATCTAATTCGACGGGGAATCCTCGACTGACGATGAAACAACAAAAATGATAAGCTCTTTTAAAAGTTTTTTAAAAGCTAATCAAGAACGCAGAAAAGAAGACAACCCCCAAAGAAGCGAATAATCAGATACTACAACTGCAAAGAGGAGGACACCTGAATGACCAGTGTCGTAAACTCAAAAACCAGCCAAAGAAGAAAAAGGTACTGAAGGCCACCTGGGATGAGTCCTCGTCAGAAGAGTCGGAAGGTCAAGAATACGCGGGACTTGCATTGATGGCAAATCATCAAGAAGGGAGCACTGATGAAGGGGGAGAGATGTCAGAAGAAAGCGACGACGAAAGAGAACCTCGCTTTTCGAAAGCGACTCGGTAAGTGAGGTTTGTTTTCTTCCTCATGATCAGTTGTATGCAAGAGTTAAAGCCTTACTCAAATCTAATTGTAGATTAGAAAAAGAAAATTTGAAATTAAAAAATGAATTGGCACTTACATCCACTTCTGAAATTTTGAAAAATAAAAATAATAATTTGAAAAACTTAGTGCAAAAATTAGAACTTGATATTGCATATTTACGCCAAAAGAAAAATAGCTTTCCTGATAATTTAAATTGATATTTTAAAAATCATAAGAGTCAATTTAAAAAGGTGCCCAAAAGCTATATTCCGCCTAAGTTTTTAATTAATCCTGTAGACAGAACTTATTTTGGGTTCCTAAATTTATTTTAAACTGATAAGTTTTTTATTATTTATGTGTAGATTTTTTTTTACAAAAATTAAGTCTTTTTTATGCACAATTACGTTGTCCATCTACTGAGAATTTTTCAAAAATTTTTGAATATTTTTCGTTTTTATGGTTTTTTGCTCGAAATTTAAAATTAAAATTTTAAAAATAGATAAATAATTTATTTTCATAGATCCAATTTTTCATGATTCAGATATAGTGGAAAGAACTTGTTATAATTTTTCGAAGCATTATTTTGATTTTTTAATTTTAAAAAAAAACTCAAAAAAAATTTCTTCCCTAATTATGTTTCCCCATTTTTTTATGTGATCAAAGGGGGAGCAATATGGTTAAGTTAAGGGGTAGACTTTTAATTTACTCTAAATGTATATTTTTTTGAACTTACACGGTTTGTATTATTATGCATGTTTTTTTATTTTGTTTATACTAACTTAACTCGGATTGATGCACATCAAAAATGGGGAGATTGAATGTACCCCTTATTGGTTTTGATGTGATCAATTGATTTAAGTTAGGTTCTGGTGTGTTTAATCCCTCTGCTAAGTGTGCAGAAGCTTAGGTAAGGAGGAAGTCGTGCGTAAGACGTAGCGGACGAGAAGGATTGTGAGGGAAAGTGAGCCACGAGCTCGGTACAATCCGAGGGACACGAAGCTGTGGAAGAGTACACTGGTGGAGCGAAAAGGACGCGCGCGGTGTCTGAGGGACGAGAAGCCAAGAGGAAGGATGCTCGAGGGGCGAAAGGCCAGAGTTGGGATCGGGTGGGCCTTCACCTAGAAGATGAAGCACCCGGAAAAAAAGAGAGATTTATTTGTTGCTAAAGAAATTCAAACCGAAAACCTAACCAATCACATATCTCCATACTTACCGATTGGGATAGTGGGCAATGTCAATGAATTGTTGCGAGCAGTAGATAAAGTCAATGAGCTGCTACGAGCAGAAGACAAAGTTTTAATTAAACTTTATCTCTTAAAGGATAGCCTTATCCTTTAATTAGATCTAATGGATGCAGTTTAATCCCATCCAAGATCAACCGTCCAAATTACATCCATGGATCAACGACCAAGAGAAAATTTATCAAAAATCAATAATCCAGATTTATTCTCTTAGATTATAAATAGGTTTAGAGTTTTAACTTTAGAAATAATTCAATTCAATCAATTAAATTGTAAAATCTCTTAGCGTGCTTTTGTTGTAAAGTTTCTCCGCCATAAGAAGAGTTTTATTGAGCGTCTACTGCCTTGGAAGCAACATTCTCAGTTGCGACCAAGTTTCTTTTTGAAAGATGAGTGCCTCCACTTTTATATTTTTTTTAACCGTCTATTCACCCCCTCTAGCCGGGCCAACCCGATCCAACAAAAAGAAGACGCAAGGGAAGAAATTCAAGGGCTCGTGCTACAACTATGGAAAGTCAGGGCACATGTCTAAGGATTGTAGACACTCGAAAAACTAGTGGGGGGAAGTTATATTATCGGCAAATCATATGCTCAATAAAATCCCTTACAAGAAAAATGATAAAACACCATACAAACAACGGAAAGGCCTTGAGTCATTGTACAAATACTTGAAAGTGTGTGAGGGCTTGGCAAAGGTCGAAGTACCCAAGCCAAAGTATGTAAAGATCGAACCTAAAAAGTTCGATGCCCATAACAATAATGCATATTGTTTCATAGTTCACAAATCAGATATTCCTAATATTCATATGGTAACGACTATAGAATCTTGAAATGCAATATTCTTTGAAAACGTGTTCCCAAATAAGAAGGAAAATATTCAAAGTGATTGCTGTAGGATCGATGCACGTGAGAGGGGGGGTGAATCACGTGACTTTTTAAAAAATTAGAGCGCTTTAAAAAGCGTGCACAGCGAAAAATTAAAACACGAACGAAAAACCAATACAAACGACACAGGTAGTTTTACTTCGTTCGGAGCCTTCGGCGACTCCTACTCGAAGGCCCAGGTCCCTCGGACCTTTCCGTTGGGCAATCCACTAAAACTCTCTACCGGTAAACCCCGATAGAGTAGGCGAGTACAAAAGAATTGAAAGTGTGACAACCCCACACTTTCAAGTAATTAAATGCAAGAAATAAAAATTGCGTTACCCAACAACTTAGAAGATCTCCTAGATGGGCTCAGATGTTGGGGTTGAAGTTCCGGCAGCGATCAAACGTGAACACGTCGTAGCTTGGACCGCAGCAGCAGAGTTTGGAAGAGAGAGCACTTGAAAAGCCTTTTTTTCAGAAAAATATTTCGATGTACCTTCAAGCTCTACAGCCAGGCTTTTTATAGAGGGGCTCTCGAGCTTTTTGATTCTTATCCAGATCCTATTCACGTGTGCTCCTTATCCAATATTTAGCAATTAAAAATTAATTCAAAGGAGACTTTGTTTCTATCCTCATGCTTCACCGAAAAATATGAATTAATAAACAATTAAATAAGATGTAACAAAATGGATAGGAATTAATTTAACAAGAAGTGAACAAGTTTTAGCAAATTAAAAATTAATTCAAAGGAGATTTGTTTCTATCCTCATGCTTCACCGAACAAAGCATGAATTAATAAACAATTAAATAAGATGTAACTAAGTAATTAAACAAAATGGATATGACTTAATTTACACAAGAAGTGTTTTGTAGCTTAGTCCATATATCAAACAAACCCTGTAAGATAATGTTATCAAATATATTGGAGTAAAATATATTCATAGTTAATTAGACCCTGTCTCCTAGACCAGGATCTAACCAGGCCTCAACTTAGATCACCCAAATGGGTCTAAATTGGACCGCGCCTAAAGTCCCATAAATGGACTCGTCCTCACTGGTTCGCTCCTCCAGTGACTTACCTCACTTACCCTTTGTGCAGCTTTACTTGACTTCTTGACCCACCAGGACTTCCTGCTAAGGCTCAACCACTCTGGTCTTCCTGCCAAGTCTCAACCAACTTGGTCTTCAGCCAGTTGTCAGGTCCCGCGGACCCAACTGGACTTCCGCCAGGACTCAACCATCCTGGACTTCAGCCTGGTGTCTGGTCCTAAGTCTTTCAACCCTGCACACTTAGTAAAGAGGTTAAAAACCAACAACCCTAACTTTAACCACTTTGTCATACATCAAAACCCGAGTTTGACCGTTAGTGCAAACTGCACCAACAATTGCAACGGAAGTTCTAACGGAAAAGACGTTTCTGAACTTAGTTGTCGTAAAAAGACTATTGACAATCAAAGCTCAGAGTCACGTCGGAGCAAACGGACTAGAGTTGAGAAATCATTCAGGCCGGACTTCATGACTTTTATGTTGAAAATGGACCCAAGAACATTAAGCGAAGTTCTCCCTAGTCCCGACGCTCTATTGTGGAAAGAGATTGTCAATAATAAAATTGAGTTTATCATGAATAATCATACTTGGGAATTAGTGGACCTTCCATCTGGTAATAAATTATTAGGTTGTAAGTGAATACTAAAACATAAGTATAAAGCTAATGGATCGATTGACAAGTATAAGGCCAGACTTGTGGCCAAAGGGTTCAAACAAAAGAAAGATCTCGACTACTGTGATACTAATTGGATATCAGATACAAAAGACTCCAAATCTACTAGTGGATATGTATTCACGATGGGTGGGGGAGTGGTATCTTAGAAGTCCACTAAGCAAACGTGAATTGCTCGATCAACTATAGAATCCGAGTTTATAGCAGTAGACAAAGCAGCTGAAGAAGATGAATGACTGCAGAACTTCTTAGAAGATATTTCAAGCTGGACAAAATCTGTGCCCGCCGTACTTATACACTGTGATAGTCAGTCGACGATTGGAAGGACACAGAGTAGTATGTATATGGTAAGTCACGACATATACGTCGTAGACATAATACCATTAGGCAGTTGATCTCGGATGGAGTGATTGCTGTTGATGCAGTCTGGCCCAGTTGTTGTTTTGGTGTTTGACAATGATTTAAGTTTGGTTGAGCGAATTTGGGTTAAAGTCCTGGTCGGGGACTGGGCATGAAACCCTGGTGAGTGAAGCCAGGTCCTAGCTTGTGAAGCTAGGTTGAAATCCCGGTGAGTGAAGCCGGGTCCTGGTGAGTGAAGCCAGGTGATTGGAAATCCCGGTGAGTGAAGCCGGGTCCTGGTGAGTGAAGCCAGGTGTTGGAAATCCCAGTGAGTGAAGCCGGATCCTGGTGAGTGAAACCAGGTGGTGAAAAGTCCTAATTCGGAAGGTTGGGTGAAAAGTCCTAGCTTGGAGGGCTAGGTGAAAAGTCCTAACTTGGAGGGTTAGGTGAAAAGTCCCAACTGGAGGGTTAGGTGAAAAATCCTAGCTTGGAGGGCTAGGTTGGATGAAGGTCTAACTCGAAGGGGTTGGGTGAAAAGTCCTAGCTTGGAGGGCTAGGTGAAAAGTCCTAGCTTGGAGGGCTAGGTGAAAAGTCCTAACTTGGAGGGTTAGGTGCAAATTCCCAACTTGAAGAGTTAGATTGAAAAATCCTTAGCTTGGAGGGCTAAGGTGAATGAAATCCTAGCTTGGAAGGCTATGTCTACGTCCTTGGATCGGTCTGGTGACCGATCAGGGAGTTGACACGCTGCTCCTTCATGGATCGGTCTGGTGACCGATCCAATGATGTCTGATCGGTCTGGTGACCGATCAGGGAGTGTGTGTTTCACTCACTGCACAGCTCCTGATCGGTCTGGTGACCGATCAGGGAGCGAACAGTGAGTTGAGTTCCCTTGCTAATCAGGTCCAGAACGGTCCGGTGACCGATCAGAGACTTAGGATTTGATTAAAGAATCACTGTTTACTCAAGCCTGATTGGTCTGGTGACCGATCAGGCAGGAGCCTGATTGGTCTGGAGACCAATCAGGAGTGTGCAGAGACTACTGGATCGGTCTGGTGACCGATCAGGCTCCTCCTTGATCGGTCTGGGGACCGATCAGGAGCAGAACTTTAATTCAAATATGCTGTCAGAAGTCTGTTTTCACTGTCGATTCTCTGCTACTTGCTGATTTCTTTTTGATATGCATTGCTAAGCCTCTGTTGGAGTGTGCAGGTGATTGCAGGTTATTCAAACACTCAAGGAGGGTCAATGGGAGGCTTTCCTTAGAGCAGGTTTGGATCTATTGTGTTTTCAGGTCTCAACGGCGTCTGGCGCAACTGGCAACTGACGAAGGCGCGGCTGGCAACTGATGGAGGCTCAGTTGGAGGAGTGTCTAGTGGACTGAGTGCTCAGAAAGGTCAGTGGGTCAGGGTGTGAGTCAGTGGTGCTGATGGAGCTAGCGACGTTGAGCAGGAGCTTAAGAGACAAAGCTGGATGCAGAGGAGCGGAGGCGAACAAGACAGAAACTTGGGAAGTTTGGTTGGGCTGTGTTCGTGCTCTCTGTTGCTTTGTGCTTGAGTGATCTTGTTACATCTTTGTGAGATTGTCTTCTCGAGTGTCTCTGTACTTAATTTGTATCTTCTTGAGATCACTTGTGGAGAGATTTCTCCACCGAGAAGGAGGCTGCTACTATCCGGAGTTCACCGGGGCTTGATCTGCCGACGATCAAGGGATCGCCCACCTCACGGGCACGCCAAGGAGTAGGGGCAAGTTATCCCCGAACCTTGTACATCTCCGTCTTAGCGATTTGGTTTGCTTTCTTTCTTTGTATTGTTCTGTTTGTGTTGTTTGCTTCCGCTGCTACTAACCTGATCACGCAGAAAACTTAAGAGAGAAAATTTTAGTGATTGGCTATATTCACCCCCCCCCTCTCTAGCCATCCGTTTCCAACAATTGCAATCAAATATGTTACATCCAAAGATAATTTAGCAGATCCTCTTACGAAGGGATTAAGTCAAGATCAAGTATACTGCTCATCGAGAGGAATGAGATTAAAAATCTATAACTGAAATGATTGTAGCGGTAACCCAACCTTGTTGACTGAAGAACCCAAGATCTTAATTCAATGGGACAACAAAGTTACAGAAGTTGTGTTACAGCACATGAGATATATTATCGTTATCCCAATCCTAGAATGAGCATGTGTTGTCCTACCACATGTAGTGAGGTTAAACTTATGTTTTTAATGACTTCTATACCTTTATAAGGTGGAGTATGGTAGAATACTCTTGATAGAAGTGTCACTTATGTGAGTGTGAAGACAGACCGCTTCAATGAAATATTCATGAATCCAAGATGGTGTCCATGGCTAAAACAGAACCAACTATGAGAACTAAAAATAGGTGAGATAAGTCCTTGTGTGGGTGTTATTGTCTTAGTATACACAAACAACTGAGCAGTTCAAGACATCACATTCACTATACGCAGCCTAATATGAGATCAATCCTAAACCAAAGGTCATACTCACTCACCAAAGGGTACCGCACCTCTTCCCTTGTATAAATAGAGTCTCCTAGATGCTGGATTCATTCATTCATCAATTCAAAGTTCATTAGCATTCTTCTCATCTTGTGTATCTAGAGTCCAAAAAGCCTACGAGAAAGTTCGCTGGTCTCGATATTTGTAGTGTTGTTATTTCGAGACATCGTCGTTGTATCTTAGAAAACGAATTGCTGATATCCGTGAGCATCTGTAGCTGAGCAATATCGTTTTACAAAGATAGTATCGAACACTAACCTCGACGATATATCATATCAGTTTGTATCCTCCTGACAACAATCTTAGAACCGCCTCCAACATATATTTACAAGCAACTACACCATGTAAAATATTTTGTAACTATATATATATATATATATATATATATATATATATATATATATATATATATAATCAAATAAAAAATATACTAAATCATCTTACTCAAATATGTATCATGTTTCTTTTTCTCTAAAAGGAAATCACTCTAAATTAAAATTAATATACTTTTGAAAACATCTTTAATATATTTATGTTCTTTTTCTCTAAAAGGAAATCACTCTAAATTAAAATTAATATACTTTTGAAAACATCTTTAATATATTTATGTCCTAATATCTAAATTTGATAGCGTAAATTAAAAGAACATAGTAAATTTTTAAATTTGTAAAAGCTTTATAAAATTTAACATATATTTATTATAAGGCCTAAGATAATGAGACTTACTAATCAACACCATCATTAATGATTTTTAGAATTCTCCTCCGTCAAAAAATAGCAAACTTCACTTTTGAGAGTAGTAACAAAATTAGCGGATCTAAATCACTTCAATCAAAATTAATTTACTTTTGAAAACCCTTTTAATATTCCTATGCATGCTCTCATAGCTGAATTTGATAGTGTAAAATTGAGAGTAGTCAATTTTTGATTTGCTAGTTAAAAAGTTAGAGATATATTCTTAAATTATATTATTAAATTTAGATTTGATGATATAAATATATTAAAAAGATTTTTAGAAATATATTGATTTTTATTTAAATAGATTTGGATGAAAATGATTGATAGAATTATAGAGGAAGAGAGAAAATATAATATGCTATTTGAGTATTATTATGAAAGATGAAAGGTGGAACCGTCGCCTTAGCGGTCTGGGAGATAAATCACGGTTATCACTAGTGTGGTGAGGTGTCTGGGATCGAGAGAATTAATGCCAGCAGATCAGGGTTTTATCCCCGTACGCAACTGGCGACCCTTGAATCTATGACCTCGATAAAATCGGTCAGGTATCTTACCATCCGATCCAGTCCGTGGAGGCTGAGTAATATTATGAAAGAGAATTTTGAGTTCATAAGATCCGTACTCGCAATCTTTGTCGAAAATTCATGCTCCTTTCTTCCTTATTGTTTATTATCATCCATTGCATTGTTTTGCATTAATAATTTAATATGTATAATGATATGTGGAAGTCATTTTCATGATTAATGAATTAGAAAAATTAGATATGAAATTATTAAAAAAGTAAAATGTAATATTTTTCATAATGAAAATTATTATTTTGTCAGATGCCATTATAATTTAAGAAAAAAAATGAAGGATTCTTTTGTCTCGTAGTGGCCACTGGGTTATTCCTTTCGTTTCGAGGTCGTGTGCGACGGCGTGCAGCCTGAAATCTTCGAGGTAAACCAGAGACAACAGAATGCTTGGAAGGCAATAAAAATTCAGTGTTTTCATCTCATTTTCGATGGCTTTCGTAGCATCAAAGTAATTATGCTCCCCTGAATTTCTTGCCGATTCATTTTTGATATTAAAAGATAATTCGTACGTCTTCAATATTCTCATCAATTAATATCAGGACTAACACAGAAGAAATAAATCATGAAGACTATTAGTCCGGACAATGACTAAGACCTGACTTAACTAAGATTTAATCCTCATATCTCATGATAAAATAAAACAAAAAAAAAAAACAACCGGTCTTCCTAATTCATTTTTAAATTATATAGAAAAAATAAAATACGGAATTAAATCGATCGTCAAATAATTAAATGCGAGGAGATTTTACATGGCTTTTGCCTTCTTTATTTCCTTTTCAATAAAGTACAAGTTTTTTTAGATCAATAAAACCTACCTAGCTCAAAGAATAAAAAGTCCCTGAATAATGAGATAATGGCTTCTTTTAAGAAGCTCCTGTACGGTCACTTGTCTCTTTGCACTTAAAGCTGAATCTAGTTAGAATCGTTTAGGGGCGTTTAATTTATTTTATTTTTTATTTTTATTTTTCAAAATATCATATTTTTTTTATTTTCTAAAAAATAATTTTCTTTCGTTCTCTAATTTTAAAAAAAATACTATATCTTTTTCAAGAAAATAAAGTTGAAAAATCTAAATCAAACACGTTTTCCAGAAAATCACATTTTCTATATAAAATGAAAATGAAAAATAAACCTACCAAATGCCCCCTTAATTTTTTTAGTTTTTATGTTTCTTGACCTGACAATTGATATAGAGAGAGATGCTGATCCAACTTCTTTAAGAAGCTACTTATGCCTTTTATGCTACAAGCTGTTTTTTTTTATCATTTTAATTGGCAAACATTTTGATAATTAATTTTAATTATCTATTATAATTTTAGGAAATTCAATGTTTTTTTAAATTATTTTTTGTCAAGAAAACCAAACTACTGTTGGCAGTCATATTATTTGTCCTAAAAGCTATATTGTTATCTTCCTCTTGACTTCCCATAAGGCCAAAACAAAAGCAAAGAAAACTTTGTACACTGAGCATGTGAATGGATCCTTGAGGATCTGATGCCTTCTAAAACAATCTTTAAATTCCTTTCAGACTTTTTCAGTGCATGTCGTTCGGAATAATTGATTTGCTTTTTAAAATTGTTTTTTATTGCAATGCAAACAAAATAACATCCATTTTGTTTCTTATTTCATCTTTCCTAATTGATTTGCCTTTGTTTTTTTTTAAAATTTTTTTATTGCAATGCAAACAAAATAACATCCATTTTGTTCTTATTTCATCATACCTTATTGATTTGCTTTTGTTTTTTTATTTTTTATTTTTTGCAATGCAAACAAAGTAACATCCATTTTGTTTCTTATTTCATCATTCCTTATTGATTTGCCTCTTTCATTTCTTTTTTTTTATTTTGTGTAATGCAAACAAAACAACATCCATTTTGTTTCTTATTTCATCTTTCCTTATTGATTTGCTTCTTTCTTATTATTTTTTTTTGTGTAATGCAAACAAAACAACAACCATTTTGTTTCTTATTTCATCTTTTGGCTATGCATGGTCTTGAGATAGGCTTGTCAATTAGTATGTTATTTCAAACCCCGAACTGTGCTAAATCAATCTTTCACTATTCTAATTTTTTTAATATCTATATTTTAAAGTCATTGGCGTGGTCTTGTTATAAATATCTAAAAAATAAAAATATGTTCTATGAAACAAACATGACTCAAATTTGAGGATTGTCCAAGGGACAGTGGCTGGAGGAGCAGTTGGGTCCAATGCTCGACCACCTCTTGTCGACTGATTCGGCTCACAATGAGCTTCCCATCTCCGTGGGAGCCGTTAATCACCCGAAATGTCACAGCATTGTCGTTACTGACCAAGCCTTGCCCATTCCCATTCTCTCTCTCAAATTCAAAGGGAATTCCATTCCAGGATAGGGTGGACGAGGGCTAAGCCTTAGGTGATGGGTCAAATTGTCAGCGAGATATAAAGTTAGGATGGACTGATGGTTAGTGCATAGGTGTTACCAGTATGAGGTCTAAAGATCAAAATCTGACAAAGCCAATGTACCCGCCTTTTCCACGTACTAGCCATAACATCCGGACTAATAACTCCTGTGATTTATCTCTTCCGTATTGATTCTGAGATGGATTAACGGGGACACTGAGGGCGAGCGAATTGCCTTTGTTGCCAGCAGGATGCAAGATCAGAAGCGGATCCTTCGGCCAGAACTTTCTAGGTAAGCAAATGTTGGTACTGTGCGTCATCAACAAACCCAATAGAAAGTACCAATTGGTACTCTATACCACATCCAACAAAAATACTTCCCAAACAGATGAGACGAAAACAACAGAGGCTTAGAAAGGATTCAGTAATACATACAAAGAAACAAATATGTGATGCATAACAAGTGACAGTTTAGAAGAAAGCAACCCTGATAATCAATACATCACTTGGATTGGTAATGCTTTACCATTCTCGAGTAGGCTCGCAATAATCAGAAAGCAGCATCTTCAAGTTTCTTCATGAAGAAAGCAAGGATTCTGAATCTGCTGCCTGCGGTAATGAACTGTTTGCCGAAGAGTTTCATCCTCAGGATAACAAAGAGAGTGAAGATGGAAAGATCTGCAAGATGATGTAGCTCAGTGTGGTAGAACATGTGTTTTGTTTTGAGAAGAAAAAAAAGCAGCACAAAGGATGAACACTATACAGACAACCAATCCATGAGTTGTTCAAAGCATAATTATTTAAAAAACAGCAAGGCTCAGCCAGCCCAACCGACTAAAAAAATGGTCACAGGTTTCAATTTGGTCTAGCTATAAAACGTGATCAGATGTGGATTTAACCAAGAAAAAAATTGATCAAACCAGAGCAATAATATTATAACAACGTCAACTAAGCCTTTGTTATATACGGCTGTTCAAAAACCGCCAGAAAATTTTTCGAAATTTTACCAGGGAGGTTTAGGGTTATCGGGACCGAAGACGAAGTTTAAGAGGTTCGATTAGATTGAATCCTAAACTTATAGGGGTTAGAATGCAAAGAAAACCCTAATATTAAGGAGGGAGATCGATTTGGCCAATATTAGAGGGTTTATGTGCTAATTTAACCTAAATTAGGGGCTCAGGTGGAATAATTTGAAGTTTAGGGGCTTAAGTGCAAATGTGCATTTTTCTTTCTCCCACAGATCACGATCAAATGGAAGTTCCCTTTTTTCCTTTCTTCCTCCCCTTTGACCTACTAGTTCAACTAGTGAAATAATATTATGGAACTTTTCTGGTTGGATCTCCAGTTCAATTTTCATAACCATGGATCGAAACACAAACAGACAGTACACAGGTAGAGGAAACAAGTGCAACACGAACCTTAGTGTAGCAAAATTTTTGATTAATCGTCAAGGTAGTAGTAAGATCCCGCAGCTTTCTGTTCTCAATCTTTGGTAGATTCCAACTTGTTTATTCTAGGCCTGTAGTTAGTTGGACACGCCTGAAAGTAATATCGAGATGCTGCAAAGAAGGTTGAGAAATGATATATAATTTGCCAAGAGTGAAGATATTTAAGAAAAGCATGATTCAGAAGGCATAACAGTGAAATCTAAAAAAGAATATTTGTAACAAAGGCCAAAGGCAGTAGAGCCGCACATGATTAATTCTGAAAGAACTCCCTCAATCATGGGCAGATCTAACAAAACCAATGTCTGTGCTTTATTTACAAATATTAATATTTATAAGCAAAACATGAGTAACCAATAGCACTACATAAGACTACATACAAGAAAATGGCAGCCAACATTCTCAACAGATGAAAGAAATCAAAGATGGCATTTGATTGGTACTTGCAGATAAGAATAGGTTCATTCCAGATACTAAAGACTGAAGCGCATTAGCAACACAATCAATAGAAGCCCTCCCCTCATAAACAATCACTTTATCAGCTACGTAGGTTGCCATAATGAAATCATGCTCGACAACAAAAGCTGTTTTCTTTGCATGGAGGATGAACCTTTTAATTACTACCTTTGAGGCAACAACACGCTGCTCTGAATCAAGATAAGCACTTGGTTCATCTATCAGATAAATATCTGCAGGCTGGACAAATGTACATGAATCAGTATCTCACAGAGATTAACAGAGATGAAGAATGCATATGCAACTTAATGAGAATCTAAAGGAAAATTGGGATTCCTTGGCTATCAGAGAGATTCATAAAAATAGTATTATAATCCCAATACTAAGCCATATTATATATTTCTATGATTTACCCTACAATCAATTTAACATACAGAAGAAATAAATTCTAGAAAGGTAAACCTTCCCAAGACGCAAACATAATGCAACTCGTTGTAATTCTCCACCAGAAAGATTCAGAACATCTTGGTCCATTAATTGTTCAATTTGCAATGGTTTCATGACATCAGTGACAAATTGAGGATGCAAATAAGAATCCGGTATTTTCGAATGCAGCAAATGCCTAACAGTTGATTGAAACTTTAGACTAATTTTCTGAGGCTTGTATGAAACATTAAATTCAGGTATTTCAACATCTGAATCTTCCACTCTTTCCGGCTTCAGTAATCCTGCCTGAAAATTGTCAAATGTAAACAAGATGAGCAAAATGAAATTAAGGCTTCTTGCATACCACAAACTTATTAGGTGAAACTCTAGTAACATAAGCAAATCAAGACCATGTTTGTTCGCAGTAGGAAGATTTCTAAAACATCCATAAAACTAAATTGCAAACAAGCAAAATATAGCATATAAATTATTTTTAAACTAATGAATCTACACACGATTCAAATTCCAGTTCCAAAGAGCAAACACCTTGTATGATGATACAACTCCCATTTGCTTTTCAGCCATTGCAATGATCATCAGTATCAAAATAACCACCAAATTCTAATAAAACCTTTATGGATTATCTAATTAGTATGCTCATTTAGGAGTATAATATCTATATAATTCAGGGAGGAAATTCATAGACATAATGTCACACGGCAAACATTAGATGGTGCAACAAGGAGATAAAAAAAACAGAGTAAGTAAAAGATGTTAATTACCAGCATCCTTATAAATGTTGTCTTTCCAGTCCCATTCTCACCCAGCATTACAATTATCTGAGAATCAGTAAATTCACCCTCAATCACTTTGAGCTTGAAGTTCCCTTGGGTTTTAGTCATGCACTTTCTTGGGGAGTCTCAGCAACCTAAATGATGCACTAGCATAAGACGATAATAGAGGTTTTTTGTGCCATATGTTTTCCACTAATAGTAGGTTCTACCTTAAATGTTAGCGATTCATCTCTAAACTGGAGATTTTCTGTTGGAACAAAACCAGCCAAGAAAATGTTGATTCCTTCTCGCACAGACAAGGGAAGGGTAACAACTAAATAAGCACCTGGCTTCCCATACAAGCAACAAATGAAATCGGACAAGTAGTCCAATACACTCAAGTCATGCTCAACAACAATCACATAGCTGAGCAAAAACAAATTAAGAGAGTTAGGGAATTTAATGTCGAACTGACAAAAACACTTTAAAAACAGGCAACTGAGATACCTGTTGGGCCTAAGCAGGGAGCGTACAACTTGTGCTGCTTTAAGCCTCTGCTTTACATCAAGATAGCTTGAAGGCTCGTCAAACATATATATCTCTCAATTTTGTATAGCGACTACTGCAATAGCAAATCTTTGCAATTCCCCACCAGACAAATCTCCCACATTTCGAATTTCGATCAATAACTTGATTTAACTCCAGGTCAGCACATAGTTCAGCCTTCATGTCTCTCTCATTTTTTTGGTTAAGAACCTGGCCCACATTCCCTTGAACAGCTTTTGGAATGTGATCCACATATTGTGGTTTGATGATTGCCTGCATTATGCAAAAAAAAAAAACGCATGAAAAGTCAAGGCACTAAGTGTATATATTATTATACTACACATAGTCAATAAAGTGTATATATATTATATACTGAAATATGTGAAAGCATTCCGTTCCCAAAATAATATTAAAACAATAAGCATTCAAATAGGTATTTTTACATGCCTTTTTAAATGTCCAAAAATTTAGAAGAAGCATTTACTGAATGAAGAAACTGTTGTACCCCACAGCAATTACATAATTGCTTCTTCAAATTTTCATCACAAGCTACCTCTACCCAGTGCCCCAAACAAGATAAATTTTGTTCCCTGCATGAATTCGTGATTACCATACTTTCATTCTTGAACTGAAAAGGTTATCGCAGGTAATTGTAGTTATCTAAGCAAATATAAGTAGTTAAGCGTAAGATAATACACTAAAATGGCTAAAAATTTGATTTTTAATATCCAGACAGGGTCGCCTTATGCAAATCAGTCGAAATCATTTTTCCCAACCATCTAATGAACAATTGAATTCACAATGAAGTAACTCGACCAAAATATCTTCCAGGAGAAAAAATTTTAGGCTTTAAGAAACCAGCTTGAAAACAGATAAAGTCCCAATCAAAACTAAATGAAAAAGTTAATTAGGTTATCGAGTGTGCATAAGATGGAATTAATCATCCACCAGGTACATAGCCCACTATAAAATAAGGACAGAAATAGAAGCAAAACATGGTTTTGATCACCTTTAGATTGTCCTCCAGTATACGAGTGAAATAATTCTGAAGCTCGGAGCCCCGGAAATATGTCAAAATTTCTTGCCAATCAGGAGGATTCTGCAAAGAAAGAAAAATAAATAACACTTATATAGTTATATATACTATAATGGAAACCAGAATAAGAAAAGCCTCATAATAGTTAATTACATTGAATCACCCCAAATTAGGCTTCAACATCCCAGACAGTACTTTGAGTGCAGTAGACTTGCCGATACCATTTGTCCCAACCAGGCCTAGAACTTGTCCTGGTCTTGGACCTGGCAACCTGTATAGGCACCATCCATTACAGGGGAAAAAATAAAGGCAAAAACAAGATAGACTATATTATAACATAAAGATTTCACTGACCTATGAAGTTTGAATGTATTTGGTCCATAACGGTGGGTTGTATCGTTATCCAAGTCCTTTGGTAGGTTGATAATCTGAATGGCCTCGAATGGGCATTTCTACAACCAGATATAAAATAATCTAAAAGTTCAAAGATATAGATAAGTCTCGAAGATGCTCAATGTCATTAAATTTATAATTAAATTGAAAGGAAAACTATGAGACCTTGACGCAGATACCACATCCAATGCATAACTCCTCGGAAATGAAAGCAATTTTTGAGGCAGAAGTTACTTCTATACAAAGCTTTTCTGTTAAATCAATTGAAAAATAAAACAATAAGATTCCCATAAACAAATAAGTATAAAATACAATAAAAAATCAATATTCAAATCAAAACAGAAGATTCTGTATTCTGGTACTATGCCAGAACTGGATGCTAGGACTCAAAACAGAAGTGGAAGAATTTTTTTTAAATACAAATCATTAAATTAATGATGACTAATTTTGTAATATTGTTTAAACTTTAAACACATGATTCGTTAGAACGGTTGGGGTAACGATCGCGGACTCTACTGTTCCTGTTTCCAAAATCATTTCACATATATATATAACCTAAAAAAATTACATGATATATATTTAGACTATTGGTAATTTAAGAATTATGAAAATAACATTAAAATTTAATGATGTACTAACCTTTTGATGATATGTTAAAACACAAAACAACATAATAAGAATAAATAATAATTTATTTATTCTTTATTATATATTAAATATATAAGATGATAATAATTAAAACTGATTAAAATTTAATCTGATTAAATTTATTTAATTAATAAAATAATATAATTAATAGTTATTAAGAAAATAAATTTAGATGATTATATAGAATTTTTTAGATTTTTTAAAAAAATTAAAATGATTTTTATTATATTTTAATATGATATATCAATCAGGCTTTGAGAAAGTTTATTTTAATTATGCTATTTAAAGTAGTGCTTTGAGAATGGCTATTATAACTCTTAAGTTTATTTGTCAAAATCTAAATTTTAAGTTTCTATTAAACCATTGACTGATCCCACGCGCCTAAACCCTAAATTGCCGCCGTTGCCGCCCTCTCACGCTCACTCGCTCTATTGTGCCCACAGTGAGCTGCCCGATCAGGCCACACTGGGAGTGCCTCCGACGTCTTCGTTGTCCGATTCCTCCGGAGGTAATTCCGTTCCTATCCGTTCCGTTCCAACCATTTTTGCCGTTATAATGTCAACGCCGTCTCATAGCAACCGACGTTATGTACCCGAAAATTGGAACAGCATGAGGCATTCCCGTGCCGGAACGTTTGTTCCAGCCGTTCCGACGAACCATGTTTAAACATGTTCATGAATATGTGGTGATCAATAAGAAAGACCCCAGTGCAATCATTTTCTAATTCAGACTGTTTAATCAAATTTCAATACTTGCCTATGAAAAAGAATGAAAATAACATCTGGTTTTATAAATTTGTTAAATCATGCTGAACACACTCAAGGTTTTGCCATACTAGCATGAAATTTTGGTAAGCACAAAGTACAGGTGGTTATTATGATTGTACCATAGTGAGTCGTGAAATCAACTACAAATTTTTAAGCCCCTTCCACAGCCTAAAGATTGAATAACTTTAATCCAACCAGAACTTGGCTCCTAATTGTAACCATAAATAGCATTTGTCTGAAAAATTTAGAGTCATAGCAAATGTATATCTAATATCCAACTTCGAGATTCATTATTATATCTCTGAAAAACGTGGAATACTATAAACAAACTAACAACATATCCAAGAAACAGGGCATGAACTTCAATCTGCAAACGCCAAAATGAATACGAAATTTTTGTTGAATTGAGAACAGCATCCAATAAATAAGTATAAAACATGAAAGTTTTGAATAAATAGCGTTGCATATAGGCAAGCAAGGGTGTGCGAACCCGTTTTCACGATTGGGCAACTCTTCTTGCACTCCTGGCGGCACTTCTTCGGCTTGCATCGATCAGAGCTAACGATAGCAATACGCGTCAGCCGATCCGCCATGATCTACGAGGAGACCGGAGACCAAATTACTCAGAATCAACAAATCCAAACCCTAGAAAGGTAACGAAAACTATATTCGAGTTCAGTAACGCCAAAGGAGTAGGAAACGCACCTCGACTCTCGCGGAGAAAATGGTGGAAACCCTAGCGTCAGACGCAAGCTTTGTCTTATATACCGAGTGGGAAACTTGCGGGAGACACGGCGGGTGGAAAGGAACACAACGCTCTATCGGGTCGGATGCGTCGGGCTTCAGGTAGACTAAAACCAAACTAAAATAAAATCGATAAATCATTATGTATTCTATTTTTTTCAATAAAATTTAATCGGAAGCATGTGGATTGGATTTGATCTAGTTTTTTTTATAATTTAATATTTTAAATTTTTTAATTTTATTAGAGAAAAATATGATGTAATTTTTTTTATTAGAGAAAAATAATTTATAAATAGGCGAAAAGAGATAAATTTATAAATGGGCCCACCTCTAAATGGGGGTAGACGCGGCCTCGTGACCACCCATTAATTCCATCGGCGCCCCGACGGCACACACGAGAGCTTGCACTTTTAGCAACTAACTTACCTCCTCACCGCCAGAAATCACAACTCCGGTCTCTCCTTCCCTCTCTCTCTCTCTCTCTCTCGTCCTTCCGGAGATCGATCGATGGGGAAGAAGACGAGCTGGCTGTCTACTGTGAAGAAGGTCTTCAAGTCCAAGGAGGCGACCCACTCGTCGTCCAATCGCCGGGTAATGTTCCTCTTCTCTTGGATTGCTTCGATCTATAAATGCCGGTTGACGTTCGATCTTCTTGTTCGCCTCAGAGGGAGAGGAAGAGGGAGGCGGCGGCGGCGGCCGCGGCGGAGGGGAACAATGAGGTGTCCTCCGAGATCTTGTCCGTGGAACATTTCCCGGCCGAGACGTCGCCGGATGCGACCAACAACGGCGGCGGCGAGGAAGAGGAGGAGGAGGAGGATGATCAGGTGGTGGTAGCGGAGCGGGATCGCGCGATAGCTGCCGCCACGAGGGCGGCCGCGGCCGCCGCGGAGGCGGCGGCTAGAGCGGTGTGGCTGGCGGGCGGCTCGCGGACGTCGAAGAAAGACCGCGCGGCGGTCGTCATCCAGTCTTTCTACCGCGGTTATTTGGTGCGCTTCCGATCTTTCTTTCTCCTCCTCTTCTTCTTCTTCTTCTCTACGCGTTAGGGTTCGCGATTCGACGAGTAATTGAAGCTCCCCGTTCTCACTGCGGAAACTTTGCGGCAATTACCATTACCACTGCCCTTGCCCTACTGATAGGGCGAAGGGCATTTTTGGTGAGCGCACATGAACCAATTAATTGAATTTGTAATGTACGTCATAAATGCACCACTGGCACACCGCTTGGAACGGAAAATTATCTCGCATCAACGTCCTATCAATAAAAAAGTTGCAAGGGCAGGGTGTTTCACATCGACTGGCACCGTTCGAATTCCTTAATTGGTTGCATAAAAAACTAGGAAAGGAAGCAGAGTTGTACTATCATCAATCAATTGTTGCGCAGGCACGGCGAGCGCGGCGAGCGTTGAAGGGACTG
The DNA here is from genome assembly GCA_024364735.1 of Boesenbergia rotunda. Classification (NCBI taxonomy): domain Eukaryota; kingdom Viridiplantae; phylum Streptophyta; class Magnoliopsida; order Zingiberales; family Zingiberaceae; genus Boesenbergia; species Boesenbergia rotunda. The sequence goes on along the minus strand of JAGFNQ010000437.1, from coordinate 363,102 downwards.
TGAAGCTGCAGGCGCTGGTGCGAGGCCACCAGGTCCGGAAACAGGCGTACACGACCCTGCGCTGCATGCAGTCGCTCGTCCGCGTGCAGGCCCTGGTCCGCGCCCGCCGCCTCCAGCTCGCCACCACCCACCGCAACCTCCTCTTCTCCCCTTCCCCGACTGACCGCGACGCCTACCGCCTCGGTCACATGAAAAGCAGACGGGCGCGGGATTACCGCCGCCTCGACGCGGAAGAAGACGACGATGATGACGGCGAAGAGGGAGACGCAACCAATCGGCCCATTTGCGCGATGAAGAGCCCGCTAAAGGGTTGGGAAGGACGACAGCAGAGCCTGGACGCCGTCTCCGCCGACTCCCAGAGCAAACACGAGGCCGCGGTCCGCCGCGAGAGAGCCCTGGCTTACGCGTACACTTGCACTCATCAGGTAACTATTCCCGTCACTGAAATATCGATTCTATAGCAATACGGCACGTTCTCACGGCGGCTGCAGCAGTGGCCGCCGGAGCAGGTGAAACCCCAGTGGGGCTGGAACTGGCTTGAGCGGTGGATGGCCATGGAGCAGTGGGAGGCCAGGCCTGGCGGCCTCCGGCCGCCACCCGTGAGCTCGTACGTCACGGCCACGGCCGCCATGGACGGCCTCTCGGAGAAGACCGTCGAGATGGACCCTGGAAGAGCCAGCCCAATCAATCCGACCACTCACTACTTCTACCACTCCAAAGATGAGCCTGCCCAACCACGGGCGGCGGTTCCAAGCTACATGGCAGCCACGCAGTCCGCCAGAGCAAAGGCGCGGGCCCAGGCGCCACCGGCAGCCATGGCCAAGACAGGGACAAGGAGATGGAGATTACGCCCAGGTAATGCTGCCGACTCATCAAGCTCCGGCGGGGGCACGTCAATGTATCCGGCCGCTCGAAGCCCCGGTCACGGAATTAGGCTGAGTGCGCAGAGAAGGCAGCATACTGGTTATAGTCCGGACTCCAGCTGCGACTGATATGATATCGCGCCGCCGCTCGGAGAGAGGACGAAGGAGGATCTCTGTTATCCTAACGATGCTATATATCAAACCCCGGTTAAAATATTAAGTTCAAGCACTTGTATAAAGGTTCTGTTTTCTTTTGTGCCTATTTGTGGTGTACTCTTTGTATGCATACGCTAAGTTCTTTAAATCTATTCCAAGTGGAAGTGTATGTGTTCATTCACAACAATTGTGTCTTTTTCTTCTTCTTTCATCTAGCGGAATCAATACTTTGCTTGTGAAGATAAACTCGTGAAAATCTTGTTGGAAATTTTTAGTGGATCTAGGATGGGGATGTAGGAGAGACTTTTTAAGAAAGTATGAAATGGAGAAAGACTATGAAGAAAAAATGTTACTACTTGATGTTCTTCATCATACAAAATCCCTATTTATACACATGGAACACAAGACAATTAGATTTTGTTCTTTTTTATAATAATGACTCTTGTCATAAAGAGTTTTATTGAACTAAGTAAGATGATTGAACTTTGCTTAGTTGATGAAGAGTCACATGAAGTCAAATTGATTTTGACAACTTCCTTGCATGATTGATAAAGTCAAGTTGTTCTGGGCATTGTTCTTGCATAGTTGAATTTACCTTTTGTATTTGAATAAGTTTATATATCAACATCTGCCCCCTTTAAACTTGTTCTTCCTTGAACTCCCAACAAATTCCTTAGGTATTGGAAATCTTTCACTTTTAGAGGCTTTGTAAATATATCGGCTACGTAATCACTTGACTTCACATGGAGCAATTCGATTTCTTTTGACTTAACATACTCCCTTATGAAATGGAAGTGAGTATCGATATGCTTGGATCTGTCGTGATGAATTGGGTTTTTGGCTAAAGCAATTGCTGATTTGTTATCCACATAGATATTGGTTATAGTTTCTTATTGCAATCTAAGATCTTGGAGTAATCTCTTTAGCCAAATAGCATGACAAATGCACGAGGCTGCAGCAATATACTCAGCTTCACAAGTTGATAGTGCAACTATTGATTGTTTCTTTGAAGACCAAGTGAATGCAGCATTACCAAGATAGAACACGTATCCAGTAGTGTTCTTGCGATCATCATAACTTCGAGCCCAATCGCTATCACTGAAACCAAAAAATTTCATATCTTTTGTTGATGAATAGAGAAGTCTATAATCAATTGTCCCTTTGATGTATCTAAGAATTCTCTTAGCTGCATATAAGTGGGAAGTTTTTGGAGTTTCCATGTACCTGCTTACCAAACCAACTCCAAATAATATATCAGGTTTATACATGTCAGATACCTGAGACAATCCACAAGACTCTTATAATAAGTTGGATTCACAAGTTTGCCTTCTCCATCTTTAGTCATTCTAATGTCGAAATCAACAGACGTATCCATGGCATAACAATCTTCCATTGAGAATTTCTTCAGAATTTCTTTGGCATATTTTTCTTGTGATACAAAGATTCCCTCTTCTCTTTGTTGTACTTCAATGCCGAGGAAGTATCTCATCAATCCAAGATCTGTCATCTCAAACTCCTTCTCCATTGATTGCTTGAATTCTCTAATCATGGAGATATTATTACCCGTAAAAATTAAATCATCAACATAAAGACATACCGGCAAAATATCATATGAATTCTTCTTCAAGTATAAAGAATGTTCATATGGACACTTTGTGAAGTCTTCCTTTATAAAGTGCTCATCAATTCTTGAGTTCCAGGCTCTAGGGGCTTGCTTCAGTCCGTAAAGAGCTTTCTTTAATTTGTATACCTTTTCTTCTTGCCCTTTGATGATAAAGCCCGGTGGTTATTTGATATAGACTTCTTCTTCAAGATTTCCATTTAAGAAAGTAGATTTTACGTCCATCTGATATATCTTCCATCTTCTTTGAGCTGTAAGAGCGATGAGTAATCTTACTGTTTCAAGCCGGGCTACTAGTGTGAAGATTTCTTCGTAGTCAATCCCATAGTTTTGTTTGTATCCTTTAGCAACCAACCTTGCTTTATGCCTTTCAACTTCTCCTTTTATATTTGTCTTTGTTTTGAAGACTCATTTGACTTCAATAGCTTTGTGTCTTTGAGGAGTGAAGTGAGCTTCCATGTATTGTTTTTCTTTATTGTATGAATCTCTTCTTCCATAGCTTTTCTCCACTTTGTATCCTTGGAAGCTTCTTCATAAGTTATAGGATCATATCCTGTAAATAGGCACAAATTATAAAGAGCAAAGTCAACATCAATCACTTGGCTGGAGTTATATATGTCTTGAATGCTCTTCATCTTTTTTACAATTGGACTGTTTGGATCATCACTTTCTGACTAAGTATCAAATTGTTAGGGTGATGATACTCCTTCACTCTCTCTTTGGTTGTCTTTCTTCTCTTTATAATCTTCTTCAAATGAGATTTGCTTCATGTCATCATTATTGTTGTTGTTCCAATTTCATGCGTGTTCTTCATCAAATTCTACATCTCTTGATACCACGAGCTTTTGAGTTATGGGATTGAATAGTTTGTACTCGCTAGCATTCTCGCAATAGCCCAAGAGAATACACTTTTGACTTTTATCTTCAAGTTTTATCCATTTCTCTTCTTGTATTTTTGCATATGCTATGCTCCCAAAAATACGAAGATGATCCACGCTTGGTTTGTGTAAACTCCAAGCTTCCTTTGGAGTGATGTCTCCAATTCTTTTAGTGGGAAACCTGTTCAATAAATATATAGCACATGCAACAACATCTCCCCAAAATTCTTTTAGGACATTTTTATCTTTCAACATACATCGAACCATATTTAAAATAGTTCAATTTTTTCTTTCTGAAACACCATTTTGTTGTGGTGTTTGAGGCATTGTGAATTGATGAAGAATACCATTTTCCTTGCAAAAATTTTCAAACTCCAACGAGGTGTACACACCTCCTCGATCAGTTCGCAGATATTTTATCTGACATCCACTTTGTTTTTCAACCAAAATTTTAAATTGCTTAAATTGAGTGAAAACTTCTTTCTTCTCTTTCAACATATATACCCAAGTTTTTCCACTATAATCATCAGTGAAAGTCAAGAAATACCTGTTTACACCAGAAGAGATGGGTTTGATGGGTCCACAAACATCAGAGTGCACAAGTTCAAGTTGTGAAGATGCTCGCCTCGTGTTGTACTTTTTGAATGGCTTCCTCTGCTGCTTTCCTACAACACATACTTCACATAGATGGTTGGAACTTTCAATTTTTGGCAATCCAAATACCATATTATTTTTTGAAAGTAGTTTTAATGCCTCAAAATTCATATGCTCATATCTAAGATGTCAAAGAGTGGAGCTATCCATAATGGTTGTCTTAAAACAATTCTCTTCATTGATGCTCAACTTCAATGGGAACATTCTGTTCTTGGCCATTGTGACTTGAGTAATAAGATTATTACTCTTATCACGAATACTAAGAGCCAAGTCCTTCATTTGTATATCATATCCTTTCTCCAATAGTTGATCAATGCTCAAAAGATTATTTTTTATATCAGGAACATAATAAACATCTGAGATGCATACTTTCTTTCCATTTTGTAATTCAAACAAAATGTCACCTTTCCCTTAATTGGCCTTTGTGAGAGATCTCCGAAGGTAATATTGCCTATTGGCCTCTCATCAAGCTTTGTGAACAACTCCTTTCTTCCACACATGTGGTTTGATGCTCCTGTATCTAGAAACCATGTAATAGGTTGGATAGATTCTGGTCCATCGTATGTCATCAACAGTATTGGTCCATCATTGTCCACCTCCTTGTTAACAAAGTTCACTTTTTTTCCCCATTGTTAGTGTTATACCAACATTCATTGTAATGATGACCATACTTTTTGCAAATGTGACATTGAGATTTACTTTTATCATACCTCCATCCAGTGTTTCTACCACGTCCACGGCATTGACCTCGACTTCCACCATGGCCTCTTCCATGTCCTTTTTGATTATCTTCATTTCCATCATTCCGATTTTGAGTGTGCCAATTGGAGTTAGAAGTATGACCACATCTTCCTCTCCATGTAGAAGCCCTTCCTCGTTGAGAACCTCTTCTGAATGATTCATTCTGCTTAAATGATAGTTTGGCTTGTAGTGCTTGCTCTAAAGTTTTTCCTTCACTTTTCTTCAACATTCTTTGTTCATATGCTTGAAGTGATCCCATAAGCTCTTCCACTGCCATCACCTCTAAATCTTTTGATTCCTCGATCGTCACAGCTACAAAATCAAACTTCGAGTCTAAAGATCTTAAGATCTTTTCAACGACTCGAACATCTTTTAACTCTTCGCCATTTCTTCTCATTTGATGAACAATGGAGATAACTCGGGAGAAATAATCAGAAATTGTTTCTGAATTCTCTTGGTGTAGTGCTTCAAATTGAGCTCGTAGGGCTTGTAGACGAATCTTCTTTACTTTATCGACTCCATCATATGTTGTCTGCAATATCTCCCAAGCCTCTTGGGATGTTGTTGCTAGAGCAATCAACTCAAAAGCAGTTTCATCTACACCTTGATAGATAGTGAATAAAGTCTTCTTCTCTCTTTTCTTCATCGCCTTAAGAGCTTGATCATTCCCATTGCTTGTTTCGGCTACAGTATAGCCGTTCTCCACAAGATCCCATACATCAAGAGATCCTAGTAGAGCCTCCATTTGTATACTCCACATTCGATAGTTATCTTTGGTTAACTTTGGCACTTGGAGGGAGCTCGTCGAAGCCATTGGTGTATATGACTCTAATACCAAATTTGTTGGAAATTTTTGGTGGATCTAGGATGGGGAAACAACTTGAGATACAAGATCTCTATTTATACACAGGAACACAAGACAATTAGATTTTGTTCTTTCTAAGTCATAAAAGTTTCATTATAAGGGAGTGTTTGGAAGCTTTTGGGATTCTGGAAAGAATCACTTTTGAGTGTTTAGGAAGGCTGATTCTGCTTTAGCTTCTGACTTTTGAAAATAGAAGCAAGTTATGCTTCTACCTGCTTTGCTTTTTTATTTATGATATAACATTCAAATAATATTAATTCTTAAATAATATCATTTTACATTGCCAGACCTAATTTTATCCTTAATCATATTGTATTAATATTTATTTTTAAATAAAATTTTATATTTTTAAATAAAATTTTATATTTATTTACATATTGTACATGAATTATATATATATATATTATATTATATTTATATAAATTATATTATTTTTTATTTTTTATTTTTTATTTTTTATTAATTATTATATATATTTTTCAAATATTCAAATTATATAATATAATTTACATATAAATAATAATAAAAAAATGATTATGAATTTTTTTTTTTTTTTTTTTTTTTTTTTTTTAAAATTAACTTGAAGCAATTATTCTCCAAAACACTCAAACTTTATCTTATATCCGCTTTTGACTTCTATTTTCAAACACTGCTTACTTTAGCTTCTTACTAACTTCAAGATAATCACTACAAGAATCATTTTTCATGAAGTAAAAGCTCTCCCAAATACTCCCTAAGTAAGATGATTGAACTTTGCTTAGTTGATGAAGAGTCACATGAAGTCAAGTTGGTTTTGACAACTTCCTTACATGATTGATAAAGTAAGTTATTCTTGGCATTGTTCTTGCATAGTTGAATTTACCTTTTGTCTTTGAATAAGTTTATATGCCAACAAATCTAACATTGACACTTCCTTTAGCTCAAAAGTCTATAACTGTCTTTAACTGATGTGCCATGGCTGTGGAGGTAAGGAAGGAGGCTCTACATGCTATGGCAACATCTCCCCCTGCTTCTTCTGTCTAGTGTGGATTATTGGATATCCATTATCATCCCTTTGCTAAACGATGGAAGTAATTTTCATAAATACTAAACTTGCAGGGGTAAAATGAAAATTTACCGAACGTTTTACTTTTATTACCGTCAGATAGGCGAAGCCAACAGGCAACTGGGACGAGGGGGTTCGACGAAAACTGGTTTGCGTTCGCTGCCGAGTCGTAACCCTGGAAGAGAAAGAGCAACTCCGACGATCTCCATTCAAGGTCCTTCTGCGTTATCCTGCTGCGGTATAGATTCAAGTCGCTCGAGTGATATCTTACCATGGTAAGAGAAATCCAGATCCTCTTTCTGATTCGTTCATCGACTCTTGCCGTTTTCCTTGCTGATGGATTTGGGGAATTCCTGGTGCTGATACTTGGCTGCTTCGTCAGTCGGCGCTGTTCAATTTTCATTCTTTCCTGATGGTGGTGCTGTTCGTGATCTGCACCTGCACCTACATTAAGATGCAGTTCCCTGCCATTCTCGAGCAAAGGACAGGGTAATTATCAGCAGTCTCCCAGGTTTCCTCTTATTTGTATTCGTAATTATTCTCTTTTCTGTACGATTCCATTTCATGTTAGTATTATAGGGCTTGTTCATTGAGAATCTGTATCATTTAGGCGACTTGTGAGTTGGAGAAGGATGTGAAGCAGGAAAGTTTTATTATTATTTTTCTTTCTTTTGGAGACACCTTTGAAAGGTAGCATAAATGGAGAATATAATCAGGTTGGAACCTGGAGGTGAAGAGATTGGAGAAGCAAAGGGGACTTTTTAGAGTTGTCTTGAACTGACACACGGACATTGTGATCATTATGATAGTTTGGAACACTCTGTCTAGGAACAGAAATCTGGAATCCCATATTCAAGATGCTTCCTGTTACTTGCAAAAAGGATCAATAGTTCTCTTTTGATTTTGCAGAAGATTGTAGAAGTTTTAGGTCATTCGATATTGAAAAGGTTTGCAAGTGTGAGTGTCCTTGTGGTAATTTTGTTGAATATTATCATGATCCTAACAAATTCTCAGTTGGAAAGCATTTTCAGACTTCCATATTAGGTGCTCGTCAGGATTGTTAGTCATCCCACTAACGTTACTGCTACACCTTGCTCAAATGTGCCCCAAAGTTATTGTTCATGTGTTATCAAAGTTGTGCAGCAGAAGTTGTAACAATTGTTCATGAGTATTCTCTTATTCTGAATGAACACACGTTTCTCATGGGCAATGGGTTGAAGCACATCATAAAGCGTTCTAGATGTTAATTTTTTTTTAGTGATTTAATCGTTATCTTTACCAATAATTTGTAGGATTTGATTTTGTAGTTTAACTTCTGTCAGGTTTCGTGGTTTCTTCTGGAAGGCTGCTAGAATAGGTATGTTATCATTAACTGTTTAGAATGAATTAGTTTGTAAAATTTTCCATTAGTTTTCCAAATCTTATGTTGTATTAGAATCAGAATCATGCTTGTTCTCTATGCTGGCAATGCATTAGGTAGGCATGCAAGAAGTATTTTGTAGGAATATGCTCGTTTGTAGTTTACTAAGTATATGCATGTGACAATGAATTGCGATAAACATGGTTTGAAGATGATTTATTTTGCATGTTGCATTGGCACGCAAACAATGTAAAAAATGAATGATTAATATATCTATCCCTCATATTTTGGGGTTGATGATTGCAGTTGATTATTTCGTTTGCAATATTCATGCAAATACTTTAATGTCAGAGGAAATTATGGTTAAAATTTTCTTTTGAGATGAGCTGCTCTTCCCTCTTATTGATTCCAGCCACTTGTAGTGTGCATCGACTAATCACATTTCCTTCCTAAATATTACATTCTTCATTACTTGATTATGTAAACTAAATACTAAACTACTATTGAGCGTTGTAGGAATAACATTATCAGAAAGTTGCATCAGCATTAACATATTATTTTTACGACTCTTTTCATCTATATGCAGTTTCAGGCTTCTTTGAGCACTAGTCTTATGGATACTCACAACAGTTGGTTCTTCATTATATGTATTAGTATTACTCATACACATGCCCTATATATGTATTAAGCGGTTTCTCATCCCATTGTTCAAGATTCATGATTCTAGCAATCTTGAGAATGTATTATTAACCAACACATTTTATTCCTATATTTTAGTTTTCAATTGTTTCTTTGCAGAGTATTTATTATGCCCTTCTTAAAAATGTAGTTTTCAACATCAGAATAGTTAGATATATCGATATATATCGTGCACTACCTTGCAAAGGCTAATGTGTTTAAATCGTATATGAACTATAGATAAACTTCTCTTTCTTTCAATTTCTTTCCTTCTATTCAAGCCTTTGTGTCAAAGGTAGGAGGCTCCACAAATTCATAACATTGGGAAATGCACAGGTCTAATAGTGTCTGCGTCGCAAAGCAAACGGGATCTTCTGTCCCAAGGATCCTGTGTCCCCGTATCCCGGATTCGTTGGCGATCGGAGATCGCCGATCGGACACCATCATTAGTCTCGGATCGTCGCCTCGAATCAAATGATATCCTGGGAGAACAGTGAATCGGTTAAGATCGTTGCAATTGTGATCTTGTCGGATTTGACAGTGAATCCTGCGAGATTGCAATTGTGACGATTCCCGACGGGTTCACCGTACCTCCTAGGGTATAGTTTTGTTCGGTACGGCGATCTCCGGCCGCCAGTGGTGTCCGATTGACCATCGGAGGACTCGCCGGTCATCGCCGGCGAATTGGGATACGGGGACATAGGATCATTGGAGACCGAGGATTTGTTCTTGTCGCAAAGAGTATCCATTCAAGAGAATAATCATGGACTATAGGTGTGAGTCGTGATGAATGATGTGAAAGCTAGGTGCTCTTCACCTATAGTCCAACAGCGACGGGTGGTGCTCCGTTGTGTCAATATGCAAGTAACCTATGGCCTACCCGGGCTATAGCCGGGGGCTGACGCCGACAATCACTTTGTCTCTTTCAGCTGATTGATGGATAGTGTATCGAACTTTATCTCTGTAGGTCTAGGCATTGAACAATTTGAATCCAGTTTCAACGTCTCAAGCACAGAACATTACCAATGACAACTACAGCTTTGTTTGTGATTGCTCAGTCATTGGGAACTTGAAAATTCAGTCTATGGTTTTGGTAGGTAGCCTATTAATGCTAAGATATATATTTTTTTTAAAGAAATAATGGCACGGACTCATATTGCTTTACATTGATCTGCAAGTTTGGATTTGGATTTAACTCCCGTGAAGGCCAGAATCTTTGCCGGCTGTTCCCAATTTTGTGTTACTCTCTTGCATGGTAATTCCAAGATATATGTAAATTCATGACCATTCCTTTGCGTAGGTTGCCCAAAGGCTCTCCTTGACTAATCATGCTCCATATTCTATGGATTAATCTCTCAATTATGCAATAAACAGAACACTCAAACAAAATCTCAGTTCAGTTTTTTCAAAATTTTGCATTGTGTATCATACTCCTGATATCTTACACGACATCCATCTTGATTTTGCTTCAGGTGAACGACTAAGCCCATGGGTAGCCTTGGGTTGCTTTGCAATGGGTATTTCCATCATTATTTTCTGACGAATGTAGGTTATACTTGGAGTTATGTTTACTTGCTGGTGGACTTCTGGCTTCTTTTGCACCAACACGAATATTAGTGGTCTCTACATTTGTTTAAGTACAATGCTATTCTTTCCCTTTTACACTATCGTCTGTGATTTTTCTTTGATTTAGCAGATGATAACTCTTCTCTTGATGGCCAAGAGGATTTAAATATTTATCATCTGAATTTAACGAGTCATAGTGCAATTTTTTACCACGGAAATTAAAACACAGTAGATATTATTCAAACTCTTCCTGCCATGTCATTTGCCTCCGGCGGCGGCGGCGCCACCTCCAGCCTTGTCGTTGTTACGGTCGACATCCTTGACCACCACCACCTCCGCCATCTCTGCCGCCTTGCGCTTCCGGTCGGCGATCTGCCGCTGCGTGGAGCTGTAGTAGACGGCGTAGAGCACCAGCTGCGCCACCGCGAACACCACGCCGAGCGCGTTAGGTATCTGCATGCAAAAGAGGCCAAATGAAGGCGATGCGTCGGCGTCACTCGGTAGCAGCAGATGATGATGGAAAAACATGGTTCACGAGACTGGATTTTGTCCGAGAAGGACGAGCAACTTTGAACCTGCCCGTCTCTTGGATGGTATCGCTGCATGATTGCATTTTGGTACAGTGCCCATCTCTCCTCTCTCTCCAAACACAACATGTGATCGATCATAAATCGCTTGCCGGACGATGAAAATCGCTAACAAAAGGTTTTAACCAAGTTATTATTATCCAAGGAATGAATACTCACAGTGATGTAAAGGTCAAAGCGGATGAGCGCGTAAGCAGTCCAGCAAAGCCCATTGAAGAGCGACGCCAGCGACAAAGTCAGAGGCATGTACTCAACGCTCTTCGTCTCGATCACCATTTTCTGCCACATCAGTAAAAAAAAAACCCCATTCGTTAATTAATATTCCATTAAATGTATATTATTTAATTACTTACCATGACTGATAAGGGAGCGGCGTACATCATGGTGCCGAAGACGACGCAGAGGACGCCGACGACCATCGAGCGGCGTTCGTGGGTGTGCACCGTGGTGAGGACCAGCAGTGCGACGGCAGCGACCAAGGCAGTCTCGGCCGCCAGAAGGGCGCCCACCTTCGCTCGCTGCTTGCCGCTCCCGGCGTAGATCAGGAAGAGGAGCACGTAGGCGAGCTCGATGGCCATGCCGGAGCCGTTGATGGTGAGCACCAGCGTGCTGTGGGGGTGCACCGCCGGCAGCCCGTACACCACCCACATCATGCAGTTCAGCAGCGTCGCGATGTACGGCACCGCCGAGAACTCCTCCACCGACCTCTTCTTGCATATTCTCACAAATGTCGGCCTAACACATCCATCCATCCATTAAACTCCCCCGAAAAATGGACAACAATTTACACACATAAACTAGTTATGCTTACAGTGGAGACAGGAAGAGCCCCAGTGAAATTGCATTCCCTGGAAACATCATAAAAAAAACACAGAGATAGAGACAGAGATTAAAAGTAAATCAATAGATAGCATGCAGTAGATACCAAGAATTCCAACTGCTGTACGAATGGCGTCGGCAGAAACCATGATTTGTGAAATGGGGCGAGGAGGAATTGTAAGGGTTGCTGAGTATATATTAAGTAAGGAGGAAGAGAGGAGGAGATGGAGGTGGATATGGACGAAGTAAAGAGAGTGGCACTTTGTTCGAGAGTTTGAAATTGAAGCGTAGCGATGGGACGGTGACTGCATGGTGGGGGCGAAGCGACCTACTCCTCTGTCTCTCTCCCCCTTCCCTTGTTTGTCACCATGTCTGTAAATAGTTGCCATCAGTGTTTCAGATCAGCGTTCGCCATTGATTTATTATCAGAGTTAGCTTCAAAGGTAGATTGCGATAATCCAATCGATTTGAGCTCTTATTTTGAGTTAAATTAGTGGAAATCCACCTTCCTCCTTGCCTTTTCAGCCTCGTGATGCGCTTGGAGTTTTGGGTTTCAGATCAAGATTGGAATATGGCCAAATGGCAAGCCGAGCATTTATGAAGTAGAAAACAAAGTTCTTTCTACAATAACTCCTCAGTGTGCGTTACAAGACTTATCCTATCCACTTAAATTCCACTGCCAGAAAAATATAAATGTAATCTGGAAGGTTTTTTTGATTTTCCACTATATATATCGGAATAATATAGTTTTGGAATGCGAGAGCAATGCGTGGATAAATAAGCAGCAGATGAAATGTAATTAATAGTCTCTGTTTTTGGCACTGCGTGGTCCAATTTTTTGTTTTTTTCCTGAGCTAATAATGTAGTGTTAAGTTCTTCCAATGATTAATAAGGTATTTAAATTTTAATTATGATGTTTGTAAGATTTTTTTTTCATCGAAATGACAATTTTAAAAATACTGATAAATTTTCATAGGGTTGAACTATCCCTCCAAAATTAATAGATTCAAAAAATTGGATGTATTGTAAGATTTTTTTTTCATCGAAATGACAATTTTAAAAATACTGATAAATTTTCATAGGGTTGAACTATTCCCTCCAAAATTAATAGATTCAAAAAATTGGATAGTTATTATAAAAAAAAATCTTTTTCTCAAATTGTTCTCAGATTTTAATCCACTGGCACAGTAGACTCTATTTAATATATAAATTATAATTTTAAATTAGTATCAACAGCGTTTGTAGTCCAACGGTAAGGATAATTGCCTTCCAAGCAATAGACCCGGGTTCGACTCCCGGCAAACGCAATTTTTTTTTCCTTTTCACAATATATAAAAAAATAAATTCTCTGTGGCGGATCATTGAATACGATAAAGAATAAATCATTTGTCTAGTTAAAACATTTTATTATTCCAACAGGAATAGAATGGATCCTTTTGTTTTTCATCTCAGAAGTTCCCTTCCCGTGCTTTAGGATCTTGCACTGCAGTTCCCACTGAGCTCCAAATGTTTAGCATCCTTGAAATGCAATGAAAACAGAAGAAATGCATGACTAAATTGCAAATACAAACAAGCAATTTTTTTTATGGTGATTTAGTATCGTCTGAGTTCCGTGGCACTTCATCTGTTCTGGATTCCAAAGCATTAGCAGGGCCTTCTGCTGGAGCAATTTCACTTGGTTGAGTATCGTCCTTTACAGTGGCAGGCGCATTCGAACTTTCACTGAAGGAACCAAGAGCTAACTGTCCGGCGTAGAGTATCAAGCCGACAGAATTGACGCCAAAAACAAACGTGGCGAGGTAGCAAATCCCATTGACAATAGTCCTGAGAAATGTTTTTAACACAGCTCAGATCTTTGCAAGTAAAAAACTGCATAACGAAAAAGGGGCATACCTTATTGTGATGGTTATCTGACGGACCTGAACAGCATTGCAATGAAATTGTATTAGGAAAAAATACACATTTCGTAGTAAATCATCTTCCAGAAAAAAAGAAAAAGGGCAGACCATACCTTAAAACAGTGAGTATATATTTACAGATTCAATATTTTTTGCAGGATAACAAATAGCAGAAAACAATGAAAGGATAAAATGTAAGAGGATTCATAAATGCTGGCTAGATTTTTTTGTGTTGCAATCTCTTACATCAGTCAATGATGAAAACATAAGCTTTCTAAATCTCTTCTTCCTCCTCTTTCTTTTCATTGGAACAATTAATCTACTCCAACTACTTCCACAAGGAACTCAGTTTTGACATTTGAAGACCATAGCATTTTACTCAATTTGACTTCTGCAAGGCATCTATGGGAATACTCCGAGTTTCAAATTTCTTCTAGTGTATTACTATGTTGTTGTTAGAGCTTTACCTACTAGGATGGTAAACTCAGTGACTCATCCAACATGGAGAACTCCACAACAGATAGATGAAGTCTTCGAATGGTCAAGACACTCCCTCAGACCAATTATCCACAAAAGGTTGAGCCTAAAAGTTAGACTCTCTCACTTTAAGCCTCGTGATGCTCCTTTTGGTTATCGACAATCATCTCCTAAAAGGCAACAACTTTTGTTTCTGAACCAGAGCTCTCTGAATTTCAAGACCCATCAAACCACAAACAATTTGAAACTATGCAAAATAGAAAAGGAGTCTCAGCTAACCTTAAGCGATTCAAAACTCTTTAGACCATTCTTTTGACACTCATTCATTGGTTCATTGGTTTATAAAATGAACAGTATTGCGTCATGAGAAAACTAAGCGTTCTGCCTTCACAAAATTCACTAACTGTAACTAAAAGTAATCATTTGTATCAGGTAGGAATAATAAGAGAACTCGTTTAGCAACTCCTTGAGGATCTTTGGATCTAAGCTTGCTCTTTGTTCTGAGTATATGTAGTGCACCTCTGAACTGCACATCGACTATCGCATCTACCTTTAGGCAGTTTCAAACAAACCAGAAACTGCTCGGCAATGGAGATAGGAGTATGCATGTCTAGTTTTAATTGACTAACAAACATGTTTACAGTCACAGATGATACTCAATTTGAGAGATGAAAACTAACAGAGCAAAAACAATTGTCAATGGAAACTAACCGAAAAATTATCAGAAATGGTCTGACGATTGAGAGCAGCCTCTATTGTGGTCGTGAACTTGTAGAGTATGAGGGCGATAACCCCAGCCGCAATACCGCCTAGCAATGCCTGCAGTGGGGAGGGTGGTTTTCCTGCCTCCAATGGCGATGAGCCAATCGCCTTCAAGCTCTCCAAAGCTTCATCCTTTAGGGTTTTCGGCTTCTCCGCTCCGCTCGATCGCAATCTCTGTTTGACATCAAGTTCCTAAAATCTGAACAGTAAATGAAGAGAGAGAGGGAAAGAAGGATACCAATTCTTTGGCTCTTTTGGCGCGGCGCCGCAGGGATCGAAACAAGAAGACGGAGATGGCGCCGGTGAGGAGCACGCTGGTGGATACCTGAAGAGGGGTTGGATTATCGTCGACTGCGAATATCGAGGACCCGGTGGAGGAAGGGAGCTCTACGGGACCGTCCTCGATACCTCGTGCATCCTCCGGAGAACCATCAATTTCGGGAAGATCGGCGAGCAATGGCCGGAGCGCGGCCAAGGGGGCCGGCCTGCCGCCGGAAGCGCGGGGGAAATTGGAGCCGCTGGCGGCGGTGCGGTGAAGGAGGATGAGAGGAGGAAGTGGCGAGCGGTGGGAGGAGGAAGCGAAGGGGACGAAGAGGGTGTGAGAGCGGAGCATTTGGCGAGGACGGCGGCGGGGAGCGGGAGGATAACGCGCAGCGTCTTTCTATACCAGGAAATATCTTTGAAATAATAAGGCGAAATAAATAATGTGCCATATATAATTTTCGGGGTTTATTTTTGAAAAGGCCCAGAAAGAATAGAAATTTACATCTTTGTCTTCCCGAATAAGAGAAGTAACTCCATATGCCTGTGTTGTCGCCTGTAACACGACGACAGGAACCATCTTCGGCGATCGTGATGTCGTCGTCCTCGTGGCGCCACCGAGTGCATCCGCTCGTCCGCCGCCTCCTGCTTTCCTTCCTGCTACTCCCTCCTATTCTCCTCCTCGCCGCGTTCCTCTTCTCTCCCACCGCTCCTAATCCTTTCGAGTGAGTACTGGATCTATCTGTTTCCCTCCCATGATCCGTCACATCTCATCTTATCTTGCTTCTCAGCAGTCCTTCTCGCCGGAGGAGCCCGACATCTGGAGCGCGCGAAGGGTCGTGGATTGGAAGCCGTGCAATTGGTGGAAGAGCGCACCCTTAGCTGGTCTGCCCCCTTTCCGTCTCGATCCATCATTAGGGTTAGGGTTGAGATTATTGTTGATGAGATCTGCTCAAACTGTATTTTTTTTTTATCGTAGCGGGGTTAAGATTCTTATGCTGCAGCTCTGCCCGCGAAGACCAACGGGTACATCCGGGTGGATTGCTATGGCGGCCTTAATCAGATGAGACGCGACGTGAGTGCGATTCAATCTGTTTTTCCTTGATTTTCTTCACGGCGATGAAAATGTCGTTGCTTTATGCCAAATTTCAGTTCTGCGACGGGATCGGCATAGCTCGAATCCTAAATGCTACTCTGGTATTGCCAAAGTTTGAGGTAGCCGCTTACTGGAATGAGTCGAGGTATGATTGTAGGAATGCTGAAAGAGTAGTGTTGAATGATCGTTAGTCAATTATTGCTGATTAAAAATCTTGATCTCAATCAGTGGCTTCGCCGATGTGTTTGATGTAGACTACTTTGTTCAACAAACTCAAGGTTTTGTCCAAGTTGTGAAAGAGTTGCCTGAAGAGTTTGCTTCAACAGAACCTTTCAGGGTGGATTGCCGCAAACAAAAAGGGCAGTTTGATTATGTTGAGGCGGTGCTCCCTGCGTTGCTGGAACATCGTTTTATATCTTTAACACCAGCTATGAGCCAGAGAAGAGACAGGTATTCTTCAAAAACCATTAACTATAGCAAATGTTCTAGGATCCACGAAACTACGCTCCGTCCGTCTCTATCATAAGACACGTTTGTAGCTCTGCTAGACATTTAAATCGATGCTTACCATATTGATACTAAAAAATCAAATATAAATTAATAAAAAAACATAATTCGTTTGCTTCTTGTGATGTTCACATAAACATGACAGAATTATATACTAACCCAGTTAGCTATGTCTTTTGCAAAGAAAAGAAACTAAATCTTTCCTACAATAACAAGGCACTGATTTTTTCGGTTGTTCCCACATTAGTTGATATTAAGGTTTATGTTGATGAAGTGTTTTTGCAGGTTGCTGTAATCCTAGAATCATATGTTCTTAATTACTGAATCATGCAATCATTGATATGCATGAAGATGCTAGGGGATTAGTTAGATTATTTAAATACTATCTTCCTCTAAAAGGAGAAGCAAACTGTTGTGTGTATGAGTAATTAACTAGTGGTACATGTTGTTACAGCTGGATTGGAGAATCTTCTTTTGCTATGGCACCTTTTTTTGCTTTCATTTGATACTCCAGAACTCTTGTCTCAAAATCAATAATATCCATCTATTCATGGAAAATGATCTTTTCCACCATCTTAACAGTTAATCTGTTGTTTCTATATCCAAGCCCATCGTCTATAATGTCCAGATGAACAACTTGGAATGTTCCAATTTCTTACAAATGTTTATATCTGGTCATGACAACTCTTTTCATTTGTAGTAGCTATATACTTACATTTTGTTGTTGCTTCGATATGTAAAATCATGCTTGTTTTCATTTTTAATAATTGATGATAATTGAAAAGAATGTTAAATACTTTGAAAAGAGAATTGATAGTCACCAGTAAGCTTTGCAAATTAACTGAACTTTTATTTTAATTTACTGTTGGTTATCAGAACAATTTGGTGTAGCATCTGTAGTTGTTATCCTTAATGATCTTGTAAAGAATTGCCTTTTGCATGCCTTAATTATCTTGTAAATCAATTACTGCTTATGTGACACTTGAATGATCATAATGCATGTTCATACCCTAAATTCAGTGAATTAATGTTTCTTGGAACGACATACCCATCAAAATAGAGATTGCTCTATCTATAATCTTTTAGCTTTTAAATGATTCTTTTAATCTAGATATACTAATTCCAACTAGCATATATTACATGTACTGGTGCAGATGTGAATCTCTTAATTCTACAAATTTTTGAATAGCTATTCACCGACAATAGAATTATTTTAAATAACAATGATCACAGATTCCTTCGATTGTTTCTTTTCTTACATAGAAAGAAAAGCAATTGTTAACAAATGATAATCCTAATGATTTTTCTTTGGTTTAGGTATCCACTTTATGCTAAGGCTGCCCTTTGCCAAGGGTGTTATAGAGCACTGCGTCTCAATAAGGCCTTGGAGGCAAAAGGTTCTGAACTTTTCAAATCGATACCAAAACCTTTCCTTTCTCTACATCTCAGATTTGAACCCGATATGGTGGCATACAGCCAATGTGAATACTCTGGACTCTCCTTGGCATCCATGAACTCTATTGAATCTGCGCGCGGCGATAGAAAACCATGGACTGGTGATGCTGCACGCGCTTGGAGGAATCGTGGGAAATGCCCTTTGACACCAAAAGAAACAGCATTTATCCTCCAATCTCTTAAAATCCCTGCCAATACTTCAATCTATTTGGCAGCTGGTGATGGTCTTATGGAGACGGAACGCTTCACATCTGTCTACACCAACACACATACTAAGTCATCTCTCTTGAAAACAGAAGATTTTCTCACCATGCATGGCAACACTAAAGCCGCATTGGATTACTATGTTTCTATTAACAGTGATGCATATATAGCGACTTATTTTGGAAACATGGACAAGATGGTAACTGCAATGAGAGCAGTGAATGAACATCACAGAACATTGGTTCTGAGCAGGAGGGATTTTGCAAACTTTACTTCAAGCGGACTGAAAGGGGTGGAGCTGGCTGATGCGTTATGGAAATCTCACAGGGAAGATTTTGTGATGGGAAGGGGCACTGCTTTACCAGATTGTTTCTGTGATTCAATTTTGTAAAAAAAAAAAAGTCATGTTGGATGATAGGAATTTTGACGTGTAACTCTTAACTGTTCTTTTAAAGACAAGCGACTAAATATTAGCTAATGCTGAAGATTCACCTTCTTTACTAAGAAATATTGTTGTTTATGACCTCTGAGTTTTGTCTGCCACACAGGTTGTGAGGGGCTTAAGCCAAGTGATCATTAGGGAGGACCATTTCTTCCAAAAATGATGGAGGATCTCACATCCGATCTGAAGGAGGATATAGAAAGATATTTTTTTATCTGATTAAATAATTAGGTAATTGGTTAGGGAGATTTTTAGATTCATGGACGGATATGATAAAATTCTATCCAAATTCTTAAAAAAATAAAATTTTTTACTTATACAATCAAAATATATCTGCCGTTAATAGATAAATAATTTAGAATAATAAAATAAATATCTTAATCTTAAAAAAATCATTTTAATAGCTTTTGAATTTAATACATTTTTAGAATTATTTAAAAAAAATCTGTTAGGCTCCGATGGACGTTATGATAATTCCTCTTTGAAGGATTGTAATTTTCTTCATTTATAAAACTATCACTGCAGTTTGATTGCTAAATTCTATACAATTGTATAAAAATTACTTTTTTTTCTTGGTGTTTCCGATCGAAAAATTTGTAGACAATATTCAAAAATAGACATGGGGCACAAACTTTAAGACTATATTTGGTAAAGTGTAATAATTTGTAATGTAATTACGTTATAAGATTGATTATTTTATTTGGTACAGTTTTAAAACTGTAATATATTATAATCTATATTATAAAAACTAGTAAAAATATTATAATCTGGATTACAAGGCCAACAACATATAATCTGGATTACATTACAGACTCAATTATATTACAAACTGAATTATATTACCCTAACTAAACGCAGTCTAAAAGTATTCAATTTGACAGTTCAACGATATACAGCGACAAGAAAAACAAAATTCAACAGAATACAGAAACAGAAAAAGAATAATGATCCAAAGAGACTCTTTCAACGATTATTACCCGACTGACAACCCACAAACTCTATCACTGTACAGTGTACAACACATACGATACTCCAAAATGAACACGTACAATGTACATCACCATCCTATCTTGTTTGAACAGATCCCTCTTCTGCAGCATTGCATTGGCATTGGCATTGGCATTCACATTATCTTTATCTGTGCTTTGGTTACTGTTTAACGACGATCCAGGAATTACTAGTTGATCATCCAGCAAAGCATCATCGTCTTCGACTCCCGACACCCGGAGCCTGCTGGAATCCTTCCTACTAAGCATGCTCTTAAAACTCTTGCTCATGAGGTTCTTAGGAGTTTGAACACTGCTACTTTTTCCCGGGCTTTCTGCCTCATCCATCTTGAAGCTGCCTTCTCCCACCTCTAGACTCTTTTCGTCGCATTTGTCCGGCACCACAATCTTCACCGAAGTCCGCTTCTCCCCCACTGGGGGTACATTAACATGTGGAGTAGTAGAGAAGCAAGAAGCTTCCTTTTGATCGTCTTTGGGATTTTGCTGCCTTGGACTTCGGTGGAACATTGAGCCCAACTTGTGCAGGCCCTTCCTGATACCTTTAAGACGAACCTTCTTTCCATCAGTGGTTGCATCGCCATCAGAGTCACTATCATGAGACCCTGATGATGGTGATGGAGTTGGGCTTTTATTGCTTGCGATCTCTTGCCGAAGGACTTTGGTCTCAGGTTGCCTCACACGCCCTTTTCGTGGCTCCCATTTTTGGCAAACGTCGGTACCAGGACGGTGCACCCAAACCCCTGTCTTTTCTTGCCCCTGAACATCAATGGCCTCAAAGTCATCAGTCATTTTAGGATGTTCTCCATCACTAATATTTTCAACCGTTTCATCTGCTTTGCTTGGCACTTGTTCTGTAGCTTTCGATATTTCATTGTCACTGAGATTTTTATGCTCCTGTAAAGTTTCAGATTCGAGCTAAGATTATCAAGCTCCGTTATCCACAAGTAATGAACAGCCGAGTGAGCTTACCTTTTGTAAATCTTCTTCAATCACTGTAATTGCTATGTGGATCCTACCCATTTTGATATTCTGCAGTGCCAACCACATATCATGCCTTTGTCCACCCCTCAAATCGTTGATGCTTACTGAACAATTTCTGCATAGCACATAAAAAGTAAATTATAGTAAATTGTGAATAGTAAAAACAAGCAAACGTATGAATTCACCTTCTTGATACATTTGTTTTTGCTATTTGAAAAGCAGAACAAAGATATGCAGCATGAAAAATAAGTGGAAAGCCAATAGCAAGAGTATGTTTCTGTGGTCAGCTATTGCTTCTAGGGATGTAAATGAACCAAATATTTGTGAACAATCTTGGTATTCGGCTGGATAAAGGCTTGTTTATATTCAGTTGAATATACACAAGGTCAATTAAATAGACAAGCTTGAACAACTCGTTAAACCAAACAAACAAGCTTGAACACATATGTGTTCAGCTTATTAATGTTCGTGAATAACGTTCATGAACATGTTCATGAACAGTGTTCACGAACCATGTTCATTAATAAAACTTTTATCAATATACTAAAAAGATAAAAAAAAAAAAATAAGTTGGATTATTAAGTTCAATAATCAATCAAACAAGCAAAAGTTTCAAACAATCAAATAAGCTTGAATTGAGAGTTCGATAATATCTAAACGAACCAAGTTCGAACCAAGCTCAAGCCAAGCTTGAATTAAGAGCTCGATAACATCTAAACGAACCAAGCTCAAGCCAAGCTTCAAACAAGCTCAAGCTCATTAAAAATAAACCAAGTCAAGCTTGAACAATCATTTCAAAGGCTTGGTTTATTTTAGGTTCGGCTCGGCTTGGCTCAGTTACCTTATCAAATAAGTTTGAACACCCCAAGGCTCGGCTTGCTTACAGCCCTAATTGCTTCATTTAGCAATAACTGATATGGATCAGAGCTTCAAAAGTGTCTTTCCCAGCAAAAATAAGAGATCTGTCATATCGCAAAAAAAAAAAACACTATCGATAATATGTTAAATTCTTTACAAACCCAAGCATGTCGTCGAAAATGGTATCCTTGTCACGAACTTGAAGGCTAAGTAAATTTTGCGACTCCCATGAACTGATGGGGATCTTAAACTCTTCCTGCCACTTTGGGGACAATGTTTTCCTTTGAATTTTTGTTTGGAATTTGTAAGGACCAAGATGTCCTTTGACATATGGATCAGAAAGTCCTGCACCAGTTTTGTAACAAGATGAGAAAATTTCTAAAATGACGATAAAACTAATTATATCAAGGAGCAAGGGTAGAAGCAGCCTACCGTTCAGGTCTGCTGGTTTCATATCTGCACCCTCTAACATCTCCAATTTCACATATCCAATAGGAAGCTTTTCTTTCACAGTAAACCATTTTTCTAAGATTTCCAAGAAAACATGGTTTAACAGATTGCTTAATGTGAAACAAATTAAGATAACAGAAAAATATAACTCACTTCTAGATGGACAAGAACAACAAATTATTGAAAACACTTCAAAAAAGTTTGATGTTCTTCATATTTACTTAAGATGCACATACTTATGCATCTATTAAGTTTAGGTAAACATGAATATGGATTTGGTCAAGTTTCAGTTAGTCATGATAAAATAAGTATGTGAACACTGAAAATATAACAGTAATAAATAAGAAGCATGAAATAACCAAAAAGATCCTCACAGCCAAGATCAACTAGAATTAAAAATATGAATAAAGGAAACTAGAACAAAGTGATATTACATTTTATTAAATCTTAGTTAGGAGATAGTATTGATTTGTATTATTGTTATTCACATCCTACATGCTTAGATGACTCCTCATTTCTTTATAAATTGCACAGATATTAGTCATTCTGACAGTGGCGTGTATATGAGAATAAAAGATAACAGTGAATCAATTTTCAAGTCTGCATGAGGTATTTTCAGCTGCTTTCTTCTACTTAACACCCACAGACAGGACAAGAGCAATCATGTAAGTTACACTCCAAAATAAAGTTCGTGAAGTTTTATTAATGACTAGAAAAAGAAGCTCAGTTGTTCATCAGTTAGATGGATAATGGATTTGTATATACTTGCAATAAGGGAAATCATGTAAATGCATTTCCATTATGCCAAATTTTCTGTTCCACTAAAATTAAGATTCCCTCTGTGCAGCTGTGCTTCTTTTTCTAAAGTCAACTCATCTGAAAATCTATAATATTTGACAGCAAAGTTTAACCAAATGTGGCAGATTATTACGTGCACTAATCATATCATCCATGAAAAAAAATAACAGGGGTAAGCCTCACTCAGTATGTAAGCATGGGAAAATAAGTTCCTATGAACACAATCAAAATTCTTGTAAGCTCCAGCTCCCATAAATATACCAAACATTCTCTTTTCCCATCTCCAATTTGCATGCCTTTATTAACAGGAAGAACATAATATCAACTATGATTTATCCCTGTAATTTGGACATAATAATCATAATCCAAAGAGAAAAATATTCAACCATACAATAGCTGATTGGTGATACACTGGTCTTATTCGATTTTGCTTTCAAATGATACCACCAGCCTCTGAATATATTGCTGGCATTCAAGGGTCCACACTATCTCCCATTAAAGACCAGTCTAATTTCTTAAATAGAGAACCCACTATATTATTATTTTGCACTATGCTAGCTACCATTAGTACGTATTAAAAAAGTAGCCGATATAGCTGGATAACCAGTGCCACTAAAAACAAAGTAGCGACATATTGACTTAGCTCGGGGAAGAGTATACACAACATCACACAACTTCTCTATTATGCAGACCACATCTAAAACATGATTGCAAGTCACATCATAAACCTTTAAGAATATCGTAAAGTAAAATGACAAACTTTGGCTTTGGGAAATAGAAAGAAATAGAAAACTAACCATTGATGTTATAACTAGCAAAACACAATACAATGAACTAATATGAGGGTAGTTTTAACTTGACAAATAAAAGATGAATGGACACCCTTTACCTTCAGTGGTAGAAACAAATTTCTCCACGTCAACAACCAGCATGTTTGGCTGTGAAGAAATATTGATAATAATTACATTTCCAGAATAAAGGTAAACAGAAAGCAGTAGCTTATTAAAAACTATCTCGGACAATTAAGGTCCTAGGACAAGCCAATTAAAGCTCTAATAATAACTTGTGTACTTGGTTGTATTCCCATTTCCAATTGCTTCTTGGTTATGAAGATCAGCAGCACAACAAACAATAATGAAACTAGAAATCATAAAATGAAGTGAATAACCATTCTAAATTTTCTTCAGTGTCAAATTAACAAATAACAAATATAAATGTATCAGTTTTTCACCCACCAATAAAATTTTGAAGTACCAACTAACTGACAATGGTTTCATTCACGACGAATAAACAAACTATTGTTATCAATAATCCTGATAGGTAAACATGTCAAAACAACATAAAGCGTCAAGGGTCTAATATAAATATTATTCACTCACTGATGATCTACTTTCTCAAGATCATGCATTATCATTTAGCCGAAATAAAAAATTATATTACTAATTGAACAGACTAGAGAGAGAGAGCGAGCGAGCGAGAGAGAGAGAGAGAGAGAGAGAGATGAAGAACAAACTCACTAACCTCAACCAATGTCTGCCCAAATGCTACATCAAGCAGTTTGTCCTACAAATGCAACAAATGGAAGTATTAGTAGGGAGGAGTGCATAGTGGACCTGAGACAACTTGAGAGTAAAGTTAACTACTTTACTTACCAGCCACCCTGAAATCCCAGGTATTTCAGTGACATCTAGTCCATGCCCAAATATGGGTTTTACAGTCATCTGGAAGTATGGGGGCTCCGCAAAGCATATCCTAACTCGCCCAATAAACGGCCATTGCCGAAGAAATTTGACTCCTACGAGAATCTACAGGAAAAATCAAAATTTATGTCAAAAGATAATGGCTCAGATAAATTTTCTTTCATATCTCCGCATAACCTACTTCTTTTCTCTCTCATAAAATCAATAGTAGGAATTGTAATGTAGATGCAATTCTAAAGCCAAAAACAAAAACATAAGTTCGTTTGAAATAATTGACTATACTTTAACATGATAGATTCATTAGTTACAATGGGGAAAGAGTGATGTTTAATATGGAGGAAAACATAATTGTTTTAAAACTGAGAGAGATCCCAAATAGTTGAGACTCATGACTTGTAGTTGTGATCTGAAATGGAAAAGGAAGTTCTATTTTTCCTTTCAGGCAAATACAAAAATGTAATATTTTCTTCCGTTAGGAAAACTATACTGAAAGTCCATGATGAGAAATTGTTGAATTTCTTGTTAAGAGGTTTTTAATTAATTTGCTTTTTCTTCCAAGAAGAAAAATCCATATTTTTGGTAGTGATTTAGACAGATCAGTAAATACTAAATAATAATTAGTCCACGACAACACAGATAATATTACTTAGCTCTGGTCATGCTCTTTATTTTTCTATTTGCTATTAGATGATATCTGTATTTCCAGTTCACTGTGCCACTTTGTATATCACTATCAAGCAAGTTCAACTAGTTGTTCAAACCAATATCCCATGAAATCTGAGCTTCAAGTAAAACACACTAAATAAACTTACTAAGAAAATGTGTAAACAATTCCCATGAAATATTATAACAATCCCAATGACCAGATATCCGGATAGGAATAGCCTGCAAAGCTACCTTTACTAGTAAGAAATGAAGATTGATCTGTACCTTTCCCTCTACATGCATGCCTGTTATATGCATCATTGCTGTTATGCCAAATCCCAGCCTTTTCCTTAGTTGTACTGCAAGTTTTGCACTCATGTCATCTGCCGAAAGAAAATTCATCCCTAACTCCAGAACCTGTATTAATGGCCACGACTAAGACCTCAATAAAATAACCGCAGCATCAAACTGTCTAAATAATGAAAAAGAAATAACAGTATTGTGCACCAGGTGGTCATCATCTACTGATTCTCGAAGAACTCTAATATCCGTAAACATAGGTGGGGCCCTACCCAAGTAAAGATGCTGCATAACTGCCTTCTTCTGCCAACCAAAGACAGAACAATAATTATGTAGATTACAGAAGTACATACCCTAAAGTTACCAAAAGTGCAACAAATACATTTGCTGAACTGTTGGTAAATATAAATTTTGATTTATTTCTATAAATTAGCCACATGACTCTCATGGAAAATACTACATCCTAATCATGCTGCTAAAGCTCACAATATAGCCCGAATATGTCAGGGGGACAAGTGTTACTTGGTAAATAACAGAGTTCACAATCATAGAAAAATACAGATTGAAGTCCATACAGCTGTCCAGGGCTTGAACTTGTCTAGAAACCAGGGTATGATAGGCAAGAGGAATTGCTGGGATGCAATTTGTTCCATGCATATTGGCCATATCTTCTCGACGGCATAATTCAACCACCTAACTGATTCTGTATCAGAGAGAAGCTGCCACAGCAACAAATGGATAAAGAAAATCAGTACATTAATGGCATTAAAAAAATGTACCAGTAGGAATGATCAACGAGACAATAGAGAAAATATGCTTTTAGCATTTTTTTTTTTAGGAGAAAGCATACAGCATGGAGAGGGAAAAAAAAAGAAATATATCATCATGCATACTCTTCGCTGATTGGCATATTTTCTTTCTTCGAATTGTAAACGTTTCTGCAATCTCAAGGTATAGCGAGCATTGACCTGCAATAGTGGGAAGAAGAAGTGTCGAAATGATGGAGCAGTTGAGATAGATTAGGAATGCTGATCTAATGCAAGTCAAAATGAGATTTTCAAAATCTTCAAAGAAACAACGCGGAATAAAATATTGGAGAAGCAAAAGAAAAGGATGACAGCGCATAATTTAAGAACCCAAAACACTGAAATGAAAAAAAAAATACTGAATTATTCTCCGGTTTTTTTTTGACTTTCAATCATCGATCTTGGCGGACCAAGTCAATTAAACACAGATGTTTGATGCAACACGGTATCTATAAAAGAGAATATACTCCACTTTCAAATTTTCAGTAGCTTAAACAAAACACTTGGTTATTTTGAAATCTCGCGATTCCTCAAATCCCAAGTCAAGGTACAAATAAATAGATATAGATTCAGATGTATAAGTTTACTTCAAAGCGAATCGACCATTCATCTTCAACTTGCAAAAATCAACACTTCGGGGATTAGTTCACTGAAATTATCCAGTTTTGGCTTCCGCCCTAAACTCGAACAATTTCGGAAACATATTTCAAAAAAAATCCCTTTTTAAAGTGCCAAGAGCGCAACCAAATTAATAGTTCGCCAAAAATGAATTCCATTTGATTTCACAAAATAAACCACTTTCATAAACTCGAATTCGCCGATCAAAAACTTGGATTTCACGAACAGAAACTAAAAGGAAATACAAAAGAAACAAGACGACCGGGAAAGAAGAACCATCCCAACCACTGGTCAATTCCTAGTTTCCTTACCGCGTAGAGGTACAAGAACGACACGAGGAAGACGACCGGGTGAGCCCAACCCAACCGCACGAGACCGCAGAGCATCAACAGAACCAACGCGATGTGATGCAAGATCGAGACCTCCGTTATGTCCATCCTCCCGCCTCTATCCCCCGATCGACGCTATCGCCGGCCTACATCAATCCTCCACGATTCCCCTACCCGCCGCCAAGGCAGAACCCTCGAGATCCCAGCGACGCGCGCACTCGAATACGAAGACGAAGTCGTAACCGCAGGAGCAATTGAAGCGTAGTGGAGAGGGAGAAAGACGCAGAGGAAGGTGGAATTACCAGCCGCCTAAAATCGATCCGCCGAGCCACGACTTAAGACGCGCTTCGAACGCAGCGTTCGACCAACGAGATCGCGACTCGACTCGTAACTTTTTAGCAATTTTCGATCGACGTGTGGTGAGAGAGATTGACGGAGAAAATTATCCACATTCGGCCTCGCACGGGGCCCATCTGAATATGGGCACGTATTTCGATGTCGGCAGGAGAGAGAGTTTATTGTTGCCGTCGGATTGAAATCGGATGGACGAGAATGGGCAATGGACGAGTAGTCCAATGGATCGTGTTTGATTAACTAACTCTATTATTAATATTTGTCCTTAATTTATTTAACGTTTGTTTTTATTTGGGTCCAGTCAATTGATATTTTCGTTGCTGTCTATTTCATTTGTTAATTGATCAAAAAAAAAATCCACAATTGAGTCGAAACTTCCGGAGTAATCGAATTGGTATCCCGGATTTATCATCAAATAGGGATGATTTAATTTTCGATAGATATTGATACTGTCGCAAAGTGGGTGGCGGTCCCATGGGCCAGACGGGCCTCCCGGGTGGCACGAGCCGATGAGATGGCCGGGTGCGGACCGCGCCTTGCCACGCCGCTCTTCAATGCTCCATGCGAGCTGACAGCTACCATACTCTTGTCTCGTCAATACAAACAAGTGTTGTCAGCTCCCCCGGTTATATAAACTTAGTACTCCCCCTATCGTAAGTACGCGCGAGCGCATCCCTTGCCTCATTTCAATTCAGTTTCTACTCAGGTGCCTTGGAAAACTGATTTGACCGTCGGAGTGCCTGATCGAGGATTTCCCCGGTGGATATACTGACGGTCGCTGTTTTGCAGGGACGTGGCAAGGATGGTCCGCACCCGGCCATCTCGTCGGCTCGTGCCACCTGGGAGGCCCGTCTGACCCATGAGATCGCCACCCTACTTCGCGACAGGATCAGATATAAATATTATTTTAAATTATCTATTTAAGATTAAGATTGAATAAGTTTTCATAAAGCAATAGTTTTTTTAAATGTATAAAGTCGTCCTGAAAAGATTTACTTTTCACCCTCAGAAATTAAGTCAAATCGTCCTCAAATTTCTGAGGGAAAAAAATCAAATGGAAATTAGCTGATGATGTGATGCACAGTACGAATCTCCAATTATTATCAGTTTTAGATATCTAAAAAAGTAAAGAAATAACAGTCAGAATAGACATGTTAGACCACATGCTCTCGAGGAACCAACGACTTGCATATTCTTTTTTGATTTTTTTTAAACTTATTATTAATCATTCGGTTAATTGGAGAAAACTCTCCAATCTTAAACTGATCTTTATATACATTCCCCACTTGATAAATTATTTACATTCACTCCCTGATGGATTAAGTATAAAAGAGTGAAAATTCAGTATACATTATAAATATTTGAGTACAAATTGTTTGAGATTGAGTACTAATTCAAGAAATTTGAGTACAAAGTTTCAGTGACCCCTCATGTGAAAATCTTGATGTGGTGAGTATAAAAGAGTAAAAACTCAATATACATTATAAAGATTTGAGTATAAATTGTTTGAGATTTAGTACTAATTTAAGAAATTTGAGTATAAAATTTCGATGATTCCTCATGTGAAAATCTTGATGTGGTGGATGTAACCTCATATACTCAAATTTCTAAATTTTATACTCAAATTTTTTTCAAATAATACTTAATCTAAATCAATTCATACTTAAATTTTGATAATGTATATTGAAATTTTTACTATATACTGAAACAATATATACTCAAAATTTTCAAATAATACTCAAATTTCTTAAATTAGTACTTAATCTCAAATAATTTATGCTCAAATCTTTACGATTTATACTGAATTTTTACTCTTTTATACTGATAAAAAAATAACAAACAAAACTATCTTGTCATCCCATCAGGGAGTGTATGCAAAGAAATTTTTAATTGAGGAGTGTATATAAAGCCCAGTTTGATGTTGAGAGTTTTCTCAAATTTTTCCTTAATCATTTCAGATTTTACTTTTAATATTTAAAAGTTTAATTATAATTAGCAATTCTGCGCACGTGTATAATATAATATATACTGAGAATTTATTTAATTAAAATTAAAATTTTAAATTTTAAAATTTTTAAAATGCGCTAAACTTTTAAAACTGAAAAAATTATTTATGTGTGAAGTTTGATATGCCGCAATCTTAAAAAAAAATAGAGCAGAACGTGAAATTTTAGCGTGAAACTCAATATGAATGACGTGGCACTTTTTATATACACGTCTGATTGTCGCTCGGACAGTGGCGGTGGCCTCCGGCCGTCGCCCCGAACAAAACTATAACCTGGGGGGACGGGTGAACCCGTCGAGGATCGGTGCAATTGGGTTTCATGTTGGATTCACGTTGAGTTTTTCATGTTCCCAATCATTTTTCAAAAAAATAATAATAATAATTAACGAATTTTTTTCATCCTCGGACGATGAGTCCGACCTCATGAAAGTTTCCCATTGGTCGCCAGAGTAAATCAAAACTTCTCATCGGCTACCAGGATAAATCAAAAAATACTCACAATGGACGATTTAAAAGTCCAACTAACCAATTGCACACTTCATGTACATATAAAAATTTATCAATGTTTAATATTATAACTTAATTCCTAAATTAAGAAAGATAATGGATAGGATTTAGGTAGAATTTTATACCCTCCATACTTATCCCTATTTATTATATTTATCCTTAAAAAATCGGATATTCATATTCTATTTATCATCCTATTATTATTTACTATTCTCTTTTTTTTTAATGTTTTAATGTACTTGTCTTCTATTAATCTCACACTTTTTGGATCGAGTGAGTAGTTTTCGTGAAAAAAAAACAGGAATGAGATATGTACTAGTGATAATTAAATTTTTTTTCGACGGAAAGCGGCTAAAGTTTTTTTACTTTCCCAATAAAAAATTATATATATATATATATATATATATATATATATATATATATATATATATATATATATATATATATATATAGGGTATCGGATGGGATATCGATACGATTTTGCCATATCAGCCCCGAAAATATCCATACCCGATTAGGGACGATAATTTTTCCCACGGGTTTGGAGCCCCACGGGGAAAACCCGAAATTGGAAGGGTGCGAGGGACGTTATCAAGTATGGGTTCGGGTTTGAGAATTTTTTTCAAATCCCCGCAGTAGATTGGGGGTGGGTATGGTGATGTTATCCCCATCCCTAAACTCGCCTCAATAGTTCTGATAGTCCCGATAATAATAATAATACAAATTATTATTTTTATTACATAAGTATATTTTAGATAATTTTTTATAATATCGAGAGTTAAGTGTTAATAGCGAATAAATTTAAAACGGAGATCGGGACGAGTATGAGAATTTAATCCCTACGGGGTCGGAGATGGGAATTCCCTGATTAGATAATATCGGAGATTGGGATAGAGATGGAGACGGAGATATAATTCGGGAACGGGTATGAGAATGACAAACCCGCACCAGCCCCGTTCCATTGTCATTTCTCTACCTGATTACTATAATCAAGTCTAAAATTATCCTTCAAATTCTCTTCCATTAAGGTCAGATGTGGGATTCCCTATCCAATTCAAAAAAAAAATGATCGTCGTCCTAAACTCTAATGGTCAGTTTACTCGGACGGACGGATGAATGAGGGAAACGAATCAGCTGCGGAAAACTATCCCTACGGCGAGAGAAGGGAAAAGAAAATAATCCATCAGGAAGAGAAAGGGAAGGGAAGAGAAATGAATTTGTTAGGAAGAAAGGAGGAAGAAGGGGAAATGGAAGAGAAACTTGGAGAAGAGAAGGTCCAGCACCTCGCTCCCGCTCCCTCATGGTTGCTCACGATCGAGCGGCCGTGCTTGGAGCGATTCGGCGAGCAACCGTGCTTGCGAGCGACCGGCGAGCGTCCGTGCTCGCGAGCGAACGGCGAGCGTCCGTGCTCGCGAGCGAACGGCGAGTGGTCGTGCTCGCGAGCGACCGGCGAGTGGCCGTGCTCCCCAGCGATCGGCAAGCAGCCTTGCTCACCATCCTCATCATTTGGTTGGTGATGCGCCCCACCAAACCCACTTTCCACCTCCACGACGCCACCATCTTCCAGTCCAACCACTCCCTCTCCAAGAACCAACTCGCTACATTCGTGTAGGTCATCATCTCCAATTTCATTGGACTTTCTTGACCTGTTTCTGAGCTCCATCACACCTCTGGTTGTTGACCCCTTTTGCCCTAGTTGGATTTGAGACACGACGAAGACACCAACGAGCAGGAGTGCGACATCGCAGAGAGAGGACTCTACTTGCATCCATCACCGAGGGAGGCAGAGCTATCACAGTGCCGCCCGCATAGTCTTGCTATGCCTATTCGCGAAGAAGAGGGGAAGAGAAAGTTGTTCAGTCCGATTTTGGGTGGACGAAAAAACAACTTAAAAATGATCGATGGATGGATTTAGGAATCCATCCGTCCATTACTTAGTAATAAGTAAACAGGAGAAATGAAATTAATCCATCCTTCCTCGCGAAATAAACATTAGAAAATTTTTCCTAAGGAACGCTTTCCTTAGTTTTTAAATCCACTCTCCCAAGTAAACAGACCGTAAATGTCATAATCCCAAATTAAGAAAATAAAAAAAAATAAAAAAAAAACTATGTCATTCTGTCGCGGACGTAAATTTTCAAAATAATTATTAAAAAAGTTGAATTATGAAAAGTTGAATTATAATATTAAAGCACAACAATAAAATTCAAAATAATTTTTTTAAAGTGCTTTCAAATGTCTAGCGTAATGAATGTGAGATATTAAATCTAAACATAATATGGTTCCCATCTCGCGGGCATCGTATGTATTTTTTTAAAAGAATTAACTTAAATAGTATACTTTAAATTTGTAAGTTTAAATACTAAATTTTAAACTTTAAACTATAGAAAAAACTATATTTGATGCTTGAAAATCAAAAGTAATATGATTGTACATCAAATGACGATCTGAACTATTCTCATTGTCTATGTCTCATAATCGTCATATTTCATCGTCAATCAGATATTATCGATGACTTTCGATCTTCGTCTCGAACCAAACGATACACTGGGAATGGTGAACTAATCAGGATCGTTGTAATTGCGATATCACCATATTCGACGATGAATCAGACGATATCGTAATGGCGACAATCCCCGACTGGTTCATCGTACCCCTAAAATATAGTTTAGTTCGAAACGATGACGGGAGGCCACTGGTGGTGTCGACGATCAGACGAATCGCCGATTATCATCGACGATTGTGAGACATGGGACAAAGAGGATTACGGGACAGAAAATTGGGGGAGGATTCTCAAGGCCCAACATGAGCGCCGAAGCCGGTACCATCCGCCGGTGAGCGATCGCTTGCTGTTGGTCGGCCAGCTGGTGGCTGGGTGCCGGAAGCTGTCGTATCCCAGACTTTGACCGGGCACATAAACCGGTCCAGTACCATCAAAATTTTCCACGCCCAACTTTCTATATTGAACTATCCTTCGTATGATTCTACGAATATGACCAAAAAAAATTATTTATGTATTTTCAAACAATGATTACAAAGATCATCTCTCTTGATGAGATTAACTGAATTCACACGATGCAAAACTACTATTTATTATGATACACAACTATATCCTGCCTACAGTGTGGGCGTATCTATTTGGTTGTAGAATAGCAACTTTGAATTGAAGAACTAGAATAGTACGCACAAGTCTGGCTGGTTAATGCCGGCCGCATTGTGACTATGGCTGAATCATTAGCTCCGGCCCTTAGAGCCGCCCATCCGGCTTCTAGGAGCCTTGCGACTGCATCGCCGGTGTACAGGTTTGCTTGGGCCACGGTCATGCCTTTGCCAATGTCCGGATATGTGTTGAGGGCATGGTCCCCGTTGAGCTGAGATGCGAGTTGGATTAGCTCAAGCTGGAATTTCGAGAGGACTTTGTCTTTGATCCGTCCCGATGGTCGCAGGGGTTTCACTTCAGGGAGTTTTTCTGAATTTGAGAGATAAACATTAGCTGCGAAGTGAGACAAGTTCAGGTGTAATCCATCTTTAGTCTACGATAGTCAGGTCAACTTCAGCTTCATAAGTGGATGACCAACTTCAACAATACTGAACTCAAACTACACAAAAATGGAAAAAAAAAAAAGACAAATAAACGAATACCTGGACAGTCCGTTCGGGGGGTCTTCCTCAGGTAGAAGCAGCTCTCGAATGACCCAGCCCAAGCATCTCTCTTTGTAAGATAATTTGATTTCAGGTTGAATAATTTCTTTACCGTGGCTGGAACAGAAGAATGCTCAAACTGTGAATCTTGCTTTGGTCCTTTAGGTTCATGGATTACTGCAAGGGAACATGAATCACATTCAACATTTCAGATTGAGAAAAGTGTGAGCTTTGGAAGAAGATGAGTAGGACGTACAAGTTTCTGAAAAAAAAAATGCTTCACACTAGCTCAAACAATTTTGCATTCTGTTCCAACAAATAACAATTGGATAAAATGAACAAAGAACTCATCTTGAACTTATACTATTACTGATACTCCACTTTTCAATGCACTTTGCATAACAAACCTAACCAAAATTCCATTGGTTAGGGGACGCGAACTAATAAGCAGCTCGAGGAGCAATGTTGACTCGCTGAACATTGAAAAGATCCTCAACCTTTTTATTGGCCATAGCATCTGCTTGATTAAGCTCTGTAACTAGCCAAATTTTGTGGGTAAAGGACTATAGATTTTGTATACCAGAAGAATCAAAATCACTGAACCTTTAAGAATATTTGTTATTTCATACAAAATAATGTAGTCTAGTAGGGCCACATAATTGTCACTATGCTTAAAAGACCTTGATTAAGTCCCACATTAGATTCAGTCATCGTCTAATTGTATCAACTAATTAGAACTAGATAACTGTACCACCATTAACATAGACTTCACATTTTTGACATGTATTCTGAGGCAGTGGTTCCAACCTATCAAGTTAAAGATTTGATTATGTTATCAAACCAGATTGTTGCATAATGTTTCTTTGTAGGACCTACCAAGCTTGGCAAAATCATCCAACCACAAAGAGGCTGTGTTGGTTGGACAACCACAGGCCTCAACTATTAATGAGTAGGAATGTTATTGAGATGAATTAGACTGGGACCTTTATATGAGGATGATAAAGCCCGCCCATGGTTTTGATGAAGGTAAGAAGGACATTGGAGTTTTATTTCCTCTCATCCCTCAATGAAAACAGACTAGAGTGAAGAAATCATTATGCCACAATTAAGTTCCATATTGGAGATTGTTGATTGGTTCTGAGATACTACATGTGCGTGCAGCCTAGATAAATCTACTACCTTAGCTTATGGATTTTGGACTAGAGATGTAGGCATATCAGATGTCAATCATTCCTTGGTCCATGTTTAAACCAAACAGCAGCGGAAGCATTCACCTTATCTCCCTTCAATTGTCAAAACTTCACATCATATCCGGTTGCAGAAAATGTTTACCCAAAACCGTGCCAATTCATCTGATTGACTAGGCAGTTTATAAGACAGACCAAATTACAGCTAGACTGAAAGTGGATGCTAGATATTATAGCATTAGTGATCTCTAAATCACCTGAAGACGTTAAAAAAAAAATTAAGCATAATATCTTGACAATCTAGCAAGGAAGTAATCGCAAGATAACTAATGAACTTGACACATGCAAGGGATTTATGCTTGATCAATATCATTTAAATTATGTATGAACGCTGTACTAATATGAGCTACTTGTTACATAGTATTATTGTAACTCAAGAAAATTAAAGTTGAGTGGCACCAAAGTGATTAATTAGACAGAATTACAAGAAACAAAAGGTTCTTCAGACATCACTTAGTAGTCATATATTCATGTTTTGTGATTAGACACTTGTCTATATACAAAAATTGAGTTTCCGAAGCAAACATGTGAATAGTAATAAGCTCTAGATGGATAGCAGGTAGTATCTAGACATTTTTAACCCCTAAGAACATGTTGGAAATAGGAAAGTGTTAATGCTTGAATGTGAGTATGGTTAGAGCTATCATTTTGATTTGTCTTCATGGGATAATTTAATGCTTTTGTTGGTGGCTAATGGGTCAGATGTGTTTGAAGTATGCTAAGTCTGTCTACATGAAATTTTATTTACTTTTATTCTGAAGTTTGATGCTCAAATGCTGGGGAAAAAAAAGTCTTCCTCTCAGAGTTCATCAGACACACGAAAGATGTTCACAATTGTGTTTGAGGTGAATGAGATGATGTTCAATCAGCACTACAGCAAGGATTCGTCTAAAGCGATTTCAGGTTCTTGTTTTCTCATCTATCTCAAGTTTAAAAACTAATTCGTTGCATCAGTTTTCTTTTATCTTAAAATCAGATCCACAAATTATTCATTTTGTATTTGGAAATCATGAAACAAGATATGGTCAGTATAGATATCACGATCAAGTAATAAAAAATCTTGAAGGCCGACTTACCTGTGCGTTTGTTGATCCACGGTGAGACGAGGATGGTGGGAACTCTGCTTCCCAACCTGTCAAATTTAAAGTAGAACGGGTCAGGGCCAATGATGCCATCCGGGTTAGGCACTCCCGTGGCAGGGGTAGACACATGGTTGTAGAATCCGCCATGCGCATCGTAGGTGATGAGCAGGGCCGTCTCATTCCACTGCGGGCTCTCCCGGAGAGCCTCATAGACCTCTTTCACGAGCCGCTGTCCTCTGACTGTGTCATGGGAAGGGTGGTCGTCAATGGCTGGTGACAGCTTGGTATCGAAATAGTGCTGCTCGATAACGACGTAGTTGGGTAGCCGGCCCAACATCGCGTGCCGCTTGAAGGCCAGCTTGAATCTGTGAAACTTGACGAGGTGCTTGAGCTTTCGCAGGCTCTTGAAGAAGAACACAGCGGGCATGTTCTGGTAGTAGACGCCAAAGCTGAGGCCCTCATCGTCGAGGGAATCGAAGATGGTCTTCTGAGGGAATCCCTGGACGAGGTCGCGGCGGACATTACTGAAGGCGCCGTGCGAGGTGGCAGAATGGACGTAGAAGCGGTTGGGCTGGGAAGAGGCCGGCACGGAGGCAAACCAACTATCGAACACCGCGAATTCCTCGGAGAGGGCGGCGTAGACGGGGACGTCCTCGGGGGTAAACCCGCGCATGACGGTGGAGGCCATGCGATTGTCCATGCTCTGGGCCTGCTGGGCGAATCCGACCATGGGGGCGGGAACAGAGGAAGTGCCCTCGGAGCCGAACATCTGCTCGCCGATGACCTGGAAGGAGTGTCCGGGATCGGAGTCAACGTGGGAGGCGTTGAGGCGACTGGACTCGCGGCCGCCCTTGGCACGGATCCAGCCGAGCATGTGATCGAACGACCGGCTCTCCATCACGAGGATCACTAGGGTTTTGATTGGCCCCTTGATCTCGTGCTTCTTCCTCTTTTTGATCGTTCGTCCGGCGTCCAGACAATGGGCGGAGGCCACCAGGGAGAGCAAGAAGAGAGCGGCGATGAGGCGGCGACGCTGCATAATGCGTCGATCCTCCGGATCCATGTCGATGCCGGACACGTCCTCCTCCTCCTGGCCTGGCCTGGCCTGAAGGAGGCGAGGTTGGTGAGTGCAGGGTTCTGGTTTAAAGAGTCTAAACAAAAATAAAATAGAGAGGAATGAGAAAATTTAAAATATAAAATCTAACAAAATGATGTGATTGTGTTTATATATATATATATATATATATATATATATATATATATATATATATATATATATATATCCGATTATTGTTTAGAGATTTATGATGGTCAAAGATCATTATCTCAAATCAAATTATATGCTGAAAATTATATTAAATTCATTGAGAACCATTATAATTGGAATGTCATATTATTCTCATTAGATTTCATACTATAAATATTCATTACGTATCATTTTTCTAAAATAAAATAAAATATCGTCACGTTAGCTAGGTAACAATTCCACACTATTTAGAAGAACTACCGTAGAAATCTAAATTAACAAGTTTCATAAAAAAATCTTAACGAGATCTATAAAAATAATGAAATCTTCAATCAAATTTTGATCTCTGATCACTATAATTACAATCGCATATATTTATCAATTGAAAATGATTAATGAGGTTTTTTTAGTCTCGGGCGATCGGCTCGGTCCCACGGAAGAGGATTCGCACCTTATTTGAAGGAAAAATTTCTATAAATACGCCGTAGTTAGGGATCGAATCACATATATCTAAATTAGTGACTAATCGTCTTACCACTACACTATAACTTCGGGAGCATATATTTATCAATTGAGCTGCTATTTCTGGGAGCATTAAAAGAGTTGATTAATCTGATAATAATCAAACCTAAAATGACTTATTCAATTTAAATAATTTTTTATCGATCATCAAAATAAATAATGAAAGTATACATAAAAATCCATCCTAATAAATTAATGAGTAATGATACGCACAGTAAAAGTGAATGCCTCAGTAAAAACTTTGATCGTCAATCGACGGCACGTCCGACGTCCGATCGTCGATCGGACACTACCGGCGGCCTTCGGCCGTCGCCCCGAACCAAACTATACCCTGGGGGGCACGGTGAACCCGTCGGAGATCGCCACAATTGCGATCTCGCATCATTGACCGTCGATTTCGATGGGTTCACCGTTGCCGGCGATCCTGACAAGTTCACCGTCCTCCCAAGGTATAGTTTGATTCGGGACGGCAATCAGAAGCCGCAGGTGGTGTTCGATCGACGATCGAATATATACACATTAACTGTACACCATTCACTATAATTCACTATAATTTTCACTCTCCCAAATTCACTATTCAAATCATTTCCCTAAATTAATATTCTCAAATCCAACCTCTATTTAAAAGAAAAATTTTAATAATAGATCACAGTTGAATTGAGAATTTTAAATCTCCATGACATTAAGCCCGGGTTCTTAAAGGAGTCTAAATAATTAACTGGGAAGGTGGAGTTTGACACGGAAGGAAGTCAGAAAGGCGAGTAGGCAAGGGGTCGTTTTCATATAATTCAATACCTAAGTATAATAAAAAGTCAATAACAAAGTTAGGGAGATGAACCGAGAATAACTTACCCATTGCGAACAGGCCAAAAAAAATTTTAAATAATAATAAAATTACTTTTACATATTATTATTTTACAAGGAGTAAAATATAATTAATAATCAGATCTTTTGTTAATATATTTTCATTTTTACTACTTCATAAAAATAACAATGTGTAGTATATAATAAATATTACTATATAAAGTATATACTTAAATATTATGTTCGAATAATAATATATTGCACATTCCAAAATTGACGGGGTTATTGGAGTGTTAACTACTTCGATAATAAAAAAATGTTTTTTTCTCTTAGTAAAAAAAGACCGACTGATGCCAATCTGACCCACCAACCAAAATATGGAAGAAAAAGATTATTGATTTCGTTCCTCTAAATAGTTTAACATTATTGATTTCATAATAAAATATATATAAATAAATTATCAAAAATATTTTATTTCGAAAAAAAAATGATCGTTTATCGTTTACCTAAGAGAGATCAGGTACCATACGATCCCACATTGCTATTCAACTATACACATGACCTATCTTCTAAACATCAAAATCTCAAAATCATATTCACACAGTGCTAAATCTTGTTAAATTCTTAAGGGAGCGTTCGGTGTAATAGATTTTTATTGAGTAATTTATAAGTTTAATGATAACTTAGTGGGGAGTTGGGTTATAAAATCAAGAATATCATATCCATATTTTGATTCTGATTTCGTATACCAAACGTCATAAATGAAAATGAAATAGATTTCATTCCCATTTCCGTATTCTAAATCCGCTTACCAAGCGCCTCCTAAATATCTTAAAATTGAATATGAATTAATAGATTTTTTAAATAAAACTTTTAATTTATATCTAGTATTTAAAGTAATACAACTAGTATTTAAAGTAATACAACTAAATAAATTTTAAAAATATGAAAAAATGTCTTTTAAAAATTTCTTAAAATTAAATGAGAAATATGATAATAAAAATCGTAAAGTTATTCGATTAAATCATTAAATATTTTTAAAATTTTACAAATACTATTATAAATATTTTATGATTATGAAAATAAATATATATTAATATTATTAATATTTTGTGAACCAACATTCCAATGTGTTAATACATCATTTGAAAAAAAAAATTATCTCATTTTATTATTTTTACAAAATTTACTTTATTATTTCATTATAGAGAGATACAACCATAAATAAAAAATACCATTTCCAATTAGTTTAATATGATTTTTAAAATTCTTAATTTATCTACAATACTTAAATTTAAAACATAACATAAACAACGAATATAAAAAAATAAACGATGAATAATAAGTTAACATATAAATTTTCGTTCTTCAATACTAGAGCATTAGAATTAAAATTATCAAATGATATTTAAAATATTTTATGAGTTAATTTATATTTTTTTAAAATTAAATATAATAATTATAAAATGTTATAAGTACTATGTGATTCATCAAAATCTTTATATGCTAATAATCTCTTTTGGATATTCCGGAGTTATCAATCCAATGTTAAATCACACTCATATATGTATATGTTTATCAATAATCACTCAAAATATTGGAAATAAGGAAATTTTATTATTTGATTTACTAATTTTTGTTATTTTATTAATTTTTCAATTGTTGTATACTTCTAGGAATAGGTTTGAAAAAATCGTAGATACTTACTTTAGTATATATGTATATGTTTATCAATAATCACTCAAAATATTGGAAATAAGGAAATTTTATTATTTGATTTACTAATTTTTTTTATTTTATTAATTTTTCGATTGTTGTATAGTTCTAGGAATACGTTTGAAAAAATCATAGATGCTTACTTTAGTATAATGTCTAATATGAAATTGTTTGCGTAACTATAGAGACAACCAAATTATGATCGGTGAACCGCCGGCGACCGACGACCGTCGCCACTCGGCCGACGACTTTACAAGCTGTAATGTAATCCAGATTACAGAGGTTTTGTTTTGTAATCCAGATTATAAATCATCAACCTCTTTTGTAATCGAGATTACATTATATTACAATTTTAAAATTATTCCAAACAAAGGAATCCAACTTGTAATGTAATCTTGATTACATTACAGAGTGGATTACACTCTACCAAACGCAACCTTAATTGTATTTAACCCGTGTCTCTAAGTGAGCAAGAGCTTAGAAACATAGAAAGTCAAGTGGAAGATACAGCAGTCGAAAAAAATGACACGGAAAGAAAATCGACGAACTCGGTACATCTGAGAAACGTAAAGTCTACGGAAGAATACGTCGGTGGATAACTCATACCCCCCATCGGCTTGAAATTTGTAAAAAAAATTATAATGCTTAGATTTTACACGTAATTCTTTTGATGTAACTCTTATGTTGAGTGTAATTCTTTTGATGCAACTCTTATGTTGAGTGTCGCAGTTGGATTTCGAAGTTAATCAATCTCATCATTAATGGATTGAATGTTGAGCCCATTTGAATTCACTATTTCCTTACCCTCTCAACTAGAGATGATGAACCTCCTCGTCCTCAGCTTCCATTGTAATTAAAACTCAAAAGTGGAAGTCGAAAGCGAACAAAGATTATGAAATTAAGAATGACAATAAAAAAAATTGTACGTGAAAACAATGAAATAAGTTCTTTATTTATAGAATTTAGAGAATAATGGATACTAAATTATAATGATTAAAAAATGATCAAATATGGGAATAAAAATATAAATCACCTCCTCCTCTCATCCAGCCCCAATGCCTAGCCGATGGTTCCAACAATCAAAATTGAAAAACAAAACCCCTTTAAACCGGCAGTTAACCACCAATTAGCAATTATTTTGGGTTGGAATCGTAATCGACGATTTCTGACTCAGAACCGGGTCAACATGAATGGATACCCTGTTAGAGTTGCAAAATTGCAAACATAATTCCACATTAAAAATACATGGAAAAAATCATGGGCTTATAAGAAAAAGATACCTCCATTGGTATGAGACCTTTTGGAGAGAGCCTAAGAGCAAAAACATGAGAGTTTAGGGCCAAAGTAGACAATATCGTACAATTATAGAGATATCTAATTTTTTTTATTCTAACAATTGGTATCAGAGCCCGAATTGCTAAAAGATCTAACTACCGACTGTGCACAAGAGCTATGGTCTAATTAAATCATATGAGTTAAGCCTTGAACAAAATAAGTATGAGCTCATGTGTCTTGATCAAAAGAACCAAACACCAGACAGATAAATCTTAATTGCAGCTAGGCAATGAAATCTTGATGGGTCGAGGATCAGACATCAAACAGAAACACTATTCGCTTGAGGGGGCCTATAATCCTTTGTTTGAGGGGAAAGATTATTAGGGTTGCAAATATGGTTCCATAATGAAAATATATGAGAAAGATAATAGACTTATAAGAGAAAAATATTTCTATTGATAGGCCTTTTAGGAAGAATCTAAAGGTTTAGACTTAAAGTGGACAATATCGTATCATTGTAGAGATATCTATATTCCTTCGATCTTAACATACCCAACCCGTT